>CM060894.1:50760000-51360000 GCA_030762935.1 Hymenopus coronatus
AAAATGTTTTATAGGCATAAAAATATGAAATACACAGATATGAAATGATAATATTTGTAGTATACCAAAGCATCATTGTTGTTTACTCTTTGCGAAAAATTAATTCAAATGGGTGGAATGTTTTAAAACAGCAAAAATGCACTGTGTATGCACTATTACATTGTAAAGGTAATTGCTTTTAACCAGCATGTTTTGTTTCTCTCACCTTTTCTGCTTTCTATTTAATGTCATTACAGGGCCCTTTCATTTGTTTTTTTATTCTACATACAACACTTTGTAGCTTTAAGTGTTTCACTTATTCCCTTACTAATATTAATTTTACTTGAATAATCCACTGGATCCATTATTATTTTAGGGTTCTTCTTAGTTTACAAACATTTCATCTCTTCAAAGTTTCTCCTTCCATAACAATAAACATTTACGTAAAATACAAAACAATCTACATTAACGTTTCCAGTGTTTCACAAGCTCTTAACACTTCCTAACAAACTTATGTTAACTTTTATCCTAACACACCCACTCCTTGCTGCCTGGTGATTATGAGCTAAATGCATAATGACTATTGTTAAAAACAATGAGTGCTACGATTCCGGCTTGTTTCAAAAACTTTCTCCAACCCTTGTCAATATTTTCTCTCCCTTGGTCCCTGTTGTAAACCCAATAACAAAAACGTTTCTCATTGGCTTTACTGCAAAGGTATAGAATTGTCCATAAATCTTTGATCTAAAAATTGTAATGCTCATCTTATTAGGCATGTATCTAGTTTACTCTAGCTGAGAAAAAATATTGCTTCTTTGTAACCTTTAGTTTATTAGTGATACATAGATAAGCATAGAAGCAGCAAATTTGGAACTTTTACTGAAAAGCACATTTCTTTAGAAATTTGTACACACAGAAATCTAATAGACTCTAAAAATAATATAATTTGATAGGGAAAATAAGCTGCAAAGGATACTGTGAGTAGAAATTAGTTGCAACATGTATGCGTTACTCAGAGATATCCCAATTAACAAGACTGGGACAGACAACAGAAGTGAAACAATAATTGACGCTATTCACTGAGCATATAGTTTATAACACAAATTCATTCACACATTACAAATATTACATATGTGGCCAGTTGTATTTTCCACATGAAATTTGAACATTTTTTTAAGGCTGTCTTTGCTCTTATTTCAGATGTTCCCTCCGTACTGAGAGCAGGCTCAGTCTGCTCAGTACTTAACTGCTATGAATGACTTTGTCACTCCAAACCATACAGTTACCTTGTTGTTGCATGGAATAGCAATGTCCACAAATCGTAAGGGTGATTCAGTGTTGCAGAAAGCAATCACAGGAATGTTGACATATGATGCTTCTGTGATTGGCTGGTGATCCTGGGCAGGATCTGTCACAATGAGAAGCCTTGGTTCTCGGAAAGCAGCTTGAATCTGATTAGTGAATGCTCCTGGTGTAAAGCGGCCAGCAATTGGCGTGGCACCAGTATGTGCTGCAAACTTCAGGACTGCACGCTGGCCATAGTTACGTGATGAGATGACAAAAACCTCTGAAGGATGTTCAATGGCCACTACAGCACGAGCAGCAAGCAATAGTTTCTCCCATGTGCGACGGAGGTTTATTATGTGTGTACCTGAAAGAGAGGCATATGAAGTGTTATTTACGAAAGCATGAAAGCAACTTCCTTGAATCAGCAAAGTTCAAAATTTCAATTTTTACCTATCAAATCAAATGATAATTCTGATTTAAGAGTGTCCTTATTACTAATTCATTAACATATTACGCCACCAAAGAGGGATTACAAATTACAAGAAAAACAGTACACTTAAGATTTAAACTTAATTTGCTATTTATTAAGGAAAAACTTTTGAACATCAATGCAAGGCATTTTTCTAAGACCAAAGGTTCTCATTGTACATGCGCAAGGAGACAAACAACAGATATTAATTAACCCTATTGCATCATTTGTAACAATATTAACGAACTAAACAGGAATGTTCACAAGAATAGTTTAGTGTAATAGGTAAAGTATAAAACCAATTAGCAGTAACTCATTTTTTTTTCAATGTTCTGACCATGCTGATTGTGTGCCAATGAGCAGAAAACAGCTATTGCTTGGACAAATCCTATGCATAGAACCAAGTTATATGACATCACAATAAAGGGGTGTTCAATAGATCAATATGTGAGCTTGAAGACTGGATCTGAATGGTTCAGTTGCTTAAAGATTAAAAACAGAAGCACTATTAACAGTATTCTTCAAGAATGGGGTTTTGAATTTACACTCACCTACACTTCTTAAATATTGCAAAACATTGAAATGTCTTTGAGGACATTTGTCGTCTTCGGCAACTGGGTGACACAGTTACTATTGTAAGGAGTACATGATCCAATAATATACTGCAAAACAAAAGAAAAGAAAAGAAAAGAAGAAGAAGAAGAAAAAACTGGCAGTGGCAACTATGTCCTTCAAATTGACGAATATAATATAGAATGACAATGAGTCCTTGAATGATAGATTTTTTTATAGTGTTTACACCCGCTTTAGCTACATATGGTACAGCAGGTGATGAACTGATGATACATGGAATGAAGATACAGCACTGGTAGAATGCAATGGCAGGGAAAACCATAAAAAACCGTTCCTGCACCACTTTGTTAACCACAAATCATCTGTAGTTGCCTGGGCTGTCTTAATGAGAGGCAAGGGGTCTAACCACTTGGCCATGATGCAGCCCATGATAGATGTGGAAACAAATTAGATGCAGATGAGGGAATGGCATACTTTTAATTACAATGACACTAATTTGTTCATTAACTAAGCCTGGTCTAAACCTAACCGCTAAGACACAATTATTTTTTTTTAATTCCATCTGCCTTTAATTGCATAGCTCTAACAGTGGCAATTTCCATGTGGAACATTGATCACACACACATTCTCACTCTCACTCATATTTCCCAACTCTGGGAAGGTTAGGAAATACTTTTGCCTAGAAAAAATTCCCTCCTCGCAGCTAGGAATTGACCATACATATTTTTTTTTTTGTGGAGTCAACCATTTCAGAGATATTCAGTGTTATTGGTTTCAATTTTAAGCTACTTAAACTTTTCTCAAATGGGGAGTCACCTTTCTTTTGTTTCTCTTTTATTTACACCTGGCAAACAAAGGGAATTTCAATTCTTTCACACAGCGACAGCTTTTATAGGATTTGACTTATCACTTTAGCCTAATGCATTCCTGTATTTCCCTTCTACTTACATAGAAGCAAGTATAAGATCAATTCTGCTAATGTTTATGTTGATTAGCATAATACAGTTAGAAGAATATTCTTTTGTAAGAAAAGTTTGTATGTGGAATAGCTAGAGAAAGTCATGTGAATGTACACATCAGATATTTATGTCCAATTTTTAAAAGAATAATAAAAATAATGAATTACTATTCATACCAAAAATCAAAAGAGTAGGTTCTATTTTAACATTCTTCTAGCTGCAGCAAAACCCTGGATATGTACAGTACCATCTCTTAATAGGGTGCAGGACAGCATTTTTTCAGAAAAACATTCTTGTTCTGAGCAGACCCTTGCTAAATAATAGCTGAAGACAAGTCTCTGCATCACTGAGATAAACTGTCAGATATCTTATTAAATCAGATGAACCATTTCTAAAATTGATATAATCTGTAAAAATATCACCAAGCACAAACAACCTTCACGTCTTGCACTACAATAAATTCTGCTTGATTCCATCAGTGCAACTGTAAAGCAATAAAATGAAGCTTGGTCAGGACCTTTCAAAAATGACTAGCTATTAATTGCTCTCTTTTTATTCGTTCAGATGTTTGGAGATTATTTGTGGCCGTTGGCTACGATTTGACAAATGATGAGTATGTTGGCTTTTATGGAAAAAGTGTCACATGTCCAAAAGTATTCCCTATTAGCAAAGCTAAAACCTCAATGAACTACAGCGTATAACACTTTGGAATTTCTCCTTAAATGGGCAGATCCCTCAGCTATGCTTTGTCATCATTTCTCCGTTGTGGCTGGCTGCAATACTCTTGCACATTCCTTGGCAATGTTTTACAGTAAGACTATATTAGGCTATGGTTACCTTTCATTATTGCTTTTTGACTATGCTTGCTGTGCTTCAAAATGGTGTTGGTTTGCCCTTTATAAGGAGATCACTAAAATGGGTGAGCAGGTTGGGTAATATGACTGGTTCAAGTAATTTCTTAAAACTTAATGCCTTCCCTATCTGTTCAGATTACAATGGACATATTTATTGCCAGATTCCATTATTTACAAGTGAAACATGTGGGTAATTCTGCATGATAACTCTTTTAATTCTGGCGAGTACTAAAGGAAGTACCACTTATATATCAGCCAGTGTGCATGTGTGTGTAAGCAGATAGCTCAAAAGCGAAAAATCCAATGCATACCGAACTTGGTATTTAAGTTCACCTTCTTTCAAATCTTTCACAAAGATTTTCAAGAATACCCCCCCTCCAAACTACCCTTAAAAGGGGGGGGGGGTAATTTACAATATTACCAAATCTCACATATCCTTAATGCTTTTCCAATTATTATTTTGTTTTCATGGTGTTTTACTTCAGAAATTACTTACAAATGATTTGATTTCTCGATATTATTGCTTTTCATTTGTCTTTGCACAATCCAAGCATATTTACGCATTATAGTCATGTTTATGCAAATTTCACTTTCATTTACCGTCGAGTACGAACTTCTTACTTAATGTCTACACTCATATGAAGCTGGTGCACGGTTATGTGGAAATAGAACCTATTTACTATTAAATAATTGCAGTCGCTGTTCTATTATAATCTTTCTCTAAAGTGGACACTTTTTGATGTGTATGGAATAGTGGGTTTAGTTATATTCTTACCGTCCCCGCGACGTTTGTACACATACTGCTCCATTTGATAATCCACATTATCGGTGCCCAGATGGGTACATGCTGCTAACATTTTGGTTACATCATCCTCCTTCAAACTCAAAACTTCCAGCCCTCCCGACATCTTGGTTTTATAATCTGCAGGAGTAGCTCTGAAAAAACAAAAAGGCAGCAATATATGCTATTACTGCTCATTTCATAAAACACGAAATAGCATCATAACCTTATGCAGCCACGTGTCTATGAAAGTGTAACATGCAAAAGTCTCTTTGCGTTCTAAACCATGGGGTCTAACATATGTAAGCTTATTCTTTCCAATGTACAATATGATATATGCTATTTGCAGCCTCTAAACTACTTTATATGCATTTGTTTTAATACCACTCACGTCTAATGTTCCACAAAGAGTCTCCAAAATGTCCGAAAGACCGACCGGAAGTATTACCTAAATAGGTTGACCAACCAAAAGAGAATATTTACCTTTCACCACCTTAATAGCAACCATATAGCAACATTCACGTTATAAATAAACAAAGAGCGTACATAATGAATAAGCATGCTTTTAGTGTTGCTCTATTTCTTCTGCGTTACTAATTAATCTGCTCTTGATTTTCTTACACTACTATAATTGCAAGCATTACGATTTATTCTCTTCTCTTTTAAAGATCACAGAGGGAAATGGTTATTTGGGCACATAAAAATTGATAACAACCTATACCATTATTATTCACTATTCTGTACTGCAAAAAAAAAAAAAAAAAAAAAAAAAAGTATATTGTCTATTAGGTACTTTACCCTTCACTCATTGTAATTGATTGTCAAAACTTTCATAGAGGTAAATTCATCGATCCTTTTTTTTTTTTTTTTTCCCCTTCGCCTCAAATGACAGATAGCCAACACAACACTAACGTGATGTAATTATAAACTTTTGGATCGAAGTTGTAAACCATGTGAATTCTGCTTCTCCAATTCATTCAGGTTGTCAACGTTATCATGTAATTGAGTTTGAAAAATGTAGCATTGGAAGTGAGACATAGAAAAGTTGTAAATAAAAGGCGTTTGTCTCCAAGAAATAATTGGAGAGACTGAATGGCTTATAAATGTATTACATTTCTTAAGATTTATGTTCTAGCTGTAATGTTATGATTTGAATTTACACAATGAGCCTAAGTTTTTCGCCCGGAACGGCAACGTTACTGGAGGAACTTGATAGTGAGTATAAGGAACTTAAAATCATTTGTTTTACATGAATTAAATATGAATAAATTTATGACAATTTGGTTGACATTACTTCACTTAAATATTAGAAGAACCGTGAAATGAATGACTTACCAGAACATATTCACATAATTGAAAGACAAGCATAAAGAGAGCATTATATGTACAAATATCGGTAAAGGTATACAATGGTTGCATCACACACAAAATGCTCTTAAGTAGTTTAAGTGGTGGATAAAACTTCACTGGCAGATGAAATATTTAAAAGTGTTGAAAGCATTTAGCTGTTCAGATGTGAAATGCACCACATTGCAGAGGTTTTGACTTCTTCTTGGGATCAGATACCTCGGTTATACCATGTCTTTCTGCAGTCTGCCACGCTTTGCGGCTTAGGGCCCTACACATTTATAACAGTAAATAACTACAAAGTGGCTCTAATGACAATAACAAAAGTATCAAATCCTGGTCACATATTGGAAGTAATGCCAAGTGGTGTAACCAACATATATAAATAATCAAAGTATCTGACAGAATTTAGAGCCACTTTGTAATTACTAGCTCTGCTGTTCATATTATACAAGAGCTGTCATAAACTTATAGACCCCTAAGCCAGAAGATGTTTTTTATAATCAGAAGTGCAGTTATGGAGAAACAGGGAGGTGTAGTTTAGGGCTCTGTGAAACTAAAATTCCAATGATCCCAAGAAGAATTTAAAATCTCAACAATCTAGCAGATTTAAACCTGGACATGTTATGAAAGCTTTACCTGAACATGGTTAGGGAAATAAGTTTTTGTCAGGTCTTCAATTATGATTGAACTTGGAACTAGAAACTCATAATTCATACTTCAAAAAAATTGCAATTGTTGCCTTCTATTTGACATTCAGTGGTTAACAATTTTTTGAAGCAGTATAGTGTACTTGAGGTAAATGGAGTTGTAAATTAATATATGTTAAGTACAATGCACACACATTTTCTTGGGTGCTCGGCTCCCTATTCTTCATTTGGTAGGTTTCAAAACTTCGGGAGTAGAGTAGAGCAGATCAGAGCAGAGCAACAAAATTTAGACTTCAAGTATGCTTTACACCCTGATACAAAGTGGCTTCAGTGCTAAGGTTTCATTCTGTCTGTAGATCCCAGAGCTCATGCAAATGTGTTGTTTCATTTAATAATTTGTCTAGTTTGCTGTAAATTAAATAACCTATTCACCATAATGACAGGGCCTCAAAGAAAAACTTTTTTTTTGTTCACAACACTGGAAAGAGAGGTGAGCAACCTTCCCCACCCTCCTTGCTTCCCTGTAAAAGATGTGTGCATAGTATTTTGTTATTGAACTTCATGATGTTTTGCATAATGATTACATTTGTACAGACTTGGAAAGTTGAGATTGTATGATAAAAAGCTTGAAAAGAAATACATAACTTACAAAATGTTCAAACTTATTTGAAATTGTCAACCAGATTCTACCATGCATTAAATTTTCACACATACATAAATCTAAAAAATATTTTTCCCAAACTTCTTGTCCTAATAAGATTTGGCAAAATCTTCTTTTATACAGTGGTTTTATAACTTCCATGTCTGGCTTACATTATTCTATTACATTAATTTCTTAGCAATTGTTTCTCCAAAAAAATGTTTATTTTTTAATAATTCATTGTGTTAGCCTCTGCTTTGTAAATGTTCTTTTGATTTGTTATCTCCTGTCTCCTTTTCCTTTTATTAACATTGTTGTAACACTAATTTTGCTTAATTTACATTCTTTGTCAAACCAACTCTCACCTGTGTTTCACCCCCATATTTTAACTGTCTTCTCCTCTCCTGTTTAACGCATTCAAAACCTTAAGTATTGTTAGCATTTTGTATTTTATATTCTTTTAACTAGGTATTTATTATACTACTCTGACATCTTACAAGTTTAAGACCTGAGCAAAATTTGTTTACAGTTCTTACTTCTTTTAAACCTACCCCTTCTTACATGCAGTCATATCTTCTAATTGATTAATTGTTAAGTCATGAGGTTTAATTTTAACATATATTATTATATTATTAATATTGTAACAAAGTAACATTTTCAATTTCTTCCAAATCAATTGAAATTAATTTTGATCAATTTTTGTAACATTACATTACTTATTTTATTAATGTATGTGCGTCAGCCTTTTACTTCGGGGCAGCCTCTGGATGCTGTAGATTAATGACTCTTCACTACAAAGTGATGGTTAATTGTTTCTTCCACACCAGTCATGTGTAGGAAAAAAATTCATTGCCATAGCTGAGATCTGAACCTCTGCTCTCCTTTTACTCTGACCACTGAGCTACCATGGAAGCATGCCTAGACTATGGCATTGAATTTTTCAGTCCGATTCCACCTTTGCAATTGTCATGGTTGTTGAAGTTAGGTGCAACTCCCCTTGATCCAGCTGCACAAGGTAACCTTGCTGCATATCTTGGCTCTTGATCTGCTGATCATAAGGGTCTTCATCCACTCACTTGCTATGGGCCACCTAAGGCACAGTTTGAAGATGGTCCACAAGGTTCTCCACATAGTCAATTTTGGCTTTTCTTCCCCAGGGAGCTCCCAAACATCAGGGCATGTTGTAGATACAACTCCCTGCCAAGACCAAGATGGCTGATGTCTGGTATTGATGAGCAATAGGCCAACAAGAAAAGCAGCACTCTGACATCCCAGTTCCTCAGGTAATTGGCCACAAGTCTTAATCTACTGCTCAAACATGTTGACTGTCTGCAGGTGAAGATGTGTTATGCACATCTTGTAAACTCCAAGTTGACCTAATGCTTGCCTCATCAGGTCAGATTCAAAATTGGTTTTCTGATCTCCATGTGGCTCCAATAGTATTCCATGAAAAAATCCTATTATTACTTAATAACGGGTTAATATAAGCAAAACTACCGTCAGTACAAACTGAAGAAATAAGGAAACTAATAAGCCTATGTATCAAACCTAATGTCTTCCTAAGAATCTTGGTTTTCTAAAATGATATGCCTATTCTTATCCTATCTTTGTCTACATCCTCCTTATTCTTAGACCTTTCATAATCACTAAGTTAGCCCATGCAAAGCCTTCTCTTATTTCTTTGTGACACATTTCAACAATTTTCCCAACTCCAAAAACCACTTTCATTCTTCTATATATATATATATCCAATGAAGCTTTAAATTAGAACATGTAAATATTTATTTTTCATCAGTATCTTCAATTACTTTAATTTCTTTCCAGAAACCCTTTTATAGTTATTTTCCAGTTCTCCAAATATCCCCAAAACCAATTTACACCATATCCTTTATTTTATTGAAACTTCTTGATAAGGCCTACCGTACTATCATACACTGACGTAGAACAACGGAAATGTTCATCTAAATTTCGGAAGTATAAATCAATATTTCAATACTTTTTACAGGATTTTTTTGTTTAATTCCAGTTCTTCCTAATCCTGCTTGTACCATGGCATTGTGTGAAGCTTTTGGCAAGTCCAGATTTGTTTGCAGATGTTTCTATGGATCATATCTATATTTACTATATTTTTGTAAACCCAAATATCCACTTCAAAGAACATTTGCATTTATAGGGAGTTAAACTTTCTAATATTATTTTAATAATATCAGATGAATTTAATGTAATTTGTATGTATGCTTTTAGAAAAACTAATGGTGCTTCTCAGAGATGGCAGAACACTGATTGGGTACCTAAGAAGTGTAGATCAGTTTGCCAATTTGGTGCTTCACCGAACAATTGAACGAATCCATGTTGGAAAGCAATATGGAGACATACCACGTGGAGTTTTCATCGTACGTGGAGAAAATGTTGTTCTCTTGGGAGAAATAGTAAGTAAATTGTATAATTAAGGGCTGCTCCAAAAGTTTTGAGAATGGACAAAAATGTGTTGTGGTAAGCCAAAGCATCTTTTCCTAACTTCAGATGGAAGTTCAGATAGCAACATGTCCAAGTCAGGTCATGCCCCAAATTGAGTATCATCAGCACCATGTGTGGTTGGATAACACACCAATCTCAAGCAAGAACATTTTGTGTTATTTTCTATGACTTTAAGGGAAAAGAGAATGCCTTGAGAGACTGCATCCTGCATCTTTGCAATCCACCATTTATTGGTGATATGCAGAGTTTGAGGAGGAAGGGATTCCCTTGAAGATGAAGGCCCAGCACGATAGCTGACTACAGCAACAGTGGATGAAAATGTGATGAAAGCAGAATGCTTGTTACAGATATTGGATCAGCAGCAGTGGAAACAATCCGGAAAGAAAAGCTTGATGTCAGGAATCTCTGCAATTGCTGGATCCCCCACCTTCTTACAAATGAGCAGAAACAAGCATGTGTGCAATGGAGCCAGGAAATTAGTGAACACTTCAGTGGAGGAAGATCCGAAAACAAATTTAACATGTAACAGGTGACAAAAGATGGATTTACCAGTATGATCTAGAAACTAAATAGCAGTCATCGGTCTGAGTCTTCCTAGGAAAAGATCCCTCAACAAAAGTAAAGTGAAAGAGAAGTGTTGGCAAGATGATCTGTTCCATCTTCTCGCAAGTGGCCACATTGTGATGATTCTGCTTGAGGGACAAAAGACTGTTACTGCCAGATGGTACACTGCACAAGAAACAATCCAATTTCTGCAGAAGTTAGATACTTGTTCTATTTGACTACAGTCCAAATCTGGCTCCATGTAATTCTATTCCCCAAAATTAAAAAAAAATTTTGAGATCAATGATTAGTCACCTGAACTGTAGTAGCTGCTTATGAAGAATATATTTGCATCTCTCCAAAGAAGAATTGAAAGGTACAGAATGCAATGGAGCATATTTTAAAAAGATGCAATGAAGAGATCTAAATTTGTAATATTTTATTGCGCCCAGTTTCAAAACTTTGGGAGTGACCCTAGTAAACATACATAACAATAAAATCACCAGCTATTCCTTTTTTTTGTTATGTGCACTTTAGGTTTGCATTGTTTGAAGCTTATGCACCAGATAAACACTCAATTGTACTTGACGATTAGGTGCAACAAAAAGTATTACATATATGTGTTAACATTTAAATAGACTACCCTGAAACTAAATATTTCCTTAAAAATTGTAAGGTGCATGTATGCATACAATACAAACAGGTTATGTGATTGATATCTTAACTTTCCTTAAAAGAGGAATCTTTTACTCGGTTATGAAGTTAAAAATTCTTATATCGTTTGTTATTGAACCTTTTTGAAAATTATTCCAATACAGATTTATAAACATGATGTTTTGCCTCTGCTATTTGCAGCATAGAATGAATATTAAGAAAGTAAATGCTTTTTTTGGTTACCATAGGAAGCAGTACTAGCTTAAGGAATTACAAGGTGGTGCACGATAAGTCACCTGATTTGTTTCATGAATAAAACATTTGTTGTTGACAAGATTTGTAACTTATTGATGTAGAAGTAAGGAATATAACTTGGAAATACAACCTGATGAATCACATGTTCAATATGACTGCCATTTTGGTTATAACTTCTGCAATTCGCACATGTACGTTTGTGACGACTCTCCGACACAAATCTTCTGGAATGGCGCGGCATAACTCCACAATGGTGGCTTTAAGTTGCACTGCATTTTTGGGTTTTCTGCGGTACACCTATTCTTTAAGGAACTCCCAAAGGAAGAAGTCACATGGATTAATGTCTGGGCTGTGGAGCGGTCATATTTCTTCTGCTTCATAACATTCTGGAAATCTGTTTAACAACATTTTAAGGACAAGTCTTTCGTGTAGGAAATCAAGCACGACGGCAGTATGGCGGCGTGCTCCATCCTGCATGAACCATTGTGTCTGCAATGGAAGACAATGTAGCCATGAGTTTAGAAAAGTACTGGTTTCGCGACAGGTCTAAATAGCCCTGACTGGCTACTGTAGCATCAAAGAAGAACAGATCGATGATTCCATGGCTTGACATCGTGAACCACACGCACACTTTCTCTCTGTAGGTGTCTTTCATGTTGATTATTTGCTGAATGTTCTGTTTGTTCACAAAACCTTTTACATAAAATTAAGCTTCGTCAGAAAACCATGTGTTGTGTCTTGCTCGATTTCCCACCTTGCAAACTGTAGTCTCCGCTCCTTATCTCTCGCAGCAAACTTATATATCAAAGTCATCTTGTATGGATACAAGTGAAGCTCGGATTGAATAATTCTTTTGTACAGATCAGCATGAAGTTCCCAACTCGGCACTGGCTCTTCTTGTTGATTTACTCGGACTACGAGTCAAAGCCACTCGAACTGCTTCATTTTATCGGACGATGAATGAAATTGGTGAAATGATGCTCAAATGATCTTGGGGTCCATGGAGCTTAAAGTTACTCGACATTTGTCTTCTCAGGATAAGGGAAAATCCCGAAAAAAAACCATATCTGGGTAACTCACCCTAAGCAAGATTCGAACTCGCAACCTGTTGAATATGACACCACACTACCTAGACAGGCCATTTTTTAAAATTGTTAAATTTCATATTAAACTTTTATTACATTGGATTGTGAAGATAGAACGTATCCTTTTTTTTCTCTCTCTCTCTCTCTCTTATAGAAAAAGTTGATGTGTTCCGTTCATGTAACTGTCTCTCTATTTTGCAACAAGCTATCATAAAAGCTTATTCTTCTATCACTTCATGTTAATCAAGATAAAGATTAGCAGATATGGTTTTATTACCAATTTCCTCATAGGTACAAGGGAAATACAGGACTAGACAAGGCTAAAGTGATAGCACTGAAATTCTGTTCTCTTTGCATGACCAAGATGAAAAGTGTGAATAACTTTCCATTTTAAAAACCAAAAACAAGGAATATCTTGATGGAGAGAATAAATGTGCATTTTAAGTAAAATGTGTACTTTAACAGTGTAATAAGATTTTGTCTATCTGTTACAGTTTCCAAGTTATACAAAAATAATTTCAGATTGAAGAGGACTTCAGAGGTTATTCCCAGAAAATCAAAAATATACATTTCATTTGTCGTGAACATTTCTTAACTATGTTCTATTTTAATAAAAATCATTACAGCCATTTTTGAGAAACTCACAATTTCGGATAGTGTTTTTTGTAAAGTATCTTCAAAACGCATTCCTAGTGAAATCTTGGTATCATATTTTTGGTGGTAGACAAAGTAAAAAGTTTTGTTTTTTTTTCCTAATTTTTTTATTAAGGCTGATTCACAAAGCACTAACCAAAACAAAATTGTGATTAGGTAACCATGATACACAAAACATTTTGGTTCATAACAGCCTGGTAACGAGAAAGGGACTGCGCATCATTAACCATAACAATTTCAAATTGGAAGTTGATTTTGCGCATTGTGATTTTATTTGTTTTTAATTGACCAATGATATTCATTGTATAGGACAAGAGTTGGACAGGTAGTGTCAGACAGAAAAATTCAATGCCATAGCCGGGATTTGAACCACAGATCTCCCGGTCTAAGCTAGTTGCTCTGACCCTTGAGATACCATAGCAACATGTCATCATGGCATTAAATTCCTCAACTGACTAATGTTTCCCGTAAACCACAAGGTGGTCAAACCATTTTGAGATGGCATACCACAATAGCAACATACAATGTGTGACCAATAATTTTTTTTTTTTTTTTTTTGTTTATACTTTCGTCCAATTTGCCAACATTATGTAGATTAGCCAATGTTAATATTAAAAATAAGCTGTAACAGTTAGGATGCCATAGCCAGGAACAAAGTGCATAGGTTAAAATTTTGTCCATGTGTATTTTCCACTGATTACTTTTTCCTGTGTTTTTGTTTTCTAAGAGATGTTGACCAATGTATTTCTTAGTCCATATTCCTTATAATTGCTCATTCCATTCGTTTCAATTTGCATTCAGTTTTTTTTTTTTTAATTATATAATTAATTGTAGTTTAACATCTTTTAATCTAGTATAGATGTGACCAACTAGGAGGACATCCATTGAGGAGGAATGCACATGTGAGGGAGTCACTTCCCCTCCATAGGTACAAAATGGTAGATACAATGCACTACAAATATGCAGGAATTACAGAAGCTTTTACTTTAGCTGGCTATCTTGGACAGAGACTGCTTTATACTCTTAACAGCAAATTATTGTATTTATGAAATAAGTAGGAACAAGACAGTATAATTATTTAAGGATTGTATGTGAGTTTTACATAACTAATGAAACAAGTTAAACAAACCAACACTCTACATAATAAACAACTTTGTTGCTAAGTGTGGCTAGAGCTCATCACTTTGTGATGACTGGATTTAATACCATTCATATTTCACAAAATATTTATTTTAAAGTAAAGGATTACACAAAATTAGCAGTTAAGAGACTTTTGTACTGGCATGTATTGGCCTCTTCTTTCTGGCAAAGTGAACTGATAGCAAGTGTGTGAGCGCGATCTCATATGTCTTCCGAGCTGGTCACATCTCTAGATCATATTGGATATGATTGAAATCAGTGGAATGATGCTCAATTGAGCCTTAGAGCTTAAAGTTACTTGGCATTTGTCTTCTCAGGATAAGAGAAAATCCTAGAATAAACCTTATCCAGTTAACTTGCCCTAATAATATTTGAACTCGGGACTTCTTGAATGTAAGGCAGGCATAATACAGAGATAGGCATTGATGAAGTATAGAAACTAGAAAATTGCTAGAAATATGGACTGTTTTTAAAGGTGTTTAACATTTCCATTCATTCCTTGTTCTTGAATTATTAGCAAGCTGATATGGTCCACAGGGTTAAAACAAATAATGTTGCAATCCAGTCTTTCCTTAATTGCTTCTTTCTGTGAAAAATAACAATGTTATTATGATAGGAAATTGTGATGTTATATCAATCTATTTTTATTATATAAGTTAGTTACCAGTTAAAGTGTTCACCAAAAGTAAATGATCTAATTTCTTTTAAAATTAAATGCTACCCTACAAATATGTAGAATCTGGTTTCTTACATTTTTGCACTGAATTCTCTTATTCAAACCTGCAAATTGAGTGTTCTATCTTTTTGTTACATAGGATCGAGAGAAGGAACGCCGCCTCCCATTAAAGCGAGTTACTGTAGATGACATCTTAGATGCACAGCGACGGGAGCAGGAAGCCAAACAAGAGAAGGAGCGTTTACTTGCTAAAGCTCTTAAAGAACGTGGACTTGCATATATGCCTGATCTCAGTCATGATGATATGTTCTGATATACTTTTTAGTTTTTCACGCAGAGGAAATAAAACTTGTTTTCCTGTTTTATAACGATATTGCAGATATACTTTGGTTAATTTTATGAGAGCATGTCAAAGTAAATTTAGCGTGTAAATCCTATAGTTATTTTAAAATTACGATAAATCTAACAAGTATTAAGACAGGTTATACCGAAAAGAGATTGTTTTTTTGTATGATCTAAGCTGCTTTAAATAACTTTTCTTTACCTAATTGTAAAGGGACTTAAACAATTGCTGTTCTGATTTAAGTTATGTGCAAAATAGAAGTATGAAATAAAAAGTTTATTTTTATATGGTCCATGTTGATTTTTTAAGCATTTTCATTGCTTGAGATAAGTGCAGGTATTCTTGATCCTAATATTGGTATCCTTACCCCATTCCTACTCTGCTACTGTTTACAATGCAATGCTAACTTGACAGAATATTGCAGTAATAAGGAATCATGAGATGAGCCTGCTAAGGTGATCAAACACATAGAAAATAATGAGCTCTCCCATATTTTATAATATACTATGCACTTTGCCAAAAACTGTTACATTTCATTACTGTTCTGCTTCAACAGAAGGGAAGCTATGTCGTACTTAATCCTGTAATGTTGCTACAGAGGCTCAATGTGTCATCAGGCAGGCTACCTTGCAGAAATAAACCTTGCCAAAAATCTGTCAATGTATATCAATATGCCTTTTAAATGTACAGAAGTTGTAACATCACTTCCAGTTACTATTCTGGCGCAATCAATTCTATTCCTGATATCTATTGTGAGAATTTGTAAGCATTAAACATGAACAACTGACATGTCCTTATGGATCAAAAAATGTTGGATAATGACACAGTGCTGAACAAAAATTGGACTTTTAGGCTTGCAGAAAAACTAGCAACAGTTCCTTTCTGTTTTGTGCTTTATGCCTATTATTGTTGGTGTTATATTTGTTTCGCAGTGATTATTTATATTTTATTGCTTTTCAGTAATTATGTATATTCGTTTTTCCTTTCTACATTTATTATTCATGTGTGTTATATATGTTTACTGCTTCCTAGTGATTTTTTTTTATCTGTGCCACAGTTCTTTTTTGAGCTTTGTCTATTATTCATTTGTGTTACATTTGTTTACTGCTTCACGGTGGTTATTCACTTGCACTATATTTCCTTTGGATTGCTCACACCTTCTTTGCATTTATTTACTATTTCAGCCATTTCTATTTGTCTCAATGTAATTGCATTTTGCAATGCACCAACTACTTTTTTTTTTTCTTTCTGATATACAAGTTTTTTGCAGCAACATTACTCTTAATCCTTCTCTCCTAGATGGATTACAGTTCACCTGGCCTAATAAATCTCCAAGGTGTTTTCTATTATTTTGAGATACATCTTGCAGTATAGCAATTAGTATTATAAGTTAACCCCATGGTGTAGTTAACTAGAACCAATTGCTCGTACACTCAGAGTTAATTCAAAATTGTCACTACATAGTGCTCATAACACTAAAGTGGCAGATCAGGTCTTTCATGATGCAGTCCATGGTTATTGGGCTCCTAAGTTTGAGATGGCAGACCATGTTAATAGTAGATATTTTGTTAAAAGCCTGTTTCCTTGTTCTCTGCTGCACACAACCTGGCTCCTGAGGTGTGTTCCCTATAACTTGTAAGCTTTTTACATCCATTTATCAATTTTACATAGATTTTGGACATGTCAGCCTTATTTTCTAGATTATATACAATTACAAATCTCTACAATTTTGTACATTTACATTGCATTTTTGAAGTATTTGTAACAGTTTTTAATTGTGATGGTAATCCATTGAAAAACTTTATACTTTTAATCTTAACATCTTTCTCTGTAATACCTCTGTTTAAATTATACCTGTGGAAATAAAAATTGTTACTTGTGTTATGTTCATGCAGTTGATAATTTTTCATTAAATTCTGTGATTCTGTATATTAGTTATGTACAATATAGTCCTATAAACATACAGAGAATAAGTAGTAAGTATTTTATTGATCAATACGTCCCTTGGTTTTAATTTGTATATCAACGGGATGCATCTATTTTGAAGAATAAATGTTTTAACCAGATTAGTTTTTGCAGATAACCCCAAATTTTCATTCCATACCTAAGAGTGAATAAATGCAACCAAAATAAATAAGTTTCAAAATGTGCATATCCCCATACAGCTTAAAATACCTTAATATAAAAATTGATTTACGGATGTCACTGCAAATATGATTAATATGTTCTACCCATTTTAGCTGATTATCAACAATTATGCCCAGAAGTTTATATGATTTTACTTCCTCTCTAGTGTTACCCTGAGTTTTCAAGATCACATTGAAATACTTTTGTTTATAGTATTAAAATACATAATTTTTGTTTTTCCCATACTACATTTAAGATTAAGAGCCTCAAATAGTTTAATATCGCAGAGGCAGAATTGTTCATAGTAATATTAGTCTTGCTATGTTTTCACTCCAACAGAAAGCATTGTATCATTGGCATAAGTAACAATAGATGTATTGCATGGCTGGGTGATGTCAATGATGTTTATAATGAATAATAAGGGATAATAATAATACTATGCCTTGGGCTACTCCATATTTAACCGTTTCTATTTCTAATTGTATTTTGTTGATAAATTTACCTTTTTTATGGTCAATTTCTGTTAACTGTCTTCCACCAATGAGATAACTACTAATTAATTTATTGGGTAAGCCCCACATCCCAGTTTTCCAATTTGCTCAATTGAGTCTTGTGACGTCCCATATCTGTTAATGATAACATGAACTTCACCTCTCATTGGCTGCCATCATGGTAGGCTGTTGTATGGTACAAATATGTAGTTCCTTATTTAACATGATCATTTATCTTGATATATTCAAAAAGAATTGCAAAATTTACATTCTCATAACCATTTATCTGGAATGCACGTAAATTCTTATCATGAAATAGAAACTTTTGCTTCAATCCTGCCTCTCAGAATGGCGATAGCATGTGCATTTATCATGACAAAGTGTGTATATTGCTTTTAAACACGTATATTTGTGTGGCACATGGCTTGTTTGTCACTGTTCAAAAGTGTACAGTAGCTAATCAGAGGGAAGGTAATGTAGAGGAGAATAATACATCTTTCCAGTGCAGGGTTATTAGTCTGTAACATATGTCACATGGATAGCACCATCTATCAGTGTTATGTCTTGGTTTCAGTTGGAAATGTCATTTTTAACTTTGTCCTTGGTTGTTTTTATCCAAAATGTTCCTATGAAAGGATTAAGTTCTGTGCTCAATAAAAAGTTGCATAGGGTTAATTCCAAAAAGAAAGAAACAGGCAAACCTGCAACTAGCTGTACTCCAGTCATGGTGAAGAAAGTCAAAACCCTTGTCTCAGGCAGTAATCCAACCAAGAATAAGCCATTGCATGCAAGTTCAGCACATCATTAAAGAGTGGGTAACACCATAATTAACAAGTATATGGAAAAGTATCACAAAGTCATAGTTTACAAACTGTTGCCTTGTTACGCATTAGGAATCTGTAATGTGGGCAAAAGATAGAAGTTTGTTGTGACATGCATATAAGTGTCTGTAACAACCTTCATGTAATTTACTACCATCCAAACAGAAAACATTTTCAAAAATAGTACTCCAAATGTTATGAAGAAGAAGGAAAAAAAAAAGATTTATGATTATTGCCAGATACTGTATAATGGCAAATTGACAATCTGCTGAGTGGATAAATAGGTCAAAATCAACTCCCAGTACTTTCAGAAGACTGTTCTGACCCCAATTTACTTCCAATGATATCCTGGCTCTGAATGGGGCACACACAAATAAGTTCTGGATGCACCATAAATTTTCAAGTCCTTCAAGCCTCAGTATGGAGCAAGAGTCAGGAATATATGTTATTCCTTTCAGCAACATTCCAGTGAAGTTACCTGATGCATCACCTATGGATTTTTGTGCATTTGGACTTGTGAAAAAAAACTTTGGGAGACAGACATTCACTTACTTTAAATGGCTTAGAAAGCTTGTCAAAACCAATAATGTTCATTTGATTTTGCTGTCTAATTGCAGATGCTGGCACAGTCTTTATCAAACCTTTAATAATTTATTAAATCTAAACTAATTTAATATCAATAAAATTATCTACTGTCGCGTTTCTTTTATAATCCAAAATTCCTTCTAGTCAGAAAATACTGACATCATTGTACTCCGTAAAAGCCTTTTGCAATGGAAATTAAGGTGCAGAGCTTCAGCTATAATGAAGGGACATCCAATTGAGCATAAGTGATGGAGACACAGAGTTTCTTAAGATAAATTTCAAAGATATTGGAAACAACCTCTGTATTGGTATGCTAAATGATGTTTATTTCCTTAAATAATTCTGCTCTCTTTGCACCTTTTCTTTCTTTCTTTCTTTCTGCAGTGTTGTCAAAAGTAAATATTTTTTTTTAGATCCTCAGCCATTATGTTAGATAAATTAACTCATGTACAGTGTACCAGCTGAATTATTAAACAAAACACAGCACACAAGCATATCATGAACTCTGGGATCTACAGACAGAATAAAACTTCAGCATTGAAGCTACTAGATATCACGGTGATAGCATACTTCATGTCTCAATATTGTTGCTCTGCTTCTGAAATTGCATGAAAGCTAAGGAATGAAGGCTAGAGAGTTAAGCGCCCAAAAAAAATGTGTGTGCACATAGTAAATTAACTGCACACTTAAAAAGAATGAGAAAATATATTGCTATGGTATGTATATGGATATCTGAATGTTGCAAACACATAACAAATTACTTTGGGAACCATTTGACAAAATGGATCTCTGGACTCCAGAGATGGCATGGTCTGTATAAGCCAATGACATCGTTGATAACAATGATTCTACTCAGTTCAGGTATTTTCTTAATATAGTTTAAAGGGCAATAAAAAATATTGATAACTGAGCTAGTTTTTCAGCATGTGCTTGTAGTTTTGTCACAAAAGATAGAGGCAGAAAAGCTAAGACTTATGCCCATTTTGTGTGATATCAATATACTGAATTGGTTTAGTAAAACTTTTGATAAAGACCTTCACAAAACATAAATATTATCCCTACCCTTTCCTCTTCTTATCAGAACTGATTCTGAAATGTTGACATCAGGCCAAGTGCGAATAAGTCTATGCGTTACCACTTCCTCTTTGCATTTTTCTTTTAGGGATCAGTGTGCAAGCATCATCTTGTAATTTTTCTTGCCATTATGAGCAATAACCAGCCTATGTTAAACAAATCTGTTTGAATACAAATAAGATGATTTTGGGGCAGTGAAAGGAAATGGCATAAAATGAAGAAAAGGAATAGTGAATACAGTACACTGTTTATTGTTTTTAATGTACACAGATGAAAACAAATGCAGTGTAAAGTAACATATGAATGGTGTATTTAAATGGTAACTGCTCATACTTCACTGTTTGGACACTTAAATGGTTATCCCACCAGTGATGAAAAAAAATATATTCAAGATTTGATGAAAAACTTTGTCACATTTCATGCTCTAGGGCTCTGGTGCCCAAGCCTTTCTTTTGCCTCTCTCTTTACAGTTTATTACATCAATTGCATTTGATAACATAGTAAATCACTGTACTCTTATAGTATACTTTGTTAGGCCAGACATGGAGAAGTGGAGCATAATTGCATGCCTGTGTCAGAAATTGTCATACATCCCCATCTCCCCTGCTTTAATGCTAGAGTGAGAAGCAGTAGTGACCTGAGAGTCCAATTTTGGGTGTTCACAAAAATTATGTTTAAAGCTGTTATAAAAATTACCTACAACATAGTAACTGTTATGATAAACATTATGATGCATTATAACTATGTTCTGGCATAGAATATATTTGGAACTAGTTGCTTGTATACTGAGAAAATTGTTATAAATTTTTCAGTCAATAAGTGGAAAACTGTAGTGAAACTCTACTTTTGCAGTAAGGAGAGACGGAGCATAAAAATATTCATACTAGTACTTTTGACACACCATATAGTTTGACAGATAAGACAATAGATGAAGCATAAAAAAGGCATCTAAAATTAGGGTCATCTTATACGACAGTATAAAACATAAGATTGAAATTTTTGCACCAATTACACTTACAGTAAAAACTGTTTGAACACACAACATAATGTACAAACGATACTTGCTAGCAGTACATATTGAGTTCATTATTTGGCACTTGCTTCTACAAGCAGAACCACAACAATGCTGAAGGAGGCTTTTGCTTTATGATGTGTGCAACCATACCAACTGTTTAGTTGTACAGAGTGGGTATATCTGCAAAACTGAATAGCTAATATGCCACTTTTGTAAATATTCTACCCAAATCAGTCCACATGTTATTAACCAGATGATCCCATACTAACTAAATTAACAGGTCGTTGATAGTTTGGGAATTGTTTTATAAGACAGACATATAGTAAAGCTATATTTGACGAAAATTTATACCATGTCTTATCTGCCAAACTATACAGTATATAATTTGTCTATCTGAAAATAAATTTATACATAACATACACGTCAGAACAAAATTAATTGGACTTCACCAGTTTTAAACTTGTGATAGTGGCTAGCATGTTAGCCAGAGAGAAAGGTTTAAATGCTTATATTTATCACTTATTTACATAATCTAGTGCTGGAAAAGGCAAATAGAGAGAGAGCTAATAGAATAATATTTTGTTTAAAGCCCAGTAGAATCACCATTTAAGCATGGTCATCTATACCTCTTCCATTTTGTATGTTATGTTATATCAATAGATGTTGATATTTCTCTTGCTAAAAATATCTTCAAAAGATAGGGAAATTTTATTTCCTAATAACTAAATGAGCAAATAACATAAATATGCTTTTTGTAACAAAATGCTACAAAAATGTGGATATAAATATATACAAATTTAAAGATGTGCACAAAAAAAAAAACAAAGTTTTATGAAGGTGAAATAATTTACATTGCTAGTTAACATTTTTTGTCTCTTGTCTCTTCAAGCAATATTTTCCTTTACCAGGCCACTTGTAGTTGCAGCTGTAAATGAAATAACAATGCGAACATGTGCCCTTTTTTTCTTTTTAGCATATTTTTTATGCTAGTGTTTTTCAGTTCCCTCAGGAGTGATTATTAGGTTTTCATTGGATCATAAAAAATGATTGAATTTGGAATTAGAACAAATAATAAGTGTGCTATTCTGCTTTAACATTACTCATAAAAAAGCCATTTCAGTTGTAATTCTGCAAACAGCAAATGTTTGTATTGCATAAATAAGAATAGCAAATAAGACACACTGAAATATTTGTCTATCATAAATGAAATATAAATCCAACAAAATATGTAGTATGCATAAGCTGCTGAGGTAGTAAGCTAAACTGATATGCTAACAATTTGCAGAGTAATGTTTTGATCTGAATATTAGGTACTGTCTTAGGGTACAAGCAAGCACCATGTTTTGTCAGTTCATAAACAACATACTTATATGCAGAAATCAATATAAAAGGAATATATTTGAAATATCATTTAGCCAGTTTACTTACTCAAATGCAAGTAAACCTATTTTTCCTTCCCTCAGTTTGAGTTTGTAGGTGTTGCAACATTATAAACAATTAAAGCATAAAACATTATTTTGTGTGAACCAATATTTGCTTTCTTAAAGTTATTATTATATCATTTAGGAAGTTATAGAGCAATACTTAAAGTAAAAAACATAAAAGGGGAACTGAAGTCTTAATAGGTCTAGTTGGTAAGTCTTATGCAATCCATTAGAACTGATAATAGAATTTAAGAGAATTGAAAATGTTAACAATGCTATAATACTTTTGGATCTACAAAGAGGTTTCATGGACAGGTCTCTCACTACTTGATGGCAAATCAGATAAACCTTCTGGGTCATTTCCATTAAGACAATACATCAAGGAATCACTGAGAACTTTACCACTGCTAGAGGATGTATCAAAGTCCCCTGTGCGACTCGAAAAGCTAAGGTCTACAGGACTGGCTGTCAGCACACTGCGGCTAAGCAGATATGAACGGAATGTGCTAGTGAGGGAGTCACCACTATCACACCAGCTTCTTTCCAAACCATCTGCAGGTCGAAAGCTGCTGTTGCCACCTGAACTGCTGCTTACTGAATCTTGTGATGGTGGTGGTGGTGGTGGCAGTGGTTGTGCTGCTCCAACATTTGCAAGATGACATAAATTTGAACCAGACAACAAAACTACTGGTTTTCTACTGCGGGGCGTCATCATGGTTTCCTGAAAGGTGTAAATTACGGTACATTAGAAGCAGGCTTTTATGCAACTTTTTCAGAAAGAATCTATTTCTCTGAAAATTCAATTAAAGCACCAATGTGATATAAGAAAACCAAAGCAACAAAATTAAAGTTGAATTCTGAAAAATAAAATCAATGGTTGACCAGCTGAAAATCCTTGCTTCAATTCATATCCCATTCCTGAATTCCAGTGACTTCTATAAGTACAATTGTTTAAGCAGGACTGTGAACAGCATAACCCAAAAATGAAAAGATGGTCAAATATCAAACTTGGTATTCAAATTAAGCATCTCCAAGGAAAGGATGTGATACAAAGATTTTTAGGAAACTCTCCCCACCCTAAGCCAATATTTACATGAAGACTTTCCATAATTTTTGATTTCCTCAAAATGGCTATAATGATTTTGATTAAAATACCATATATTAAAAATATTTACATCACAACAAAATCTATATCTTGAATTTTCTAGGAATAGCCTTTGAAGCCCTTTTCATTCTGGATGACTTTTGCATGCTGGTAAACCATAGAAGGTAGACAAATCTTACACAAAACATACAGATCTTGATAAAACAATTTGTCAAAAAATTTGTCCAAGCCTATTTTTTTTTTTTTTTTGGAGGGGGATTAAATATCCTAATATTTATACTTTTCTCAAATTTAGTCGCTATTCCTTTTTATCACCCTTCTTTCTTTTTATATTGATTATGCAAGGAGAATGGAATTTCAAAAACTTCAATAGTAACACCACAGCTCTCAAAAGATTTAATTAGTTTTAGTGTAGTGTACTTCCATATTCCCCTATGAGATATGTAAGATATGTAATAAAACCATTTTGTTACAGAATAAGTAGAGAAAGTCATGTGAATGTAATGTATAAGATTTTTGAAACAGTGTGAATACTATGTGTGTAAGTTTTGTATGCTGTGGAGCTCTGTGTTTCAGAGAAGTGAGATAGCCCTCACACAGAGAATAAATATTATGGCTTTAAATTAGAATTGGGCTTCAGTTTTTGCTTTTCTCCATTCAAAGCAAATTTTTACTTTCTCTAGCATGTATGTACAATGTACATAGTGGCTAGAGAAGGTATTGTATTCCACCCAAAAATTTGATATTGGGATTTCACTAGAAATACACGTTTTAAGACTCCCTGAATAAAAAAAAAAAAAAAAAATCATTTTTAGAAACATGTCCATATGTGTGAGTGTGTGTCTGTCTAAAAACTAAAAGTTGGATAAATACCAATCTTACTTCGTGCAGTCATAAACATTAGCAATAATTTGTAACTAAGCAGCTCTCATTAAAACCCTGGCAATGCATACACTCGTACTGTGCAAAATGTTAGTCAACTGTACTCTGTGAACTCTCAAAATGGATCATAAGAAAGCAGAGCTGTTTGTTACCATAATATATTTACTGTCCTGTTTATTAAAGCTAGCCTAGTTCACTGTGCGTTTACTGAAGCACATTCGTCTAGAATGAATGAGCAGCTTATACCTGGCTTATGAATGACTAAGATCAAAAAATATTGAAATAAAGGACTTTCTCGGAATTGGTTATTAATGATTTTTTCTCAGGACGTCATCCATGTAAGTGTTGGTTTAATAATGATGGCAACAAAAAGAGTTGTCCAAAGTTCAGAAATTAATCCAACATTTAGCTGGCTGACATCCCAAGAAGAAATCATTGATTTAAAATGTAAGCATGAATGTATTACAAATATCAGCAGTGTTACACATGGAAGGCAAAATAATGCAACTGACTAATCAACAGAGCATTTGCAGTAAAGATCTGCCCTCTTAGACTTTCATGGAATACTTTCATCACTGGTTTATTTATTTATGAGGAGTGTACTCCCAGGTTTATTTAAAAAATAACACACATTAATCTCAGGACTGGTGTGTATATCACCACTGGTTATGTAATTTATGCTGCCGGTATAAATTATGCTTCAAAAGGGAACAATGCATGGCAGGCTGCAACTGGCAACAGCTTGTAAAGCTCAAGCTTGTTTGAAACAACATTATTGGCCTAACCAGCATTGCGATGAGATTTAAATACCTCCCACTACTTTCAATATAAAATTATTGTAAGTGAAACTTCCACTAGTCCCCTTAAAACTGTTATCTCATGAAGTCTGATATTTCTAATAAAAGATGGAAAATCCTGATAATAATTATAAATAGGCACAAAATATTAGGAGATTTTATATTTCTGGTTTCTTTAGCTTTCCCCTAACAATCTTCCAATTTCTGGAAATTGGTACAACTTGAATAATTCTTTAGATAATAAATCAGAATATTTTAAAACTTTGTACTTTCTCGTTGTTCTTGTAGATATTTCACAGCATTAAGATTACATTGTTATCATATAATAAAGAAGCCCCTAACATCTGTAAACAAGAAAATAGAGTCAAAGCTGATGAATATGAAGATTTTCGTCTTTCAGACCAACAAGTTAAGTATTTTGGAAGTAACACATAGTCTATCAAGAAAAGTTATCATCTCAGTTATTAACTAAAATTATCAGTTGCTTCATTTCTGGTGCTGTTGGATGCTGTTTTCTCTCTTTTAGAAATATTTAGCATCCACTAATAATGAACTCAATTAAAACACACAGAGCATAACTTTCTTAGGTTTATTAAACATTTTACCAGTACATAAATATTGCATATAGATTAAACACTTATAGACCGATCAGATTTTTTTTGCCTTTGATGTCTTCTGTTTTCTAGCATCTAAATAGTGACCATCTATATATACTGCTTGGAATTAAATATCTGTGGTTTTTGTTTTATTTTTAGACCTCCTTGGCATTCTCAACAAATCAGTCTTCTTCACAAATATGCATTTTCTCACACCAATGTGTTTGCATTCTAGTGCATAAGCTTAGTCACCCTTTTTTTTATTATCCTTATTATTATTATTAGTAATGCTCCTCCTATATTTATGTTATACTGGATAATACTATTTACTTTCTCTACACATAGAATGAGCAGTGTATAGAGAAGGTTGCACCCAAAAATTTGATATCGAGATTTCACCAGAAATAGATGTCTTGGAACCCCCCAAATAAAAAAGCAGCATTTTTAGAAAAGGTCCATGTGTGTATGTGTGTGTGTCTCTGTGGGCAGGTCGTGCTCCATGGTGTAATGGTTACCATGCTAACTTCATATACCCAAGGCCTCAGATTCAAACCTGGCAGAAGAGGATGGATTTTTTCGGGCATAAAAATCTTTAGCATGGCTTTCTTCGGAAGGGAAGTAAAGCCATTGGTCCCATATTGTAGATTTACGGCATGTAAAAGAACCTCAAGCCTGATTGAGAGGCCTCTGAGCAAAATTAAGAGGTCTTTCATGCGCAGTATAGAATGGGATGCTGAGAACCACAGCAGTTAAAGAGCGTCCATAAATAACAAGCCATTTACATTTTTTTCTTCTGTGAACGGCATAGCTCAAAATCGAAAAGTCTGTTAAATACCAACCTTGATATTTAAGTTTGGCATCTTCCAAGGTTGAGACACAAAGATTTTCAAAAAAATCCCCCCACCCCCAACTACCCTTTACATGGAAACAATTTCAAAAATGTTGATTTTCTCAAAAATGGCTCTAATGATTTTGATTAAAATCCCTTATTTTTAAAATATTTACATGACAAAATGTATATATTGAATTTTCTGGAAATAGCCTCTAAAGGCCTCTTTATACTGGATGATTTTTTTGGAATTTTGCATAATTAGTAAACCGTAATATATAGACAAAAACTCACTAGACAAAAGCTGTAGAGCTCTTTAAAACACATAATGTATTCCATATACTTTTTTTTGTGAAGTTGACCGTTTTCAAGGAATTCAAGATATTTCTTATTATTGGTTTCATCTTAAAATACCATCTTTATCCTGGATGATTTTTTGGGAATTTTGCATAATTAGTAAACCGTAAGAGATAGACAAAACTGACTAGACTAAAGATGTAGAGCTCTTTAAAACACACAATTTATTCCCTATACTTTTTTTCATGAAGTTGACCGTTTTCGAGGAATTCAAGATATTTCTTGTTATTGGTTTCAGTTTTAAAATACTTTTCTCATACAGGAACATGTCAATACCTGGCCACACAAAGAAACAGATTTCAATCCCATAGCAACCACATTTTAAAACATGTGGCTGTCAGTTTTGCCTATATTCCTTTATTTCCCTTCCACTTATAAGGAACTAAGTAATAAGACCATTTCTGCTAATGTTTATCTCAATTAGCAAGAAGTGAATAGAAGAATAAGCTTATTAACAATAAGTTGTTACAGAGATGTAGAAAAAGTCATGTGAATGGAACACATCAGATTTTTTACTATTAAAACCAACTGATAAATTCAATGACACAGCTGGGATTTGAACACTCCCACCCTTCTCCATGTGGTTGCTCTACTGTGAGCTGAGCTGCTGTGACAACATGCAGTTATTATGTACTTACGAAAGTAAATTTAAATTGTTCACTAGAGGGAGATTACTGGTTGGTTGACCCATTTCATGTTCTAACGCATAAGCTTAGTATTCCTTTTTACTTTCTCAATGTACATAGTAGCTAGAAAAGGTATTGCATTCCACCCTAAAATGCAATGTTGAGATTTCACTAGAAATATATGTTTTTTTTGATCCCGAGTCCAAAAAAAGCACTTTTAGATAAAACTATGTGTGTGTGTGTGTGTGTGTGTGTGTCTGTGTGTGTGCGTGTGTGTGTATGTACATCATAGCTCAAAAACATAAAAACCATTAAAAACCAAACTTGGTATTTATGTTTAGTACTTCCAAGGATGCAACAAGGTTTTCAAAAAAATTCCCCCACCATAAACTAACCTTTACAAGGAAATATTTTTGGAAATCTTTTTCACAAAAGTAGCTCTAACAGACTTTATTATTAGAGATGTTTACATCACAAATAAAATGTATATTTTGAATTTTTTTGGGAATAGCCTCTAAAGACCTCTTTATTCTATATAAGTTTTGCAGATTTTTGCATAAAAGTTAAACCGTAAGCGATATGACAAAAAAAAAAAAAAAAAAAAAAAAAAAAAAAAAAAAAAAAAAAAAAACGATGATGTTAAAGCACATAATTTATGTCATATACATTTTTTTTTTTAAAGAGTTGACTGTTTTTGAGATATTCTTTGTTATTGGTTTCATTTTTAAACTACCTAACTTTTGTGAAATGGGACTATGCAAAGCAAACCAAACCTCAATTGTTTCACATAGTGACCAGCTTTTAAAAGATTTTACTACTCCCTTATTTCCCTTCTACTTACAATGAAGCAAGTAATAAGATCAATTCTGCTAATGTTTATCTTGATTAACATGATGTAGATAAAAGAATATTTTTTTTGTAAGAGTAGTTTGTACTTGGAACAGCTAGAGAAAAAAATGGTACAGATCAGATTTTTTTTATTATTATTGTATTGGTAATACTCCTCTTATATTTATGTTACACTGGGTAACATTTTTTTTTATTATTAGAACCAGCTGGAAAATTCAATACCACAGCTGGGATTTGAACACAGTTCTCTTGCTCTTCTCTGTTTCAATTTAATATAATTTTATAAAAACCAATATATAGATACCCAAACTAGCATAATTCTGCACCAATCAACAACAAAGTTTTCTCACGACTTAACTGTTGATGAGAATATTTTGAATTTGACTCATGCTAATGCTGAATAAATTCATAGCATGTTCTTTGATCTTCAAGCATTGCTCAAACAGTGGCAATATTTTATCAGTAACATCGTTCTTGGCATCCTTCATGAAATTCATCATTAAGAAGAAAACCAATCTTTTTTGAATTTGCTGTACCAATTATAAATTGGCATCTTAACTGGGGCCTCTTCATTAGATGCATTTCCAGGCCGATCTTCCAATTGCTTAGGTGTTAATGATAATATAAAACTCATGAAGATAATTAACAAAGTATTTGAGCAAATTGAACAAACTACGCACAATCAACTCGCAAAGCAATAAAAAGTAGCTGTCAGATATAAAGAAATATAATTTGTTTTTATAAACATGGCATTTTAAAAGTTTTTATTGTTACCTTATAATAGAAATGCTTCTTGCAAAAGTTTTTTTTTGAAGAGCTTTATCTAATGTTATTCTTTGATATTACTCCCATTTGAAATGTTAAGGTGATATGCTATTGACCTCATTTCTAGTTATAGTAACATAATCAAGCTCAAATGAAAGTCTGCACATGCTTACTACATGGAAAGATATTAATGGAAGTACACAAACAGATAAAGAACCTAAAGAAAGAAAAGGCAGTGGGTATAGATGGTATACTGGGCAAATTTGAAAAATGTATATCAAAGCAGAAAGAATCTAAAAATTGTGATCAGCTTCTTAAATAAAGTGAGGAAGAGTAATATTGTATCGGAAAAATAGAAAATAACCATAGTGTCGATATATAAGGATAAATATGAAACAAGCAAGCCGGAAAACTACAGAGGAATCAGTTTACTGTTGATACTGAGAAAAGCTTATACAGGAATAATGGCAGACAGATAATAAGAATGGGCTGAGAATCAAGGACAGCTATCAGAATTTCAAGCAGGGTTCAGGAAAGGTCAGAGAACAACAGGCAATTAGTATTCATACAATAATAAGTAAACACTTAAATAATGAAAGGGCTAGTGTGTGAATAACACTGCATAATTACTGGATTAAAATTGCTAGGTCATATGTATGCCACTGATCATGCCCATTTCAATTGTAAGGCATGTTTAGAAAACAAGTGGAAGAATTTGGAGTCTGTGTTTTTAGCATTATACTCTGCAATTTAATTTGTAGACAGTAGTTTTTCTATCTCAAACTGATTGTCTAAATCATCAATAACCAATAAAATTTGTGTGGTATCATTCATTTACAGCCTGTATATGTTCTTCACAGTCTTTGAAAAAGCTAAAGTGAAAATTGCATAAAAAGGGAGAGAAAGATGTATTTACAAAAGGAATATAGAAAATATACTGATTAGAAAGGGTTTACAAGGCAACAGTAGATGCAAAAAATGTTCTAAGCAATTGAAATTTGGGGGCATCAAAGATAGGAAAAAAAAAGTAGACCACAGATCTGGAATGTTTTGTAAAGAGATTTTAGGGCTAAGGAGAGCAATAGGTCAGTCTCTAAAGATGAGGAAAACATGTAGTTCTTGAACCTGGTCAGATAACAAAACAATGTAAGTGATGAAAGTGTTTCTACTCTAATTCAAATCTTCTCTTAAATAATGTAGTTTAAGCAACAAAAACATTATTTTGTAAATATTTAAAATATAACCCAGTACAATAAATTATTATTATTATAGTTGCAAACATTTTTGTCTTGAACAATTTAATATGCTACTGCAAATTAAATTACTGTTATGGCTATTGTGTGTCCACTACACTCATTTTTACAGGCACAAGCACTTATGCCCAAGGTGAGACTCGAACCTAAGGTCCTTCATGTGATAGAACACCAAGTCAAACACTGTGACACAGCTACAAGAACCTGAGTTTCTGCAATTTAATCACCCATATTAATAACTTCCTATTGCTTACACTTACATATGAATTTTTGTTTATTTCATATAAACTTTTTAATTAATGGTTAAACATAGGTTTTAATATTATCACATTGATGCTTTCCATTTCTGCAACAGATTTTTATATGCCTGGTATTACAACTTAATAGACTTTTTTTTAAATATTAACATCAGTATATTCTTCACTGCCTCTTGTGCAGACAAAACTTCTTAAAGGTTCACATTCTGAAATATCAATCTTCTAAATAAATCAACATTGTTAAACTAGAAATATTAGTTGCTATGGAATGGTCTAAAAAAATAATGCTATTGTGATTGAAGATTCTATATTCCTTAAATGCTACGATTAGGCATTTGTGCATCCAGTAAAAAATACTAGATAACAAAGTGCATGTGATTAATAAAATCCTACACCAGTGCAATTAGGTCCTAAAATTAAAATAATATATAACAAGGGTCCAAACATGCAGAAAATACTTCAAAATTAGTACTGGATGCTATTAAAAGATGGTGTTCACAAAATATATTCTAAAATTTATAAGATGTAACTAAGCAAGAATAATCTTCATTTACAAGAATACCTATTTTTACAGTACAGTTATTAGACTTGTGTTCATAAACTGGGATACCAGTGTCTTTGAAGCTAAATGATATTTGCAAGAGAATTCAGTAAGATGCATTACATATACATTCACACACATCCTACATCTGGTGGAATCAAGCATTCTTTGGAACACTTCTGGCTGTTGCGAAATTCTGTGCACATATTCTGATAATGTTGAGATTACATACTCCATGGTCTTTAAATGTCCCCAAAGCAAAAATCTAAAGGGTTAAGGTCAAGAAAATGGAAAGGCCATGATATATTGCCCCCCCCCCTCAGGACCAATCCATCGCTCATGAAAGACCCATATTAGCTGCCGCCTAACCCTATGATGTAAATGCGCTGATGTGCTGCATAGTAACGAACATCTAGATGCAGTCATTCATTTTGTGCTAAAGTGTTCGGAGAGCAAGATATACTCCTTGTACAAAATAAGACCATAACGCAGAAGATATTAGGTTTATGGGAAGATTTTCTTCCTTTGTTGCATACAAATATTAGAGCCTTTTTTCTGGACATTTGATTTTATAAGCAATGTGCTGTGAAACAGCCTAAAAAAATCTTATGTGTTCCATTCACATAACTTTCTCTAGCTGTTCCAAATATAAACTACTCTTACAAAAGATAATTCTTTTATCTACATCATGCTAATCGAGATAAACATTAGCAAAATTGGTCTTAATATTTACTTCATTGTAAGTAGAAAAGAAATAAGGGAATACACTAAGCTAAAGCGATAATAAAATCTTTTAAAAGCTGGTCGCTAAGTGAAATAATTGAGGTTTGGTTCACTTTGCATGGTTCCATTTGAGAAAAGTTGGTAGCTTAAAATTGAAATCAATAACAAGGAATATCTGAAAAATGCTCAACTCCTTAAGAAAAACGTATATGTCATAAATTGTGTGTTTAACCAGATCTACATTTTTTGTGTATTAAGTTTTTGTCTATCTTACAGTTTAATCGTTATGCAAAATTCTGCAAAACTTATCCAGAATAAAGAGGTATTCAGTGGCTATTTGTAGAAAATTCAAAATATATATTTCACGTGTGCTGCAAATAAATATCTTTAAATACCATATTTTAATCAAATTGTTAGCTATTTTGAGAAAAACAAAATTTTCAAAAATTTCTCCATGTAAAGGGTAGTTTGTGGTGGGAGATATTTTTTTTTTTAAATCTTTTGTTTTGCATCCTTGGATATTACCTTGTTTGGTTTTTAGTAGTCTTTTCATTTTTGAGCTATGGTGTGTGTGTGCGTGTGAACATAATAACTAAAACGAAAAGTTGGCTAAATACCAAACTTTATTATTGTATTATTGAGTTCAGCATCTCCCAAGAATGTGACACAAAGATTTTGAAAATCCTCCAACCAATTCTACCCTTTACATGGAAAAAAATTCAAAAATTTTGATGTTCTCAAAAATAGGTCTAATGGTTTTGATTAAAATACAGTATATTAGATATTTATACGGCAAATAAAATGCATATCTTGAATTTTCTGGGAGCAGACTCAGAAGTCCTCTTCATTCTGCATGACATTTGCATAACTGGTGAACAAAACTGTAGAAAACTGTAGAACTCATTAAAACACACAGTTTATGTCATATAACTTTTTTTTTATGGGGCTAACCATTTCTGAGATATTCCTTGTTATTAGTTTCAATTTGAAAATACTTAAAAAAAGTTTCCGATATAGGAATTTGTGAACTCTTGGCCATGCAAAGAGAACAAATTTCAATCATATAGCAAATAGATTTTTAAAATATTTTAATATCGCTTTAACCTAATGTGTTCCCTTATTTCCTTTCTCCTTAAAAGGAACTAATAAGATCATTTCTTATGATTACCTTGATTAGCATAAATTAGATAGAAGAATAAGCTTTACAACAATGATTTGTTACAGATGTGTAGAGAAAGATATGTGAATGTAGCACATCAGATTTTTCAAATTTGATTCGTATTCCAGTCTTAGCCTACTCATGACCTATGTAAAAGAAGAATTAATAATTCCAAGAGCTGTTAGAAAGATACAACAGTGAACTTCACTTGCAACACTGAGATCTGGAAAATATTTGTTAAGCTTGAGCATTTTAAGATTCTGTGGGTTCATTGCCTTTCTACAGCTTTTTTTTTTTCCTTTAAATGCAACCCCTCAAAACTGGAATGTGCAAAGAGATTAGTAATATGATCTAATAATCTTAGCATTAACTATGGGCCAGCAAACACTGACTCATATAGAAATGCAATGATGTTTTGTCCTGCATATGCTTATAAAATAACTGTTATAACAAAGAGAAGGAAAATATTGGTTCAAGTAATAGTAGCTTCACAATTATCACACTAAAAACATAATAACTGAAGATTCTATAACTACCTACCACAGAATACACTTAACCTTAAATCTACTTGTAAGAATGTGCTAATCAAAGGATTTATATTATACAATAAATAACCAATACACTAAAGTTATACACAGGAATGAGATTTAAAATCTAAGCTTAAACATACTTAATTCAAAAATTTATATACAAATTGATGAACAATAATATCTATAGTTAAATTTAGGTTGAAAAATCTGTAAAACAATTTTATATGTTTAAAATGTTAGCATAAATTATTTGAAGGTTGTAAATTCTGATACTTGTAAATAATATAGGTGTTAAAGATCTGTAAAATTGTAAATAGGTTGTATGTTGAAAATAGTAGCATCATTTGTCAATGCAGAATCTCTGATATTTGAAACTTGTAAATGAAGTTTATGGACAATAAACATTATTATTATTCGAACATTCACCTATAACATATGTATGTATTTATTTCACTGCAAGTGGGTATTACAAGGTGGCAGAGTTAAACATATGAACAATAAATAAATATGTGAACTAAACAGTCGTACTAAGAAGCCAATTACATTAAGCTTATAAACAATAAAAATTACATGAGTCAATTGTTTTGAAACAAATTATTATAGCTGCCAGTTGATGGCTTTGAACAACTAGATATAATAGTTAATTACAGACCGTTACAAATGTTGCAATCTTTGACCTTATAGGGTCAGAGAGCCTAGGATTATATGAAAGTATTTATGAGAGTGAAGGTTTCCCACTTGTCAGAATTCAAGTGCCTTGCTAAGAAGGCACTTGATAACTTTGTTTGTCAACTAGTGTACAAATTGGACAACTGCATGTGGGTGTTAATGTAAAGAAAATGAAGACAACAATGACATGAATGCTACTAAGTGCACAAGGGAAGGCCATTATTATTTTTTAATGTTTAATGCCCACTTTTACTACTATGGCACTGCAGGTGAAGACACTGATGATACATGGAATGAAGATGGAGTACCAGCAGAATGCAATGGCAGAGTAAACCAGAGAAATCCCACAACAAATCCCACATGCGGTCGCCTAGGAATTGAACCTTGGCCTCACCCTTTGCCTTGGTGAGAAGCGAAGGAAGCCTATTCACATTGCAGTTGTAAGCATAATGCAAGAAGTTGGACAGGTTTCTAGATCCATAAATTGCATGCTTGCAGATATGTTCCAAGCATTCCGCAAGTTCAAACTGAATAACATAACCACCAATACATATAAGAAAATTAACTCTATCTCTTACAAATAAATAGGTTATAAAATTACGTACTGACAACTGACAATTCCAATAATCATTTATCCAAAAATATTGAAAATGATGCAATCATAGAGACTCTGCCTTCTTTTTGCCTTCCATTAAATTAAAGGAGGATTTGTAAGGAGACTCTTGAGGGATGGCACGATTAGGCCAAATCGAAGAGCATGTATGTACAGTAGACACTGTAAAATCTCACACTGTGATTGTCTGTTGTTGAACAGCATTCAATGCATAGAGGAAGGAATGCAGAATTCTCTCTCTGTGTATGCAATGCAAGGATAAAGTTTGGAGTTTGCAAACACTTGCATTACATTGCATAGCATTGCATGTATCTATTTGAATGCTTACATTGAATAGCATGGGTGCAAAGTCTTGCACTTACATCTCATTGTGAATGGGGAATTACAGTTACCATTTATAGCCACTAGGCTTAAGCTAGGTCATCTTGATGACAGACAAGAAGACTAACCTTTCTGGCATGGTACTGCTAACTTATTTAACCAAACACAAATAATACATAGTATTTTAACATTGGAAACCTATGACCATTGACTCCATTTATTTTAAAATGTGGAATTTAAGACTAGGCTATATTGGATCCAATATGATAATAAATTAGTTACTAGGACTTTTTACTATCTTCTTTAAAAATATTCTAGCATATTTTAAATAATCATATTACTAAAAATTGTTACTATCCAGATCATTAGCTCTTTGCTGGTTCACTTTGTTATAGATACCTCACTTCATAAACTAAGTAGTCAATTTCAATATTACAGATATCTGCTGGAAACTAAATTTATGACATGAATCAGCGTGTGGTATTTCTAATCATAAAGTGATCTCTTTACTTTATTATCTATATTTTTTCTCCCCCTCAACATTAATTCTGTAGTAGTAACAGCAATAAACAACAGTGTGATCTGAAAAATAGCAAAATATGTTCTCTGATAATATTTTGTTTTTAATGCTATGATTTTATTATTAATTTAATAGCAATTACATAGTTGAGGAATTTGTTTCACTGTTATTAACTTTGACTGGTATTCATCCCTTCCTTTTTAACAGATTAAATTTCCCTTAAATGTAAGTTGTAGTAACATTAATTTCCGATGATGGCAATAATTTCAAAATAATAAATTAAATGATACTAAGATGTAATTTGTATTACCACACAAAGTGTCATAAAACATCCCAGAACTTCATCTTTTTATGTCAGAAATCAATGCTGTAAACATATAAGGAGCACAAAATTCTAAATAGCATATTACCTCTGGATTTATTTTTCCAAAAACACTATAAAACCACAATTTTTCCCTCTTGGTAATCAACAACAAAGAAAACAAAATGCCTTAAGGAAAGAAGCATCACAGGTTGAGGCAGGTCTGGCATTACAGATTTAATAGAAAAATATGAAGAACTGCATCAAAATTGCTGTAACCATGGAAATCTGGCAAAATACACATACAATAAAAACCATGCAAAATACCAGTAAACTAAGCTGAACTTTACGATTGTAATGATTAAACAGTTGCTATCACAGCCATGCTTATTAAATGTGTGCATCCATGCAAAAACAGTAGCCATTCAAAGACATGCACATCTTACCTGCATTGCTTTGGGCATTCTTTGAGCGGATCGAGTGATGGGCGACATTGAGCTATTGTCATCAGCTATTGGAGTAAGCAGGCAGTTACTGTGATTAGCCTGAACACCAGAAACCCTCATTCGAGCAGCTGGCGTGCTTGTTGCCAGTAACGAGGATGGAGCATTCCGAGGGGTTAGTTTGTTAGGCAGAGTAGGAGGATGCAAAGCAGATGACACACACAAGGAGCTACTCACAGGCCAAGAATCTATACCTTCTGGGGGAGTCAGAGAAGGGCTAGCAATCTTTGGAGGCGTGCCTTCTGAACTCACAGTTCCTTCAGATGATGCTCTCTTTCTTGAAGAACACAAAGAGCGACATTCCTTAGGGCTGTCATCATGATTGACAGCTACCTGATTTGCCAGATCCTGAAGAATAGCTTTACGAACACCATCTTCTTTTGGAGTGCCTTCCAGGTCTGATTCATTCAGCTGAGAATAGCGTAACTTGAGTACCACTTTACCAGAGCTCCTTGGAGGCATCGCAGGAGTTGCAGGCATGCTAGAGAGAGGGGAGTCATCCCCTATGCTGTCTCGGAACAGTCTCATGCATGAGGAAGGTGTATATTTTTTCTGCAAGGCAACACAGCATGCCAGAAACGAGAAGGTTAGTCTTGAACATTTTGTTAGTAACATTATGAGGTGAGAACTAGAGCTTCTATCAAACTTTTCATATATTTTTCAGAACGGCTCTTTAAAGTTAATACATAACACAACTTAACCAGCAAAATACTCAATTGTTTTTACTAAAACTGTGATTGGTAATGATAGTGATCCTTTTTAACTAGCAATATATCAACTAACAAAGAGAAAGAGATAAATCTCCAAATCTCACCTCAGTGTATATATTTACAGTACATAGACATGAAGATGATGTTAAACATTAATAAAAAGGTGAAAGTGAATTTGATTAATTTTGTTCAGCAAAACTTATCTACTTTTGGTCATGTATTTCTTAAGAATCTTAAGTTTTATTGAATGTAGATGATCTTCTAGGACAAATTCCTTTTTTAAAACACAAGATGAAATTTAATTTACATATAGTAATTCTACAGTACATTACAAGAGTCATAGGGAAAACATGATGTTATTTTCCAGTATCTTGTAAAGTGACATTACAGTCACAAGGGAAAGCCGTAAAACAAACAAAAGTTTTTTATGTGTAGGCCCTAAAAATAATCATCTCACTATTCTCTTAATGCACATGACACTGAAAGACTATTTATCATAAGTAATATAATGAGAGTTCCAATTGTTATCTAGAGAAAAGATGTAGCTCAGGTTGTATTTAATAATACTATTTCATGAATAAAATAACAATGATTATCCTATATGATCACAAAGAATAATATTCCTAAAATTCCATTTGTCTTGACGCATATTTGCACCGAAATCACTGCAATTTTATGTATATATTATAAATTTCAGATCTTTTTGTACTGCTACTTTATATTACTGTGATGTAAAATAAACACAAGTCTCTTTGTATTGCTAAATTCTATTATTTTGGCTTTGAAAAGCATGATTGCAATTAATATGTCTATTGGAACTTCTGCCATTATGAATTGGAATATCACTGCACACTGATATTCAGAGAGAAAACAAATGCACATGGGTGCGATAAATTTAGAAAATGAATTGCACATGGATGTAATATAAAAAACAGATTAAAATTCAGAGATAATGAGTTCCGATTGTTGGAATTTTATGCACCAATGTACTGGATTAGCAACTTCCTACATCACTTGTCATGAACAAAATAGTCACATTGAATTTTGTCACATATCCAAAGATTTTATAGAAAAATAAAATTGTTGCTATATTAAGCACTGATTGATTGATTGATTAATTAATTACTTCAGTCGAACATCCAGTTTTACTTAAGCTTTGAGGTAAGATTTTGATTAATATGAAATAAAGCATAATATTAAGAGAAAATTAAAAGCAATTCTATTAGGATTAAAAAGCCAGCTGAATATTTTACTTTTTTTGAGAGGTGAGCATATACAAAATCTTTTGAGAACCCCTTTCATGTATGTAATGTTACAGCACAGTATTTGCTCGCTTTGTCCTTTATTCAGAATCATAGGCTTTGTATACATAAATATATTTAATGTATCTTGGAGCAAAATATAATCATTTTATAGCACCAATATTTGCCTATTTTCACAGTATGGCTTAGCTTGACTTTTCTTTTCTTAGCTATTGTTGTAATAAGAGCTTTTATCAAAGTTCTTTTGCTTATTATTATTTATTGCCAGTTACATATTAACATTATTTTTAATTTCTATGATATTTGGATAAGCTAGTAACAGATTTGCAAAATTTAAATCTGAGTTAGAATATAAATATATATATATCACTTAAATTTTTGTGTGCCTTACCAGTTTTGAGAGCTATTTGCTCTCATCCTCAGAAGAAATTATGATGGCCCTATGATGGTTGTTGGTGTTGACATCCAGTAGTGGGGCAATGTACTTTCACAGCTGATTCCATGGAGCAATTCATAATTCTTTAAGCAGTGTTTATGCTTTATAGTTAAAATTGTTTCCTAGTACCCAACTCTACTGTGTATTTTATAGGTTTCAGAATTGTAATATTTGGTGTGATGTGATTGGTGGTCCAGAGGTGGTGAAGCTGCAACAGCCTGTCTTAATTATCTCAAGGGTTCCTTTAATCTGGTTGCTAAAGGTTTTCATCATTTCTGGACCACCAATTAGGTCACACAAAACATTAGACTCTTATTATCTATAAAATACCCAGCAGAGTTGGACATTTGAGAAAATATTTTAATTATAAAACACAAACACTGCTTAATGAGATTTGAATCACCACCACCAATCAAAAGTACATCACACCACCACAAGATTTCAACACAAACAACCACTACACAAGGAACACCAACACCAAGAGACAGTTGCTCTCTTCTGAGGATAGCAAATAACTCTTGAAATTGATCAGGCACACAAAAAATAAGTGATGTATGCATTTGTACTATATTTATACTATTATAATGTGTTGTTAACCTTAATATTGCAATTAATATTTCATCCTCTGGGCCAATTGACAACATGCCTGAGGAATTTTGTATGAATGAATGAATAAGTGTATTTATTTAAATACCAGTATACATTCACTGATCTTCTGATCTTCATCAATCCCACGGGTCCACAGACCATATGTGCTTTTGCAATACACAAAATAGTAATATTAAAAACAAAAAATGAAAAGAGTGAACACGAAAATAAAGAGACAAACATATTCAAATACATCTTAAATTTACAACACATAATAAACTGTATTTCGATGTATTAATGTACCCTATTATAGTAGACAAACACATGTATGAGATATACATGCACACACATACACACACAGAATAATAACAGCACAACAAAACAATGACAAAAAAGTATGACATAAAATATAATATGAAATATTGTAATCATATTTTAGCTCTTCTTATCGCTGTTCCATACTATCAGACATCTCAGCTGATGATAATGGCACACAACAAGAAGTTACAAAACTAAGTAAATGCGCACACGCACACACAATTAACATTCAGAAAAAAGCATGCAAAGAGAGAAGAGCAAGCAGCACCAATAGAAAAACAGATTGAGAAGAAATTAAATATCATGCAAAACAAACACTGTACATTAAATTATGGTATTTTGTGAGAAACAGATAAAAGGTAAATAAGACAGAGGCTGCCACCCTGCATTGGTAAAAACAAACATGTAGATTGAGAAAAACCGCCTCCATTATTTGCTTTAAGCTAAGGTTCATATATTTCTTTATGCTGTAGAAATGATGACTAGGGTAGTAATGAATCTGCCATCCAACATATCACTAATCACAGTGTTGCATGTATTCGTGGTAAAGGAAACTCATTTGTAGACAAATAAGAATATATAAATGGCAACAATAACAAATAGTTTATAATTTTGTTTTTGTGAAGCACATGTGTGTATATTCGACTACCAATTAAAAACTAAATAATTTATACTCACAGTTTAAAATTTGTTTAAGCAAGACAAAAATCAATTCCCATCTTGGTAGTGTTGGGGCATGTCTGCCTCACATTCAAGAGTCGTTAGGGTGAGTTACCCATATAAGTTTATTGGGAATTTTCTCTAATCCTGAGAAGACGAAGTCACCCTTCAGGCATAAAAATCCTTATCATGACTCCTTCAGAAGTCATTGGTCCCATGTCATAGATTTACAAATGTAAAAGAACCTCAAGCCTGATAAGTGGTCACTGAGCAAAATTAAGCTGTCTTTCATGCACAACATAGAATGGGACATTAAGAACCACAATAGTCAAAGAGCATCCATAAATAAAACTCCATTTATTTCATATGATGAATGCTGAGTAGCTTAAGCTCCATGATCCCAAAATCATTTGAGTTTCATTCTACAGATTTCAATCCTTATCTGATATGAACAATCAGGTTAAAGGATGTTAAGTTACAAAAGATAAATATAAAATAAAAAATTAAAGAAAGAAAAGAAGAAAAAAAAAAAAAAAAAACTTGTGTTCTATTCACATAACTTCCTCTAGCTATTCCACAAATTTTTCTTACAAAAGATTATTCTTTTACCTATCTCAGGCTAATGTAAATAAACATTCACAGAATTGGTCTTATTACTTTCTTCCTTATAAGTAGAACAGAAATAAGGGAAATACATTAAACTAAAGCAATAGTAAAATCTTTTAAAAGCTCATCACTATGTGAAACAATTGAGGTTCAGTTTGCTTTACATTTGAGAAAAGCTGTTTACTTTAAAATTGAAATCAATAACAATAAATATCTCAAAAACGGCCATACATGTCAAAAACATGATCTACATTTTTTGTTTATGGTTTAGCCATTGTGCAAAATTCTACAAAACTCAACTAGAATGAAGCCTTCAGAGGATATTTGACAAAAATTCAAGAATAAATTTTATTTGTGATGTGAATGTCTTTAATATACAGGGCTACTACAAAAGAAATAGACAACTTCAACTGCCTGTAAAACAAAAACTATTAGTGATAGCAACCTAATTATTTTGGAGGTATGTAGAGAAACTCTCAAAGTTTAGTTTGTTACTATTGGTAACGCTGTAGTGTTTTGTTTGTTGTTGCAGAAGCTGAAATGGTGGAAAATCCCGTGGAAAAGGCATATTGCGTGTTGGAATTTGCTAGAACGCAATCAGCAACTGTTGTCCAACGTTATTTTAGAACACATTACCACAAAAATGAAATGATGCGCTCACAAGAACCAGCATCGTCTTCATCATGTCGCAACATGTCGATGCAAAAGTCATGCCGTATGACCTTATCTTCTTCACTCAGAAACTGCAACATCTGTAATCTGTAAGGCATCATGTGCAGTCTCTTCCGCAAGATTTTCCATACAGTTTGCTGTGGAATTTGTAATTGCATGCTTGCCCTAGATGTCAATTTCTGTGGGCTTCTTATGTAGGCAGAACGAACACGTTCAACGTTTTCTTCCAAAACTCTTGGTCTTCCCGAGCTCTTCCCTTTGCACAAACATCACGTTGTCTCGAATTTTCTATATTGACTGTCTAGTCGGTGGCGTTTTGTGGTAACGTGTTCTAAAATGTCGTTGGACAACAGTTGCCGATTGCGTTCTAGCAAATTCCAACACGCAATATGCCTTTTCCACAGGATTTGCCGCCATTTCAGCTTCTGCAACAACAAACAAAACACTACAGCATTACCAATAGTAACAAACGAAACTTTGAGAGTTTCTCAACATACCTCCAAAATAATTAGGTTGCTACCTCTAATAGTTTTTGTTTTACAGGCAGTCGAAGTTGTCTATTTCTTTTGTAGTAACCCTGTACAGTATTTTAATCAAAATCATTTGATCCATTTTTGAGAAAATCAAAACTTTACAAAAAGGTTCTATGTAAAGGGTAGTTGGGGAAGTGGGAATTTTCTTGAAACGCTTTGTGTCGCATCCTTGGAAGATACTGAACTTCAAATACCAAATTTGATATTTAACCGACTTTTCGTTTTTGAGCTATGTCCACAGACACACACACACACACACACTGATCTTTTTTCAAAAATGCTTTTTTAGGACTTAGGGGACTTCAAAAAATATATTTCCGGTGAAATCTTGGTAAACATTTTTTGGGTGGTATACAAATCCTTTTCTATCCACTAAGTACATTGTACATACAAGCTGGAGAAAGTAAGAATATATATAAATCAGATGTAAATGAACAATTTGAGTTATTATGAATGTCACCTTTCAAGCTGAATCTATGAAGTAATCTCTAAAAGCAATGAAAACTAATTTGGTTGAATATGAGCAATCTATTGCAATATATGGTGGACATTGTGACAGTGATGTCTTCTAACAAAAATTAATTTCAATTGATGAGCAATCTAACCAAAATACAAGCTTCTAGTGCAATTTTTATTTTTTCTGTAGCTTTTGATTAAAATATCAAAATGAAATGTCATTGAAAACTAATTTTTCTTTCTCTGCCACCTACCTAACTATAGAAAGTGACAGAAAATTCAAAGCCAAGATTTCAACAGAAATGCACATTTTGAGGTCATTATAAATTGCTACCATTACAATGTGTTTGCAAGGTACTAACCAAGTCAAGGAGATTGTTCTTTTTGTTTAGCTCAACGCCCTTTAACCTGGTTGGTCAAATTAGACGATGAATATAATCAATGGAATTAAACTGAACTCAAAGAGTCCATGGAGCTCTAAGTTCTTCAACATTCATCTTCTCAGAATAAGGAAAAAGCCCCAAAAACCTGGTACCTCACCAGGTAACTCACCCTAAGTAAGATTTGAACACGTAACCTCTTAAATGTAAGGTAGACACACTATCCCCATGCTACCACCATGAGGTAGGATAAGGAGGTTGTTGTTTTACTATGTTAATACTGTAGTAATTGTCATTTTTATTTAGTTATTTATTTTACAACTATCAAACCTAGGAAAATATGTATATATTCCTATCGGAAATATAATTAATAATCTAAGAGGCATTATAATGGGATAACTGTTCTACCAATCATGAACCCATGATTGGTATATAACCTATGAAAAGGTTTGATAAACCCAAATGATGATTTTCCTAAACAAAATTTGGTTAACAAACTACTGTTCATAAATAAAGGAACAGGACTTTTTATATAAAAACAAATACAAAAAATATTTAGTGAAATAACTGAAAAGAGATCTTTAGTTTTCTATATACCAATGAAAGTCTCATGGGGAAGGGAAAAGTACATTGATGTGACAAATAAAGAGGAGCGAGAAGGTATTGCATGGCTGAAAGCAGGAGTATGGAGATTAAAAGGTCTAAGGAAAGGTATTCCACAAAATCAATGTCCTATATGTGGCGGAAATGAAGATATAGAACACATTTTATTTAAATGTAAAGGAACTGAAATTTGGAGAAAAAAGTATATTAATAAGAAATGGTTTAAAATAGATAGAAATGTAGTAGTAGTTGAAATGTTTCAAAAAGATAGTAAGAAGATTGGACAATTCTTATGCAAAGTGAAAAATAAATGGATATGGACAGTAAATAGACAAAATGGTGTAATAAACTAGAATTAATAAACTATTGTAAAATATGAGTATGACCGGTAAAGAGCCAGGGCTGAACACCGATCATATTCACCTGTATAATGCTTAGCATAAATAAATAAATAAATAAATAAAATATAAAAACAAGATAATAGAAAGAACAAACCCTAAGGTTTCAGTGTTAAAGAAAAGTACAACCTAGAATAAACTCTAAAAACTCTGTGGAACAACAGCTTGAAGTTGGGCCAATGCTTACCACCTGAGCACTGCATCCTCCAACTCTACCCATTACAGGTACCATGGGTGGGGTGCGGCACTGGAGGGTGGGATGTGACCTACTTCGTCAAGTTAAATCAACCTTTGAAAGTTGGATTATGTATTTCAAATGCAACATACTGCTTACTGCTACTGTACTCAAAGAATTATATGTATAGGCTAATCACAGGAGAATCTAGAAAAGCTGCTCTTTCTATTTTAATCAATGGGAAACCAGGTAATGACACCTGCCATAGATAGACAGTTGATGATGTTCTTACAGATCCAAGGCTAGTTTTCCTACACTTAGGCCATGAATCCTAGATCATATGAATTGATAGTGATTTGCCAGCACCTGACAGCATAACCAAAAGTTACCAATAGGTGTTAACATTTCAAGAAAGGCACAACCAGAAATATTAGGAGAAATATCAATTATTTTCATTTAAGGGCAACTTGCTTACACCCTAAAATGCTCATTTAAAAAGTCAGGTGCTCATTTCAGGAAAATGTGCCCATCCCAATGGAAAAAGTTTTTTTTTTCCTCAAAAATAACTAATATTATTTTGAATGAAATAGCCTATTTATAAAATACAGGAATAATAAATAAAATGACTAGAATGAGTGTACTGTAAACAGTCTTTGAAGTAATCTTCATTCTCAATGAACTTCTAAGTCTTATGACTCCATGCAAAGCATACCAATGCAACATTATGCCTAGGATATAGGCAATTGTCAACATGAGAGTTGTTTGTCTAATGAATGTGTATCACCATAAAATTGAAACCACTTTCTGCAGATATTTATTATGATTAACAAGAAATAAATACAAAAATAAGCTTTTATATGTAAAAATGAAGTACTGGTGTGTCATGTAAATGCTATACGTCATCAGTGTTAATTAACCCATTTTGTATATCTAGTCTGGAAATCCATTTTTGACAGTAGTTCTTCAACCATTTACTCTGCAGTTCTGGTTTTGATAAAGGGAGAAAAAGTTGATATCAGGCAAGAACTACATGGATGAACACACATTCAATATTTTGTGTAGTTTGAAAACATGAACTTTCATATTGATAACAAGCAGATAGATGCATTTAGAGACATCCATTAAATGTGTTCAGACAGACTTTAAAACTGCCATATGTTACTAACCAGTAACAGTATTATTGGACACTTAAAGTGGCATCACTATATTTGTAAAGGAGAATTGAAAATGAAGCAAAAGAAGAAATAGGGAGGAGAACAAAGCCTTGATAAAATTGTATTTCTCTGGAGACCACCACCATAAAAAAAAATCCTCCATCAGCACTGTCACTGCTGCTATTACATTGGCAGAGGCCCTTACATGTCAAAAGAAAAAATTGGATGTGTTACATTAGCATGACTTTCTCTACGTCGCTGTAACAAATTATTGTTAAACTGCTTATTCTTCTATCTACTTTATGATAATCGAGATAAACATTAACAGAAATTGTCTTAATTACTTGCTTCTTGTAAATAGAAGATAAATAAGCGAATACACTAGGCTAAAACAATAGTAAAATCTTTTAAAAGCTGGTTGCCATGTGGTTGAAATCCATATCTATGTATGACCAGGAGTTTACAATTTCTGTGTCAGAAAAGTTTTTAGGTATTTTAAATCTGAAACAAATACAAGGAATATAAAAATGGTCAACTCCACGAAAAAAATGTATGTAACATAAATTGTGTTTTAACTAGTTCTACATTTTTTGTGTCGTAATTTTTTGTCTATCTCTTATGGCTTACCAGTTACGCAATATTCAGTAAAATTCATCCAGAATAAAGAGGTCTTAACAGACTATTCCCAGAAAATTCAAGATATATATTTTATTTGTCATGATAATATCTTTAATATATAGTATTTTAATCAAATCGGTAGAGCCACTTTTGAAAAAATCAAAACTTTTTCCATGAAAAGGGTAGTTTGGATTTTTCTCAAAATTTTTGTGCCACATCCCTGGAGGATACCAAACTTAAGCATCAAGTTTGATATTTGACCAACTTTTCACTTTTGAGTTATCGTGTTCACAGACAGAGACACGGACATTTCTCTAAAAATGCTTCTTTTTGGGGATACAGGGGACCCTAAAACATGTATTTCCAGTTAAGTCTTGATATTGAATTTTTGGATTGAATGCAACACTTTCTCTATACATTATGTACATAGTATGTGTAAAGAAAGTAAAAATGGAAGTACATTTATTGAAAATGAGCTCAGAATCTAGTACTTCACTGTTATGTAGATTTAGTTGATAAAATAAATGCTCTGGATAGTTAGCAAAGAAGCTTAGGTAATATTTGTGAAGCTAAGTCCACCAATGTTACATATTTAACTGAAACTGTAGATGAGGATGGAAATACGAGGGCCGTTCAGAAAGTAACCTCCGATCGGTCACAGTGCGGGTAGTGGGGGGAGTAGCGATGCCATCTGTGCATTCACGCACTCAGCAGGTCAGTCGGCATCAAGCCGTGGTCGAGTGAAAGTCGTACCTGCGCTAGTTTAGTGTTTGTGGCCGTTTGAAATGTGTACTGCAATAGAAAACCCCACCAAATGTGAAGTGCGTGCTGTTATAAGGTTTTTTACAGCCAAAGGATATTCTGCAGCAGCTATTCATCGTGAGCTTTGTGCCGTGTACGGACCAAGAGTTATGAGTGAAGGAGTGGTCCGTGAATGGGTACGTTTATTTAAAAGTGGACGAGAAAACGTTCATGATGAAGAGAGGAGTGGTAGACCATCATTGGTCACGGACGAACTCGTTCAGACAGTTGATGCAAAAGTTCGTGAAAACCGACGTTTCACAATGTGAGCTTTGTGCCGTGTACGGACCAAGAGTTATGAGAGAAGGAGTGGTCCGTGAATGGGTACGTTTATTTAAAAGTGGACGAGAAAACGTTCATGATGAAGAGAGGAGTGGTAGACCATCATTGGTCATGGACGAACTCGTTCAGACAGTTGATGCAAAAGTTCGTGAAAACCGACGTTTCACAATGTCGGAGTTGTCTACTGATTTTCCACAGATTTCTAAGACTCTCTTGTACGAGATAGTGACAGCAAGATTGGGTTACCGTAAGTTCTGTGCACGATGGGTGCCCAAAATTCTTACCGACCACCACAAAACTCAAAGAATGGCCTCTGCATTAGACTTTCTGTCACGTTATGAGGCCGAAGGTGATTCATTGTTAAACAGAATCGTGACCGGGGACGAAACCTGGATTAAGTACGTGAACCCTGAGGCAAAAGAACAATCAAAGATGTGGGCACATTCAAATTCGCCTACCAAACCAATAAAAACCTGGCAAGATTTTTCTGCCCGAAAATTGATGGCAACGGTGTTTTGGGATGCAAAAGGGGTGTTGTTGGTTGAATTAATGGAACGTGGGACGACCATTAATCAAGACGTGTACTGTGAAACACTAAAACAATTACGACGGGCTATACAGAACAAACGCCGTGGTATGCTGACTTCCGGTATCGTTTTTTTGCACAATAACGCCCGTCCTCACTCTGCTCGCAGAACAACAGCCCTTCTTGAGTCCTTCAAGTGGGACGTTGTCAACCATCCACCTTACAGCCCAGATCTGGCGCCAAGCGATTATCACCTCTTCATGCATATGAAGAAATGGCTCGGGTCCCAGCGGTTTGATGACGACGAAGAGCTCAAAGATGCGGTCACAGGCTGGCTCCAGGCACAAGCGGGTGATTTTTATGCAGAAGGAATTTCAAAGCTTGTGAACAGATACGATAAGTGCCTCAATCGTTATGGAAACTATGTAGAAAAATAGTGCAAAGATGTAGTTGTAAGATGTATATATTAAAATATTTTTATTTAACTTGGTGAATTTCTTGCAATCAACCGGAGGCTACTTTCTGAACGGCCCTCGTATAAGCATGAAATAAAATATTTCAAACATATTTAAACTGAAAAAGTTTACACACATTATATTGAGCCAAATGTAAGATAATGTCTTTGACTTTAAAATGTGTTTTAAAAACCATAGTTGTCCTATATGAACAGTCCAATATCTAAAGATTGATTTTTGCAAAGTACTGTACTGGCTTGAGCAGCAGAAGACCACATATGCATCACAACTGAGCTGAAAGTCACAAATTAATTGGAGTTTCTCAAGATTTAACTACGAGGTTCACTAGATAAGTATTGAGACGTGGAATATTGGCCTCCTTGGAGAAAACATTATTGCTGTGTTGAAATAGTTGACTTAATAGTAATGCAATGGTAGGAGGCAGAGCATTATTGCATCATTCATTTTCCCATATTTTATGTTTAAAGTCGAAAGTGCCAATGTTCTTGCAAGTGCAATGGAGATTCTGAGAGAGCATTTTCGTGCAATGATCTTGTATGGCTTCAAATGTAGCTTAAATGAAACAGTCACTTGAGTGTTTGAGGGGGGCTTATAGGAGTATTCTCCATCAGGGACCACAGTGTCTGCTGTTTTGAGAATTCAAGAGGGTACTGAGAAAAACATCACCCATGTGGAAACAGTGATTGAGGAAAATCCAAGACTAACCTGCAAGGACTTGAGCTGGCATTAGCGATTAACTCGCCAGGAGTTTCCACCATCTTCATGAACATCTTTGTAAAAAAAATGCCTTCTAAGATGGATGCCCTATAATTTATCTGAAGCACAGAAGCTTCATATGCCAAGAAATGCTATAAAGATTAACTATGGAAAGTCTCACCATATTTCAGATATTACTAAGGGAGTCAATACAAGGATATATCAGTTTGACCCAGAAACAGAATGCAAGTCCTCCATTTGGGTATTTCCAGATGACCACCATCCATCAAGATCAAGTGAGCAAGGAGTGCCAGAAAGAAAATGTTTGCTTCTTTCTTCTCCACAAAAGGTCAATTGACAACAGTTGTGCTTGAAAATCAGAAAACTATTACTGCAAAATGGCACACTGAAGTTGTCTTCCAAAAGTGTTTAAAAATATTGAGAAAAGCATCCAAAGACAGGACTAGGCAGCACCTTGTTGCATCATGAAAATATATCAGCTCACACTGCTTATGTAACAATGGAGCTTCTACAAGGAATTGAGGCAAAACTATTGACTCATCTACCCTATAGTCCTTATCTGGCACAATGAGATTTCTTCCTGGTTCCTACAGTGAAGAACCGACTTCAGGATCACCAATTTTATTGCCTAAAAGAAGTATTGCTGCATAGGAAGAGCAGTTATCAGTAGTGCAAGAAACTGAGTGGTGTAGATCCAGAGGATGGAATGCTACATACAGTGCCAGGGAGAATACTTTGAGAAAATGGGATAAACAAAACATTTCTATGAGTTTATTTGACGAGTTGATTAATTACACTAAGCAACACTACTTGGGATTTTTGCCTTCATTTTTAACCAGACATCAACTCTATGAGTGTTTATTATATGCTGTCTCAATACTTACCTAGTGACCCTCATTGCTTCTATTGTGTCAATACATTTAGTTTTGGTCAATGATCCTATTATTACAGTTAGTATAGTAAGGAGAGTGTCATCACATCTTAAATAAAGGAGAAAGAAGTTTTCATATTAACTTTAAATTATGAGTTTTGCACAAGTAAAATGTAAGAATTATATACAGGCTCCAATGAAGTGTTCCCAGGAATAACTTACAATGATGGAAAGATTAAGAAATGCTGATGAATGCTGGCACATTAAAGTAAGCATTAAGAGGACCAAGATAGGAAATTTGAAGAAACTAATATGCTTTTTAGTCAGTTTGAGTGTGAGAAATGAAACTAGGGGTTTCTGAAACGTTAATATTTTTGAATTGCATTCATTACCTAGGTAATTACTTTCTTTACATGTACTATGTACATAGTGTATAGAGAAGATATTGTACTCCACCTAAAAATTTGATGTCGAGATTTCACCAGAAATATATATTTTGAGGTCACTCGAGTCAAAAAAGCATTTTTAGAAAAAGGATTTTGTCTATGTGTATGTGTGCGCGCGAGCATATGAGTGCGTGCATGTGTGGATAGCATAGCTCAAAAACTAAAAGACCATTAAATACCATTTTTGTTGTCGAGTTGACATTTCCAGGTATTCCCTGTTATTGGTTTGAATTTGAAACTACATGACTTTTCTCAAACAGGGTCTCCTTTCGTTTTGTCTCTCTTATGTTTTTACTGCTGGCAATGCAAAGTGAATCAAACTTTAATTGTTAAAATAGCAACCAACTTTTAAGAGATTTGAATATCACTTTAGCCTAGAGTATTCCTTTATTTCTCTTCAGCTTAGAAGGAAGCAAGTGATAAGAATTTATGCTGTTTATCTCAATTAGCATGATGTAGATAAAGTAATCTTTTGTAAGAATAGTTAGTTTGGTTGTACAACAGATAGAAAAAGTCATGCAAATGAAATATGTCAGAATTTTTTCCTGTGAAAATCTTCCAAAAATTCAGACCAAAATGATACTATAAACTTCCTATATTGGTGTACCTTAAAGCTTGTTTTGAGAATGGTTGCTCTCATTATCAGCTGATCATGACAAGCAGGCAATGGAAGTCTAGGCTGGATGTATTTGCTGCTCAAAGTCTTCATTATCAACAAATACATCCAGCCTCAACCTTCAGGGTGTAAAAATATTGCTGATCAGCCATTATCAGCTGATGATGAAATCAAAATTCTTGAAATGTATTTCAAGCTACACATATATATGTACACATTTTTTTCAGTGCTGAATGTTACAATGTTTCACTGTGCTGTTTCCAAGTGTATTTAATTAAAATTCAAAAATATTTCTTATTTGAGCATTGTTATTACAAATTTAAGCATAAATGGCATACCAGCTGAAACCTGTTAAATAACAGTACAAATCTGAAAATTTAGTCCAAGCTTGTTAATAGCGTTAAATGACAAAAAATGTAAAATATGTGCATATAGTACATACATTCAAAGCTTCCTGACTGTGAGATCGAGTCACAGTGTACTGTCCCTCATCAATGCATGCCTTTGCTCGCCTGAGTCCTTTGCTAAGGATGTGCTTCTGTGAACAGCAAAACCATGAACTAGATGCTTTATGAAAACCATAGAGTCAAGGAAGATATATATATTTTTTTTTCAGTTTGAAGAACAGGACATTTCTGATATACAAGTTCCCATTAGTGTTCAATTCATATAATAGACCTTTTAGAAAACTTAATATCCTTAAACTATTAAGATCATATCTGGTAACAAGTAAAAGTAAACTATCAGTAGGGTTGGAAAAGTTAGCATTTATTTTCCTGAAGTCAGCAATTATTTTCTAAGAAAATAGCATCTATTTTTGTAAAATTAGTATTTATTTTTTTCTTCAAAAATTTGTTTTAATTAAGATTTATAAATTAACATAATTAAAATCAATACATTTATTCATCATGATCCTCAGAATTAAAAGACAGTTCAGCATTGTTTTCTGCCAACCTTAGTTCATTCATCAGTCACCACATTACCATAATGTGGTAATAATCTTTCACTGTCCACAAGGATAAGAGACACTGCTTAGCTTGTGATCAATGGACACTGCACAAAGTAGTTGTTCGATAATGGTTTCTTTGTCCTTTTTGACTTGTTTTAAATTAGTTTCTAGTTCCCTGTATCCAGCAGAAACTTGTCTAAGGAACACCTGAATATTCAGAAAAGTGTACAGGCAAACTTCCTCTTCATTTCTGTTGAGAATGGAGTTGGAGAGAGATTTTGAAACATTAGAAAAATTACTAATGTTCACGTCCTTCTTCCTTAAAGTTACAAGTTTGTGATTTGCTGTATAAGCAACTTTTCGAAAAATATCAACAATTAAAGTTTGTTTTAAGGGCCTGAGTTTAGCCAAGGGTTCCTTTGTTATAGGTAGATACTTTTCCTGAGCAATGCATAATGGAGCTTCCAATGTGTGGGATATAGTGGGCAGCATTTTTGGTTTGTCCTGGTTCAAGAAAATCAACCAGCATGCAACCCTGTGCATCCCAGAAGACGCTACCCATAATCTTTCCAGCAAATTGCACTGCCTTCACTTTCTTCTTTGATGGCATCTCCAAATGGTGCCATTTAATACTCTGGCATTTTGTTTCAGACTTGTAATTATAGAACCAGCTTTCATCATGTCACAATACTCTCAAAAATCATCACTTTCATTTGAAATCCCTGAAGAAGGTTTTGACTGATGGTTCATCTCTACAGTTTGTGGCCTTCATTCAATAAACTATGAGACTCATCTTGTATACTCACTTTCTCAATTTAAAAATGCTTCACCCATCTCCTAACACTGCTAGCACCTATGCAGACATCTCCATAGATGAAGACAGAAGTGAATTTCAGAAGCAGATTTTCCCTCTTTAACAAGGAATTCAATGATAGCAAGTTGTCAAAGCAAAACATCAATGTTCATCATTTTGGAAATACTGCCTAGGTCACATGATAGAAGCTAATGATATCACAATTGCAACAATGGCAATGTATGGAGTCAAGTCTATATTCTCCGTAATATAAACAAAAGCAACAGGTTGTAATGGCTACGATTGGTTGCTGAATGTTTTACAGCTTTTCTCCATCACAAAATAGTTCCTCTTAAATTGCCGAGTGAGTACAGAAATATTGTATTACCCTATGCAATGTTGTGTAAATATTACAGTATAAATGATTAATTAACAAAATGTTCTAATCATTATTTCTTTATGTAGCAATGCATTAGCGCTATGCAGTTCGTCTGTATGGCGGAAAGAAAATACCAGAGTAGAGAAACAAACAGGGAAACCATAAAAGAAGTGGCGAGAAAAGAACTATTCCTAATGTATCCTATACTAAGTTTTGTGAATGGTACCTTCATTTTGCATTAAACAACATTCTCAGCTAAATGGCAAAATTTACTGCTGATTCCAAAAACAGCATAAAGTGACTAACTCAAATGTTTGCACAAGGTGCGACATATTGTGCAAGCAACCGAAAATGCAGTGAATGTGTATCACACATTGTTCAGGAATAGCAAACAAAGTGAGATTGGGAGGGAATGGTGGACATTGTTGTTGTCTGACTAATTGTCAATCTTGGTGATGATTCAGGCAGTTCAATTGCAACTGCAACAGATGACTCGTATCTTGAAGGAGTGAGAACCACTTCCATCTTCAGATTACTTCTGGGTAAGTCCGCGTTATAGCAGTATATTAAAGAAATATGCAGTATATGCTAACATTTTCAAAGAGTATATACGTATGCAATACTCTAGCAAACTTCCAAAACAGCACGTTTGCATTTTGTAATTTTACGGGAGCATTTTACATTTCATAATGAATAATGACTTGCCTCTCTGTTTTATTATGCTTTATTCATTATACACTTATAGAGTTACTTATTATCTATAGTGTAAATAGGTAGCTATTCCTATTCCTTTTCCCAACAAACATAGGTACGCGGTTTTACAATAACACAACAGACAGATACAGCTTGGACCCTCATGGTGTGTGCACGTGTGTTCGTGGAATAATACATTCTAGTTTGTTTACATCGCCGGTGAAGCAAGTTTGAACAGATTTCGATCCTATAGTGCTGTTTTGTTACATTTTTGGAATTTTAATTTTAACAATGGGTTGCTCACAATTTCAGTATGACAGTTATATTTGTTTGCCTTTTTATTATTTTTTCCCATTAGAAACCTCCAACCTTTTGGGTAAAGAAGTAAAATGTTCACATACCTTCTTTGAGTGGCTTGTAGGAAAAAAAATATATAATTGGTATTCCTAGCTTCAGGTCCTCCTACAGTTTAACATCAATTGTTCACATAAAATTAAAAAGGAGGTAGTACCAGAAATAATTCCCTTGCCTAAGACTGTGTATACATTGCAGTTTTGTGGCTACTGGCTTGTAGGACAGGGTTGGTTGGTTGGTTGGTTGGGTTCCCAATTGAGTTCTTGTGGGAAGCATTGTCTAAACCAGTGATTTTAGCTTCTCCAAAAGGTCTCCTCCATCCTTTTAAACAATGTGTTTTACTCATCCTGCAACATCTGTGAAACTGCAATGTGTAGTCTCAGCCAAAGTTTTGTTATGAATGTTGCATACTTTTTTATTTTATTTTCTAAATTTTGCAAATATGCATGCATTGTTAAGAGTTTGCACCACTTACCTGGCAGATATTTGTCTTGTAATGTTTTCTTTAATGGCAGGTCTCCTTTGTTGGTAAACTTATGCATCCACTGTCTTAGAACTTTATTTTCCAGTTTTTCCAGCAGGATATTTACCTTTGCAAGAACTTTGTCATCTTCACAAAGTGATCTTATTCCAGTTTCCGGCGCTTTCCAGAATGAATGGATTTGAAAATTAAAGTCTGAACTGGTTGAACCCACCACTCCTATAATATGTGTTTGTCGATGTTATCTTTCTTTTCCCAGCACACAGAGCAACTGCAGAATTTGCACCATATGGTTTGTTTGTCTTTGGATATAAACCTTATGAATTGCTTTGCTCTTTCACATGCTGTTATTGCAGATCTTTCCATTTTTACAAAATATATCTACTCGTATTTGGCTACAAAATTGGTTTATATTTTGTCAATGACCATAGGGTCCCAAACTAAATAATGTGCTAGATGCAGAAAACAACACAATGTAATCTTCAATGAAGGTTACCAAAGAATTTGATCAACCCATAGTACAGATCCCATGAAATAATTGTTTAATCTTGCTCTCTCTGCTTTGTATACAACTCCTTTGAAGAAGCAAGACAATGAGAATAATCCTATGAGATAATGCCAAATTAAATGCTGAGGCAAGCAGTGTGATCATCAGAAATCAAGTTGTGTGCCGAATTCAGACATCAAAAGTGTTCTATCATTTTAAGTAGTTCACACACTGCCATTGCTGAGCATTCAATAACTCGGATAGCATCCCTGGGAAGTATGACCTTGAGTATATGCTTATACACCTGTAATTGTTAAGGTTGCAAACAATAAAACTATCATTGTACAATATTGGTAAAAAATTAATAAATGAAATATTATATGCAATAATTGGTTTAAAAATGTGATTGGTTGGTTGGTATCTAATGTTAAACGCTTGATAATGGAATAATTTGTTTTCTTACATGTCATTACACGCTGAAGAAGAGGGCGAATGTCCTGGAAAACGTTTCAATGTTTTTCAACATATTAAGTGGAAAATTTTAAGTGTAAATAAGTGTGACTCAATACAACTCCAACATAAAAATAATAGTTGCAACAATTTTTGGTCAACATCAAAAACCAGACCAAAACTAAGGACATTTATGTTGATAATGCAATAAATTCATTGCGAAACTAGTCCAAAGCAAGGATTTCAAAAGACAAGTGAAGATTTGTTGCAACTATTATTTTTATATTAATATTTGTGTTATTACTTCACTGTTACTAGCTTCTTTTTACATTTATATGCTATCAGATACTTAGGATAAAATGCCAAAATTTCTCCTTTAAAGGTTGGCAAGTCTCACTTTTGGTGACACAAACCATAATAGTGAGGTTTTAAATCAGACTTTTTTGCCCTTTTTGCAATTGTATTTAGTTGATTTAATTTAGTCTTTCACTATTAGATAATAAATAATTCAAGTTCACTGAATCATATCTGTGCTGTAAAAATATTTTCCAATGAATTTTATAGCAACATTTTGAACCTGCAAATGCAACAAAAGCAGTATGTCAATCATTTTAATTAAGAAAACAATCCCTTTGCTTTAGCAAGAAAGATAAATTATATCAATGATATCTATCTTAGAATATTTTATACTCTTGGTAGGCTGTCTAATTTAAAACTTTTAAGTTGCTTTCAGTAACCAGCTAACATTTACAGTTTCATTTATTGAAGTTTATGGAATTTTAAACACTGATTTGCTGCTACTGTTGCTGTTAAAATTTAAATAAGATCGAAGATGTAACACAATGTTTGTGTGAAGATGCATTATGTTCATAAATGAATAATCAGCTCAAAGTAAGCATTAGTCTTTTCTTTGAAAAAATGTTACAACCCTACGTTTTCAAAATTGACAGTTGAAATTCTGAATAGTTGCACTATCTCTTTTAAAGAGCTACTTTTTTTTTAATTGTTTCATTTACGTAATGCCCTTTAACTACAGTGGTTATATGGGGCTTTGCTTTAGAAACAACTTGCTGAACTGAAGGATTTATTAACCCATTCTCATACTTTGACGGTTCATCCAGCCTTGCTTTAACTTATGAATTTTGTATGCCAACGGGAGTTTCCATCATCAGCGTTTGCAACAATTTTATGCATGCTGCATTACCGATTGGACTGATTATATCATCTGATTTGGTCCTACAAGTCTCCAACAGATGTTTCTGACTGAAAAAGCTGTCATGGTTATTTATATTGAACTTATATCAGCAAAAGAAAGCTCCGAATGAATAATATGTGCTAGAGGCTGCCAAACTTCCGTAATTCCATGAGCAGCACAACAGTGCAATAGCTGATCCATACAAATTAGAAGATGAAAGGCTTTTGTAATTAATTTTTGAGGATAGTGATGTGCCTGCGTATGATACTTTTTCTGGTGGATTATCACAATCTGATGACAGTGAGAAAAATATGTACATGTTGGGTGGGTGGAACACTTCCTTGCTTATGAATGTACTAATAGTATTTAAGTTCTCCATTTCATTACTAGAAAAGTACAACTTATTAATATACATGCGATGCTGTACCTTGATAGAATCTCCCAAACTACGGCTGCGATGATGGTTTTTTTGAACTGGTGTTCCTTGACCATTCTCTTTGTTGAACTGCTTAACTAACTTCCTCTTCTTGGATGATTCTGGTAAAGACTGAATGTGTGCATACAATTGTGCAAGTGCAGTTTCTGTAGGATTTGCCACATATGCCTGTGCTGTTCGTTCCCGATCAACAAAACTAAATACTGTGTTGGCTGTTCCATCACATACACTCTCATTCAGCTGCAAATTAAGCATATTTAATAGTTTAACTGAAGAAACTTGAGACAGTAACAGGAAACAAATTGGAACTGAGTCGATCAAGGTAGTGACACAAATTACTTTAGCTACTTGTCTGACCAACATGGAATACCAACTAAGATATAAGATACAAGTTTATAAAAAGAAAATATATATATATATATAAATAAAATTCATATTAGTTTGCATATGAAATTGCTAATTGAAAGATTTGAACACTTTAAATACAACAAATCTTTCAATTGTAGATTCTTAGTTTTTCATTTGCTAAACAATTAGTTATATAAAAGTATTTAATTTGAATATTGCTGCTATATCTACATAAAAATATTGTACCATGCAAATGACTAATACATGTGTAAAAACTGTGTGATAATATTTAGGTTACTCACATAGATCAAGCAAGGTGCACATGCACTTTATCAGCCATTTATTTTTATACTCATGTTAAATATTTTAAGTACCCTCAAAATTGTATTATATGTATGTACACAGTCAGCTTACCCTCCCTATATGTAGGACTGACACCCGTCTAGAACTTACAATATTCCTTGTTATTGGTTTCACTTTCAAAACATTTATACTTTTCTCAGATAGGAAGTCCATGTTTCTTTTGTTTTACTTTTAGCCAATCAAAGAAGCAAATTTCAATGATATTCACATAGCAACAGTTTTTAAAACATTTGACTATTGCTGTAGCATAGTGTATTCCTTTAGTTCCCTTCTACTTGTAAGGAACTAAGTAATAATAACATTCTGCTAATGCTTATCTCGATTACCATGGTGTAGAATGAAGAATTATTTTTTGCAAGAAGTTTGTAGTGTAGAACAGCTAAAGAAAGACATGTGAAGACTGCCTCCATGGTCAAGTGGTTAGTGAGCGGACTTCTCACCCAGAGGTCCTGGGTTCAATTCCCAGCTGAGGAAGGGAATTTTTCTTTAACCAGAATTATTCCCTATCCCCCACACAATCTCGAAGTATGCATGTGAGAGTGAATCTGCATGTGCTTAATGATATAAAATGATAAACCTAATGACAATAGCCTACTGTGATCAGAGGAGTTGTTTCACAAGTCAAAGCCCCCAATATGACCATAGAAGTTAAAGGGGGATATACAAATGAAACAAGGAAACAAAAAAACAAAAAGAGACATGTGGGTGTAATACATCAGATTTTTAAAGGTGGAAAGGGTGAGAATAAGAAAATGTTCCCATGTTTGTAGATGTATTTGCATAAAAATCAGCCAATGAAAATTGTTCCAGTCAAATTCATCTTACCAGCATTTGTTTTACATAAAGCCACAAAAGAACAATATTTACAATAAAGATAAACAACAAGCAAATGAAAATTATTGTTAAATCTAAAATATTTTCTCTATTTCAATCTAGTCTAGACCTATAATGTACCATTTGCTCCTCCTTTAAAAACTTACAAATGTTCCATACCTCTTTCTTTGGTGAAAGTTTCCGTCTTTCCTTCTCAGCCCAATAAGCCCGAATATCTACAGCAAGTTTAGGAGGAATATTGAAGAGAGTGCAAACATTCTGAATCATGAATGCTATAACACCTGACATAGTCTGAGAATTTATATGTAGTGCTTCTGGTGTAAGCTGAAAAAGAAGAGTATAAAATTACTACACTCTGCTAATTTTAGCACTGCTTTATAAAGCTACATCATAAAATAGATATGAGAGAGTGCAAAGGCTCTCAATAAAAAGTTTGTTCTTAAAACACAAAAGATTTTTCCAAATAGAGTTCCTTCAAAATTAAACCAGTTTTCAACTGTAACTATGTCTTAAACATGCATATAACTAACTGATGGAACAGAAGCCTGTAATACAAAATTCCTAGGTCTTATGATTGATCGTAACATGAATTGGAAACACCATATTGAGTATATCTTACCCAAACTAAGCACTGCATGTTTAGCAATCTGATTTTTAATTCAGCTTATAAATAAGATCATACTAAAAACAGCTTATTATGTATATTTTCATTCATTGACGACCTATAGAATAATATTTTGGAGAAATTCAGTAAACGCTAAAAAAGTGTTCATTATACAGAAAAAAGTAATAAGAAGCATGGCAGGGGAAAGACAATCAACTCATTGCAAACCATTTTCAAAATTTTTGGAATTTTACCATTAGGTTGTGAATATATTCTAGCCATAATGTTATTTGTAATAAAATAACCCAGGAAAGTTTACAAAAAATGCAAATATTCATAACAAAGAGACCAGATTTAGGCAGGACTTACATAGCCCAACAAATAATTTTCAATTATTCCAAAAAGGGGTTTACTACAAAGGAATAGTTTTGTTCAATTCACTTCATTCTTCTATAAAAGAATTGCAAATGAACAAAAACCAGTTTAGATCAGAATTAAAAAGATACCTTATTACTCCACCTTCTATAGAAAGGAGGATTTCATTCAATCAAAAAATACTGGTAATAATGTAACATTGTAAATATAATAAACTTGAATATTCTAAGAATGCATGTGTACAAGTAGGTTTTTGGAAACAGACATGTAATTGAAAATTATGCAAAACTGACACCTCTGAAAATTATGAGTTATTATTTGTAAATAAATGTATTAATAGGTATGAATAAATGTAATCCTTGACATGATCTACATCCTAGATTTTGGGCATACAGCCTAACATCTTAATAGGATCTACAGATTGAATGTTATGTATGTATATACTGAGCATGACATGTATGTATCTTATCTCCAAAACTCTGGAGGCATCAAAGAGTAACCAACGTTCAAAAGTAATGTTATAAAATACATATTATGTGTTGCTCAGTTAGGTGTATGCTATTTAAACTTACAGCTTCTCTATGACTATATGCAATTATTATTTGGCACAGGTTCTTAAAAATCTGAATAAGTATCAGTATTTCCTTTTATTGTAAAACAATTAATAAGTCTTTAGCAATCGTGCTGTTGTATGTTGTAAATATTGCTATGCTAGAAGTAGTTTTCTCAGATAAATACAAATTCTTTAATTCATGGATTAGTTGCAAGTCTCATAAGAATTAGAACTATATTCTACTACCATGTTTATACTTGATGTCATTCTAATTTCCTACCTGAAAAATTCCAAAATCTTTAGCAACAACTCCCTATTAATTGCTCTGTTTCAGTTAGTAATGATGGTTTGTCTATCTTGAAAACAGATACCAAATTGTTGAAATAGAAGGTGTACGTTCAAACTCTGCTGCTATAGAAAGCGGCGTTCCTCAAGGATCCATACTAGGACCAGTTCTATTTTTAATCTACATCAACGATCTTCCTTCTCACTTATCACCCATTAGTAGTGTTCTCTTTGCAGATGATACAAACCTTATTTTCAGAAGTAGTGAAGAAAGACTTATGCAGGCAGAAATCAATTATACTACCACTGAATTGCCGAAATGGATGACAAGTAATAAACTTCATATAAATATAAGTAAAACTGTATCTCTTAGTTTCAATCAACAATTGGGAGTTCATAATCCTGTTCAAATTTCAATTTTTAATACATTGATTAATGAGAGTCATTCTACCAAGTTCTTAGGGATTGTTATTGATTCTCAGCTCAGTTGGACAGAGCATGTCAATTTTCTTACTAATAAATTAAGTCGTATATACTATGCTATAAGGCTACTAGCTAAAGCGTGCAGCTTAGATGTCCTAAAAACAGTGTATTTTGGTTATATATACTCATTACTGACGTATGGAATCCCCTTCTGGGGATCTGCCAACAATTGTATTAAGGTGTTTAAACTGCAGAAAAGAATAATAAGAATAATCAAGCAAGTGAACCAATGTACCCCAAGTAAACCACTTTTCTTGGATTTAAGAATTTTACCATTACCATGTATTTATATCTTAGAGACAGTTTCCTTTATACATGACAATAAGAGAATTTTTAAGCTCAACAATGAATACCATTCTTACAACTCAAGAACATCAACAGCAATCCATCTCCAACAACACAGATTAACTAAAAGCTTAAATTCAGTTTCCCACAAAGGTGTTAACTTATATAATAAATTCCCTAATGCGATCAAAGTTCCACAGAGCAAAGCATTTAAGAAGAAGGTTAAAAATCTACTCCTAAACTATATGTTTTATTCTGTTGATGAATTCATGAATACATCTTTTTGATTATGTGCTAAAAATACTTGTTTATTTGGAAAACTTTGCCACATGAGCCATCCAGCTATGTATGTGTAAATAAGTTGATTTCTCTAACACTGAAACATTGTTTGTTGCATGGGTCCTGTTCATCTAAGGATGCACTTCGGCACAAGACAAACCTTAACGACTGCCTCAAGACAAGATTACCTTAGCAACAATTGTACTTGTTTTGATCAATACTGTAAAATATAATGTATATAGAAGTGTAAGAGATTTGTTAAATTATGTATTATTTGTTTTTGACGAAGCCATGAATTCATTGTATTTCTTAAGGTGAATAAATTCTATTCTATTCTATAGAAAAAAGTGTAAATGTACCACATGGCTAAATTTTGCCAAGGCTTTCATATGAGATTTTTACAATATAACATATTCTGATTTTATTTTCTGTGCTGTAACTAGAATAAAAACAAAACTTCAAAGTCACAGTAAGTGTCTTGTGAAGAGATCCCAACTTGTTCACATTCTTATATTCAGGCCTTGTAAATCCATTTCAGTATTTTAGCCATTTAGGAGTAATTTGTAAAGGTAGTCAGTGTAGAATCAATGCCATAGTCAAAATTTAAACCACAATCTTCTGACTTCCATTCAGTTGCTCTAACTAACCAAGCTACATACTAGGACTGATCTAAAAATTCCGGAACATTAATAATTTTGTGCCAATGGAATGCTGGACTGAAATGCAGTTGGCATCCCTGTATGTGCCTGTGTTTAATGTGTAACTACTGGATGTTTAATTATTCTATGTGTGTTAATTATTGTTCACTGTTACATTCAGTAGAATGTCATGTCACACATTTTGCAAATTTTGAGATAGCAGAGTTAGAGGAGCAAAGCATCTGCATTAAATTTTGTGTTAACCACAAGAAAACCTTTCAGAGACTCGCCAAATGATGCAGGAAGCCTATGGTGATGAGTGCTTAAGCTGTACTCAAGTGTTACGAATGGTTCACGCGGTTTAAAAATGGCTCGACAGAAGTTAAAGATCATCCTAGTTCAGGATGCTCTTCGATGTCTACCGACAATGCTCATGTCAGAAACATCAACAAAATTGTGTGTGCACCAATCGAAGATTGACTGTCCGAGAGATTGCAGAAGAATATAACATTTCAGTTGGATAATGTCATGAAATCCTGACACAGTATCTTGGGAGTGCATTATGTTGCCGCCAAATTTATTCCATGGCTCATGAGTCAATACCAGAAAGACCATTGACTTTGGATCAGAGCTATGAAGAGCTTTTGAATCATGCAAATGAGAATAAAACGTTTCTTAAGAGAATCATAACTGGTAATGTGACGTTGGTCTATGATTATGATGTTGAGACCAAGGCTCAATCTTAACAATGAGGAAAGGTTCTCCAAGACCAAAAAAAGCTCATCAGGTCAGATGAAATGTCAAAGCCATGCTGACAGTTTTCTTTGACTTTAAAGGACTAGTTCATTAGAATTTGTGCCACAAGGACAAATTGTTAATCAATGGTACTCTCAGGACGTGTTGCGATGCCTGCAAGAAAATGTGAAAGGGAACGGTCTGAAATGTGGCAAGACAATTCATGGCTCTTGCATTACGATAACGTACCCGCACATTCATCCCTGTTGATGCATGTCTATTGCATAAAAAATTATATTACTGTACTGCCTCATCCTCAGTATTCTCCAGACCTGGGCCCTGCAGACTTTTTTTTTATACAACACTGCTTCCAGAAGTAGAAACGGTTATGGGAGCAATGTATCAATTGTGTAGGAGAGTATTTTGAAGGAGAGCATGCACAATAAGTAAACGGTAAGCATAAACAAATTTTGTGGAAAAAGTTCTGGAATTTTTTGAACAGACCTAACATCTGCATGACATACACCCCTTGTGTGAAAGAACAATTACTTTCAACATTGACCTATTCTTGGTTAACTATGGAGCCAGGCTTATGGTATGTAAGAAGCCACTGGGTTATATCAACTCAAAATGAATTTGAGATTTACCTACAAAAATGCATGTCAATTGGGGAATTTATTTAAAGAATATTTAAAAAGAAAATGACAAAATTGATGCAAACTATATCTAATGTTTGGTTATATATTGGCTTGTTTTTTTCTGCATGATTTATCCTACTGACATATTGCCATGTTAGTCAAGATGGTTAGAGCAAGCAAATACACACGTACCAAACTATCTATGTTTCAAATACTGGTTGGGGCATTAAGTTTTTCAGCCTGATTCTCCTTTCCAGCCCTTCCTACACAGGCTTATGTGAAAAAATTAATTACAATTGATTGATCTATTAGTGAATAATTAAAAACTTTTAAATTTCCAGGACCATCAAGAACATAATAGCTTTCAAAGTAAAATACTTGCTGTTCACTTCAGTAGAACAGTGTAACTAGAGGCCTATGAAACACCACTTAAAATACGCAGGGATGGATTTTGAATTTTAAATACAAAATAGTATTGTTAACTTAAACTCAGAAAATGAAAAACTATTTCTAAGCTACAGGTTACTGCTACATTCTGCTTAATGTAGCTTAAGCAACTCATCTCACATGTAGAAAAATGTTTACCTTGCGAGGACAGAGTAGATGTGGGGTAAAGAGGGTTGCAAGATTCTCTGCAGACATTTTGTTGCTTTTTTCATTGCTAGCTGCAAGGTTTAACAGTTGTAGAATGTCCTGTAGCAGTGCTCTATTCTCCGCAGGTAGAAGTAGCAATAGTAGCTGAAGTGCTCTCAAAAGCCTACCCTCACTGTTTTTACCTCCTGCACATAATTCTAGAATAACATAACAAAATATAAACATCACAAAAACAGAAGTCTTAAGGAATGAAGAGCATGGAGTAATAAACGTTTCTTAAAATTATCTTAGTTTTATATTATTTTAAAACTTAAATTTAAAAGAGCAGTTCAATAAGTACCATTGTTTTAAAAAAGATGGTATTGCTAAGGCAAGTTGGTCTTACCATTGTTTACTGTCATTTGTTACATGACGCCAAAACAAATTTGATACTGATTCATAGGTTAGTTTGGATTTGGCAGGCATTTCAGTTAGTTGTTCAACGTGGTTTTGCTAAAATGGAAAAAAATACAGTATTGTTCAGGGATTTGCTTTCTACTTTTGGATGGGAAAATTTTTGAGGAGATAAAAGCAAAATTGGATGCTGTTTATGAGGACCTTCTACCATCTATGACAACAGTTACATATTGCTTCAATGATTTTAAATAGGATCGAATATCCACTTTTGATAAGGGGTGCCCAGAATGCCCGCAGATGTGGTTACCAAGAAAATCACTGAGAATGTCCATGATATGAACATTGCAAATCACAGAACGAAGGTTCATGAAGCAGCAGAAGTCATAGGCATGTCAATGCAAATGGTAATTAATTATAAGTTGGAGATAAAAATATTTGGCCCTATGGCTCTACTGATTCCTCATGGTAGACAACAAGCCCATGCAGCTTTCAACTTCAAAGCTGTGTTTAGAACTGTTTAAGTAAGATCCAAAGGACTTTTTGCATTAAGTTATCCCCATCAATGAGATTGGATTCATCATTCTTCATTATATTCCAATCAAAACAATGGGTTTCTTCCAATCAATCTGCTCCAAAAGCAAAGACGATCTCATCTGTGCAGAAAAGGGATGACGATGACTAGGGCCAGGATAGCTATGTAATAACACTTTTTTTTTTATTTGGTTAAAATATATGAAGAATGTTAAATGTACATGAAGCGTTTCCCGAGTCCAAAAATGCAAATTTTATTATACATGATTTTGCATCTTTTCAAAATTGCATAATATTTAGAGAATGTTGTTACAATTATACATTTTTTCTACTCTGCACAGGAAAATGTTTTAAAAATGTAACTGGTTATGTATTTCAAAACAAATTAATAAAATAAAGTCTGAGACAGTAAAAGGCGAGCGGTAGGCATTACATTTTCAAAGAGTTTCCGATTGTTAACACAGCAAGTATTATATCAAAGAACTTATTCAGTGGGACGATAATACTGATGCAGTTTGGTTTTGTTTGTGCATGTAGCGTTCTCTAACTATAGCAGATAAAATGCCACAGTGAAATAGAGTTTATCTGCTCAACGAAATATATTTTTACATGAAAACGAAAGTGTGCTTACTACAAGTGGACTAGTTTTATTTTGTGTTGCGTGTGAAAGGCATATAAGTGCAGACACGTGTTTTCAAGTGATGCAACATTTAAAAACAGCAAAACATTTTAAAAATGTTTCACTAAAAAAAGTTCTAAACAGTCAATGCTAAATGTCAATACAGGTATCCCAAATGAAACAACTTGTTCAACTTCAGGACCCCAGTTGTCAACCTTTAATAAGGACCTATGTGAAGCTTTTGCTTGTGCTGACATTTCGCTCTATAAAATAGAACATCCTAAATTATGTGCATTCTTAGAAACATATATAAAACAGGCCATACCTCATGAGTCTACTCTTTGCAAACATTATGTTCCATTACTTTTTGAAAAACAATATAAGAACTCTATTAAGGATAATCTAATCTGGGTTTGCATGGATGAAACTCCAGATGCATGTAAAACGATCTATATGTAATGTAATTGTTGGTGTGCTCCATGATAATGGACTGCCAAAGGCTTATCTTCTAACAGCGGAAGAAATAGCAATGACAAATCATTCAACAATTGCGAAAATATTCAATAATGTAATGTTCTATTGTGGCCAGAAGGAATTAGGTATGAAAATATAGTTTTGTTTTTGTCTGATGCAGACCCATATAAGGTTAAGGCAGGAGGGGGGTTAAAACTGCTTTATAGGAGATTCATGTAACATGCTTGACGCATGTAATGCATCGCCTGAGTGAAACTGTGTGCTTAAATTTTCCTACTGTCAATAGCTTAATATCAAGCATAAAAAAGGTTTTCCTTAAATCTCCGAGTAGAATCAGTTTAGTAATTAAAAGTAAAAACATATATTACAGTCAAACTTCACTCTTGAATCTATGTTTTTATTCTTAATTGATTAGTTACTTCACTGTGTATTCCCATTAATGTTTTAATTAATAAAATCAGTTTGTTTAAACAGTTGGCTCCAAGAATTCCACTTACTCCTGAACCTAGCATTATGAGATGGGGGACCTGTTTTCCATATATAATTGTAACAATTTTGACATTGAGAATGTACTTCAAGAACTAAATGAAAACAAAGTAGAGAGCATTGTTGAAGCGAAGGGTGCTATATGTAGGGATGGAATAAAGGAGGAATTAATTTACATTAAGTCGCATTTCAACTGCATTTTTACAGCTATCATAGCACTCAAATGAAATGACGTACCACTTGTTACAAACCCAACTTTAATAGAAAGTCTAATATCTGCACCAGGTCAAGTTGCAAAAAAAATAGTTGAAAAATCCATGGTACTATATATTACAACATATTGCAAATACCATTTCTGGCAAACAGGAGAGAAAATTGTTGGACATTGAAGAAACATAAATTGTAAAGTTTAAATATGCACCTATAACGTCTGTTGTTGCCGAACATTGTTTTTCTCAGTACAAATCAATTCTCAGAAGCAACAGAGAATCGTTTCTGTTTTCAAACCTTAAAATGATTACTGTTATACAAAGCAATGGGAAGAATTAAGCTCACTTCAGCAGCAGCTGTTCCAGTCCACAAATTCGGTGTTTTATATTAACTTATTATTTTGGTGGATTATAATGTTAGCTTCTATTTTCCAATATTACGAATATTAAATGAACTCACAATGTCAGTTTTTAAAGCTTATTATTTCACCATTTTTGTTAGATTTTGGATAGTACATATTTTCTAGGTTGTCAATGTATATATTGCTGTTTTAAGCCGCATAATTACATACATATTTTACGTTTTTTAATGCATAGCTATCTGAGCCCTAATGATTACCATTGTTTGTATGCAAACAGTGTCATAATCATTGACTTCTTAGAAAAAGAAATAGATTGCTGGACAATACTAAAGTGAATTATTGGTCCAATTCAACAAGTTGAAGGAGTTCTGTTTCATCACAATACACCAGGGCATTCAGCCGGCATTGTTACCGCCAAGCTGTATGAATTGCTGCCATAACCCCCCACATTTGCCTGACCTGGATCTATGGAATTTCTTCTTGTTACCACACATCAAGAAATGGCTTCTGGGAACAAAATTTTGATCAAATGAGGTAGGTTTTACAGTGCCTGACAATTCCTATTTTTTGGAGAGGTTAAAAGAATTGCAGGAACATTGGAAGAGGTATATATCCTTGGTGTTGAGAAATTAATTATTCCTAACATGGGTACGTACTGAGCCACCCTAAACATGTAGTGTAGATAACACAGTTTAACTTGGAGTAGTTGTTTTCCTCTGGCTGTATATTTCTGTTTATTTCATAGGAAAAGTTTTCAGTTCACTTTTTTACTTTCTGTACATGTACTAGTACATAATGTCCTGAGATTCCACCCAAAAATTTGTCCTGTGATTTCACCAGAAATACATGTTTTGAGATCCTCTGAATAAAAAAGAAGAAAGAAAGCATTTTTAGGAAAAGGTCAGTGTGCATGTCTGTGGACAGCATAGCTCAAAACTGAAAAGCCTGATAAATAGAATATTCATATTCATTTATTTCATCCATCAGAGCATGTATACATGATATGGACTCGTCAATAAGTTACATAGGAATATAACAATAAGTTAAAAGGACACACACACACACATACACACACACCCACATACACATATGCATACAGCATTTAGGGTCACCTTTTACTCTTCTTTTACTCTGGTTTCCAAATGACGTTTAGTCTTACCAATATAGTCTTACAATATACCAATAGTCTTACACTTTAGGAATATTAAATACAAACAAATTGATAAATCAGCTCTAGCAGAACATTTTTGGAAATTTAATCATGAAATAAATCCAGATGTTAAATTATTAAAACACTTAAATGGGCCCATAGATTTAATGGTTTGGGAGAAAATATTTATATTAAAGTATAGAAATCATGCAATGAATTTTGATATACCTCCAATTGACACTCTTACCAAATTTGTTTTGATTCCAGTAGTTAGCAATGCATTAGTACACAATCCACCTAGTAGTAGTAACCATAACAGTGTAATTAAACAACATCAAAAAAGAGACCAAAAGGATATGTTGATATGCAATGAAATCGTTGCAAAACTAGTCCAGGCAAGGATTCCAAAAGATAAGTGAAGATTTGTTGCAACTATTATTTTTATATTAATATTTGTGTTATTCTTCACTGTTACTAACTTCTTTTTACATTTGTATTGTCTGTCTAACTTAGGCGAAAAGTATAATGCTTATAATAATATATAAGTTTGGTGTATATATATCTACATATATATGTAATATGTATTTTGTCACCTATAAGGTTTAACTAGGAATTTTGCCTACCTGCAATTTGACAATAAGCAGGATAGTGAGCATCAGTTAAGAGAGATTCTGAAAGTTCTGATAAGAAATTCTTGAGCACAGAGGCACAGTCATGTGCTGTGAAATTACCACTATCCAAATTCAAAGAAAGGCCATTATTCAACAAATTCTTCAATTCTTGCTGTCGTGTCATCTTTCCACTGCGACGAAAGATCCCTTCCTGGATAATGTCTGTATTAAATCAAACACCATGAAAATAGTTTCAAAATTGCATAGTAATAAAGTTTTTAAAAAACTTGATAAGAATGATGAATTATAAATATTTATTTACATTTCTGTGTGCAGCAGCATTCAAATGTATGAAGTGATTTATTAAGAACAAATATTTAGAAACACTACAAACACTTTTATAAGAACTGCAAATGTATTAAGATTATAGGAGTAAAAATTTGAAAAACATATTCACCCAATGATTAGTGGAATTTTATGAATCAGATACCATCTACATTAATGTGCTATATCACAGTAACTATTTTAAAACAGTGCATCCTGGAATTTTTCATGCCTTCTGGGTTTTTAATTTACATTATGAATATTTGTGAAATACAGTAATTAAATAATTAATTTTGAGAATGAAAAAAATAAATTGTTTATTTACAGCAATGTGTTAGAATATATTAACATATAATATTTACTACCTTATGTTCATAGTGTAATATTAATGGTATCTGATTAACACACAAGAACAAGTTGCATATAACTTCTCATGGAACAAAACTATTTGAAATAACCTTTAAATATAACAGCTTAAAATACATAATCAATTACCTGAATATTTAAAAAACATAATTTCGGCAAATAAGTTTAAAGTGAAAATATTCAAATTTATAAAACAAAATCAGTTTGGTTCTGTGAATGATCTAAAATAGTATACAAGAGGGGATAAAAAAAAAATCTTTTTCTATATTTCATGTGAACACAACCTGAAGCTACAGACAATGAATGACTTCAAAACTACTTGAACAAAATGATGACTGAAGCTAGACAATTTTGACTAAACCTACAAAAATTGCATTGCTTAGGATTATGTACATTATATTTTTGTTTATACTCACTTGTAAGATCAAAGGTAATAAATAAAAATGAAATATTTTTAATCTTCATCTTTATTAGTATATTTTTATTTGTGTAAAGTGAAGATGCAATTTAGGGGACGCTGTATGCTATGTTATCCTGGATTAACTGACAACAAGAAAGAAACACATACCAATTTTCTCTGCAGGAATAGAAAACCTAAGAATTATCCAATCAACTAAAGAACATAATGAAAGTGGGCTACAACATAGTAAGTAGAATGAAGAATATCAATAGCTGAATTAATTAAGATTACATCATTACACCACTTAATCCCTCAACACTTATGATAAAATTATGTACCACTTTTCAAAGTTGGTTTAGGTGGTTCAGTTGATGTGGCACACAATGGTTCTTAAATGTGCTTAAAAGCAACAGCACTATGTCAATAATTTACTGGCACGAAATAAAAAAAAAAAAAAAAAAAAAAAAAGAAAAAAAAAGAAAAAAAAAAAAAAAAACCAACAACAACAAACTATTCAAAATGTTTATACTTACTTTGCTCCAGACTGAGAAATGATATGAGCTGAGAGATTTGCAAGATGCCATTTTGAGTAAGGGGAATGCCCTCCTTTGGTATACATTTGCTCTTCTTGCAGAATGGTACAAAACTCCACTTGAGTGCACGTACTTTACCTTTTTCAATTCCACTTTCATATCTAAAACCGAAATAAATATATTTTTACTTTCTTGACCATGTATATACAATATACATAGTAGGTGCATCCAAAAATTTGATACAATGATTTCACTGGAAACATGTGAATCCATATGCAGTATTTTTAAAAATAAGGTCTGTTATGTGTGTCTGTGAACAGATACCTCAAATAATTGGCATTTAAGTTTAACAGTTTACAAGGATGCAACATTAAGATTTTCAAGAAAATACCTCCATACGAAACTACCATTTACCTGGAAAATTTTAGAAATTTTTTATTTTCCCAAAATGGCTCTTAATGATTTTGATTAGCATACCATGTTTTTAAGATATGTTTTTAACAAATGAAATGTATTTTCCAGGAATTGCCTCTGAACACTTCATTTTGGATGAGTTCTGTTTAACTGGTAAACTGTGAAATATAGAAATAAACTTTTCTTTTTATTGTTGGCTTACCCTCTCCGTATTTAGGACTGACATCCCCCTAGGACTTACAAGAGGGTGCCTGTTAGACAAAATCTTACCACACAAAAAAATGTAAATGTCATTAAAACTTACAAATGACAAAAATCTTCAGTTTTAATTCCTGTATGTTTATGATTATGTCATGTATCTTTTTTTAAGAGTTAACCATTTCTGAGACATTCCTAGTTATTTGTTTCAGTTTTAAAACACTTAAACCTTTCGCAAATGAGTTATTATTTGGTTCATATCTATCGCTTTACTCCTGGCCATGCAAAGAGTATAAAATTTTAATTGTATCACATAGCTTTTAAAAATTTGACTATCACTTTAGCCTAGTGTACTCCTTTATTTCCCTTCTACTTACAAAGAGCCAAGTGATAAGACTATTTCTTGTGAATCACGATTGGTATGTGTATATGAGAATAATCGGTTGTAAGAATAGTTTGTATGCAAAACAGGTAGAGAAAGTCATGTGAATAGAACATCAGATTTTTGTTACAATAATAGATATAATTGTTCCTTATATTAGAGAGAAGGAGCAATAAAAGAATGGTGAAATATTTACTCAGTGCATCAAACAAACAGTTGGCTTACACACTCACTATACTGGAAAGTTCACAATTATTGTTGGTGTCAATGAATAAACTAATTTACTGTCAAGTTCATGTTACATTCTTTCTTTGTAATACAACTTAACATCTCTTAATAATACAAAATAAACATTCTACTCACTACTTCCTAATAGTTGAATGATAGTGATGGGTTGCTGTGTAAATGATGAGCCTGGACAGCTTCAAACACTGCAATTGTTCTACTACCGGGACTACTTTACATATGATGACAAATTCAGGCCCTTTCTAATTTTAATTAGACCCTAAAAATTTTAGATTCCTCATGTTTTATATTTTCCTCATCCATTTACTTTCTCTGAGTTTGTAAAAGAACTATTAGCATTATAGTTGCAAGTGAATATGTACATGTATTGAATCAGATGCAAAAATTAATTTCACTGCATATTTTTTGTAAAGAAAAAAAAAAAGTTTAAGTCCAAAATTATCTTAGTGAACATTTTAAAAATCCAAAAACTTTTCTGGGGCATTCTGCTTGCATCAATTTGTACATATCAAATTGGGGGAAACCAATCAAATTCTGATACAGACTATAATGCATATTTAACATATTTAAACTTGTTGTGAAACCAAATTCTTATGTTGGTTATGTATGTGAATCTTTATGGTATGTGGCTTTTATTAACAAAAATTATGCATTCCATTCATGCGACTTTTTTTACCTACTATTCAGCAAACTATTCCTACAAAAGCTTAAACTTCTCTCTACTTCATGCTAATTGAGATAAACATTTGCAGAACTTGTTTCATTAATTAGTACCTTCTAAGTAGGATAGTAAAGAAATGTATTAGGCTAAAGCAATAGTTTTTAAAAGCTGATCCCTATTTGATAGAATTTAAATTCCCTTCTGTTTGCAAGACCAGGATGAAAAAAAAAAAGTAAATAACTTTCTGTTTGAGAAAAGTGTAAGTATTGGAAATTTTCAGAGCAATAACAAGGAATTCCTTGGAAATATTGGCTCCACAAAAAAAGAATAGGACATATATTGTGTGTTTTAACAAGATTTAGTCTATCTACTATGGCTTACCAGTTATGATAGCAACATCCAGAATGAAGAGGGTCCAAAGGCTATCCCCATAAAATTTAAAATATACACTTTATTTGTCATGTATATATCTTTAATTTACAGCATTTTAATCAAAATAATTTGGGCCATTTTTGAGAAAATCAAAAAAATTTCTTAAAATGTTCCATGTCAAATCCTTGGAACTGAGCGTCAACTTTGCTGAACTTTTAAGTTTGGAATTTAACAGACTTTTCATTTTTGTTGTTCAAACACACACATATACATGCACGCACACAATCTTTTGCTACAAATGCAATAGGTACCTTCCCTACCTACTATATACGTTGCACATGGAGATAAAGTAAAATTAAATTATGAATAAAATCTACAGTAAAATCATTTCACATGAGCACTTTCCATAATTTTCACAATGATAGCTGTGAAGTTTTATTTTAATAAAGTGTGTGTCAATGATGCTGGCAAAACCACAGGAAGGATCTGCACTTTGAATCAAGATTCTTTTGATGCTAAATTATCTCAGTTGCTAAAAGTTATATCGTACACATTTTCAGAAATGTTTTGCTCAACAATTTTCTACCAAAAATCTGTTATTTGCATATAAATTTTTGTCCACATAAATACTGTGTTCTCATTACTATATACAATTACAGCATTTTATAAGAGGTGGTACTTTGGTAAAAGAATTAATTTGCAAGAAGCACAAGAATAAACTTAAAAAGCTTTAAGCATTGTAGCAATCTAAATGTGGAATTTTATAATTAACATTATAAATCTGAGCAAGATTAATAAAACTTCAAGGATAAACGCCAATTCACGAGAATCACTCGAAATCTCTTTATACATAACACACACATCTGGTAATACTTTATTGTAAAAATGTGGGAATTCACACAAATATAACTAATTAATTCTATGTAGCATGTTTTAATGCTTTTATTAGATATATTTTCACTTTTGTTCCTCATGCACTACATACATCCCACCCGAAGCATCATGAAAACGTTGCTTCTGTCAACATTAGCAAGGCCACAAAGTGTGCCACATCTGCGTAGAGCAAACTCCAATGAATCACAACATTTAGAGGCACTTTCATTAGTGATTTTTTATTATTATACGCTTCAACATGACACTAGTTTGCCCTATATGTGAGGCTGCCAAAAAGATAAAGAGTGTGGGTGAGTAATACAACTTCATTAGCACAATCTTGTGTTTGATGAATTCTTTATAACTTTAGAATTACATTAGATATATAATTAACAAACATAACATTGCCTCTCGTCAACGGGCATGAAACCAAATCCAATCATTACAACGGAAATTCTGTTATGGTAGCATTATTTGTAATATTTTCATCTGCTAACTACCATTCATAAAAATATTTTCTACTCACTGACTTCATAAATTTAAATACAATTTAAAGAAAGTCATTCACTAAAATATTTGACAATATGCGAAAGACTTAAAAAATTTGGAAACAGTGGATAATATGATCTGGTCCTATGTCATTTTAAGTTTGAACAGATTTTATTCAAGAAGTACTGAAAATAATTAAAGCAGAATGCTATTACCTGATTAGCAGAAGGAAAAAAGCAAAAAATTATATTTGTGAACTCATTGCAACTTACTCATCAGTATTCAAATCCAGAACAAATGACAAGTGCATCCGCACTAGAGTATGAAACTGTTCAGGATTGTGAAGCCTCAGTCGATCAGCTAAAGCTATGTCATCTACAAATGCCATGTCATGTTGCTGAAACATAAATTCATCTTATTTATCAGCTACACTGCACCACGTGTTAAGGAATATTCAAGCACAAGCATGCACACACCCACAAAAACGTTACCTAAGATTTTGCAGTGTCATTACTACTTACCCGATTTAGTATTTGTACCAAAAATTTCACTGATCATTTATTTAGCACTAGCTAGCTATAATATGAGTATGAAAAGGATTTCATAACTGATCATACTGCAAATAGTCTGCATGCAAGATTGTTATCACATAATGCAGTATACAATTAAAGATAAAGGAAATGTTACACAAAAAGACATCCTTCAATATCTATAGCTGTGAGCCAAAACAGTTTGCCAATATTCCCTGTAGATGCACTTCCTAGCTATCACTGTTATCATTCACAGCCAGATGACCCAAAGCGTAGCCGAAAAATATTTTTAGAAATAGCACAGTTTGTGGCCTTCGGCAAGCTGCAGAGCGACGACAGGACGTAGCCGAGCCCCCCCGTCTATAATTAAACCCCAATGATCCCTGATGGTTTCCACTACCACTTTCACTAATGTTTTCATACTCTTTCTGCGGAACAAGTATGATCGAAGAAACGCCCATTAAATAAGATAGATTATGCAAAAACTTGAAATAATATTCTAAAAAGAAATTTAGCTTTGCCATACCCATTGCCCTTATATGCAGAGCGAAATATTGTTTTCTTCGTGATGAAAATCGGAGTACAGATATTTCAAGATGTACATACATGGCACCATTTACGCATATGTAATCATGCTAACGGTTACTCATATACATTTTATTTTATAGCAACTAAAATGATATTCGTATATTTCGTACGATACTGTGAATTCATAGAAAAATCTGACATCTTGAAATACTTTTCTCTTTAACTTAGTTTAGATCACAAATCATCAAATATTCATATAAACGTTTATACTTACCCCCCTCAACCAACATCATTTCTTAGCTTGTGACAGTTTTTAAAAGTACCGGAACAATCGGCAGTGGAATTCTGGGAACTAAATAGTTTATGGCCATTGGTAGCCAAGGCAAATATTAAATGGTTGCAGCGCGAAAACATTTGATCCAATTGGCTACTCAGAAGCACTTGGCATTCTATTGGTTACTGTACGTCATCTGTTCGCGAGGAATATCGTAATTCCTCCAAACATTGCTAGAGTGCATAGGGGTTGAAAAAATGGCTGTTTCAAGGCCCGGGAGTGTTAAATCAGGTTAGTTGCTGTGTTGTCAATCTAATAGTGATGTTGGTTGAAGTGAATTAGAATATATTGTGTAACAAATCTATGTTTGATTAAAGGAGAAACAGTCACTAACCTGGACGACAGCCTGTTGAGTTTGGAGAAGCTGGATCGTGCTTCACCAGAATTGTGGCCGGAGCAAAGTAAGAATTTACTCTATTAAATTAATACATAACATCGAGCAAGTAGCCTGTTTCCTCACTGTTTACATTTTGTTGCGTTATATATTACGACATTTTGGTAACCATGAAAGTAAGAAAAGGAGGTCAACTGAACATTTAAAGTGAGTAAATAGCGAAAAAAGTATTCCATTTAGTGTAGTTGCGAAGCAGCGTTAGAAACATTTAGTTGAGATATGTTCCACAGGTAGAGTAGCCATGATTGATTGCTGTATTCATATTGTTTATATATCTGTGTGGGTGGTCATAAGGTATTTCAAGGCTTGAGATAATGTGTGAAACCACAATGTGATGTTCTCGATTTTGGTCAGAAAATGCATTACACACATTAATGACAATATCTTAACCAAATCAGCATATTAGATAGCATATTCTAATGTCTGAGAGAATTAAATGTGCACCTAATGTTGGCACTGCCTTGTGGTTGTTCCATAGCACTTGCCATGATCATCACATGCTGTTGTCCTCCAGTTGCTCCACCCTTAAACCACTAAAATCCTATATCTATACAATAAAGCGCTAAACGTAAATAATTTGCATAATCACTCCAGACACACTATGTATTGGTATATAAATCACAATCTGCACTTATAAAGTAGTAGTGTTGCGAGTGGATCAGAAGCCTGGCACAAACCAAGGATTGCTGTAAACATATTGCAATATGGGTGATATCACACCTTTGGTTGTAACATTTATTTATAACATAATTGGACAAGATAGGTCGAGTGAGTCACATGACTGTCAAGCGTATAGTTAGCCTTTGTCGACTTCAGCTACTAGGATGACTATGACTGATAATAGTCGCTGTGTTAAGGAGTCTATAAAGTGTGCAATTTATGATCCATAAAGTTGAGCTGTTGACAAGAAAAAACCAGTTGACTACTACAGGAATAAGAAATAATCACAATAAAAAAAAAGCATGGTTCACAAGCTTCCATGATTGATTAAACAATGCTGTACAAAGGAGTGCAGTGAACCAAATGCGACCACACATCCTATGTATCCTCTGCATCCATTGACGTAGAATATTGTGGACAAACTGCCACAATATACAATAAAAATTAATAGATTATTTTATTCCTCTTAATAACTCCTCAACACCCAGAATGATGAGAGGCTAGTACAAAGTTACTGACAGACTGGAAAATTTTAATTGCATGAAGGTGCAAATTTAGTCTGATGTCTTATATGTTTTGTGAGAAGATAATCATCAGCTTCATGCTGAATGTTGTGATGATGTAGTTGGAAGAAGTATTCATGTCCTTTCCTCTACGTAATCCTAAAGACATATTCAATGTGTATGGTTTGCCTTTTTAATTAATGTCAAAAAATCTGATGTGTTTCATTCACATGACTTTCTCAACATGCTGCAACAAATTATTGTTAAAAAGCTTATGTTTCTATCTATTTCATGCTAATCAAGAAAAAATTAGCAGAAATAGTCTTATTACTTGCCTGCTTGTAAGTAGAAGTGAAATAAGGGAGTACCATAGGTTAAAGTGATAGTCAAAAGCTGGTTGATATGTGACTGAAGTTCCTTTGTTTGTATGGACAGGAGTTGACAAATTCCTGTATGAGAAAAGTCTTTGTTTTTCGAAGCGGAAACCAGTAACAAGGAATATCTCAAAAACGATCAAATCCACGAAAAAAATGTAAATTACATAAATTGTGTGCTTTAATGTGCTCTACATTTTTTGTGTGGTAAGTTTCTGTTCATCTCTTACGGTTTAGCAGTTATGCAATATTCCGTAAAATTCATCCAGAGTAAAGTAGTGTTCAGAGCCTATTCCCGGAGAATTCAATATATACATTTTATTTGTCAGGTAAATATATTTAATATGCAATATTTTAATCAAAATAGAGCCATTTTTTAAAAAATAAAAATTTTTGAAAAAAGTTCCATGTAAAGGGTAGTTGGGGTGGGGGCATTTTCCTGAAAATTTTGAGTCGCATCCTTGGAAGATACCAAACCTAAATACCAAGTTTGGTTTTTAACGGCCTTTTTGTTTTTGAGCTATAGTGTCCACACATGGACATTTATCTAAAAAAAAATTTCTTTTGATTAAGGGTGTCTCAAAACATGTATTTCTGGTGAAAACTCGGTATCGAATTTTTGGGTGCATTACAATACCTTCTCTATACACTATGTACATTGTACGTGTTCAGTTGAAAAATTCAATGCCACAGCCAGAATTTGAATATGGTTCTCCCACTCAGTGCAGTTGCTCTAACCATTGAGCTACTGTGACAGCATGCTAGCATTCCATTCAATCTTCCAACTGGTTAAGTATTTATTTTTTACCTGGTTCAACCAACCAATATGTCTCCCTTTGGAGAAATACCTTATTGCATCCCATCCAAAAATTTGATACTGAGAATTCATTGGAAATACATGTGTTGAGGATTCTTTCATAAAAAAAAAAAATGTAAAAGGTGTGTGTGTGCGCATAGCATAATTAAAAAATGAAGTTGGTTAAATACCAAACTTAGTAATTAAGTTAAGTATCTCAAACTGGAAGCCTATTCATTTCATGTATCTTTTGTTTTACTCCTGGCCATGGAAAGAGAACCAAAGTTCAATGACATTCACACAGCAACGGTTTATAAAAGATTTGACTTAATCTTTTGCAGGAATAGTCTGTTTGCAGAATAGATGGAGAAGACTTGTGAATGGAATACATCAGATTTTTACTTTTCTACTACTTAGAGTAGAGAAAATATATATTCTATTCCACCCCAAAAATAAGATGAGATTTTGCCAAAATACAAATTTGAATAATCTTGAATCCCCCCCCCCCAAAGCACACATTTTAGAAAAGGGTCTGTGTGGTCCAGTGTAGTGTATGAGAGAGACAGAAAACTGCATAACTGAAGAATTAAAAGGCAATTAAATACCAAACATAATATTTAAGTTCAGTAGATTCCAAAGGTTCAACATGATGATTTTTAAGAAAATTCCTCTATCCTTAACTACCCTTTGCATGGAACATTATTTTAAATATTTTATTTTCTTACAAAATGGCTCTAATGATTTTGATTAAAATGCCATATATTAAAGATGTTTATAGCACAAATAAAATGCAGATCTTGAATTTTCTGGGAAATTTTTAGTTATACCATAGATTACTAGATTGTCGACTCCGTGGTGGGGGTAAGGGGTCGAATAGGGCGCCTTTTAAAACCTTTCGCACGGATGTTGGAACTAACATAGCAACAATAACATAACCAAACTTCTATATCGACCGAGCATGCGATTCTGTGCCCTCCCTTCCCTCGCATATTCAACGCAGGAATTATCTACCGAAGTTCTTTCGAAGTCCCATCTCATGCACCAATAAATTGTTACCGAACATTTCCAAATAGCTGATTTAACATTTCTGTGTGAGAAATTGAAAAGTGAGGTAAATTATTCACTGTGCCCGAGATGTGACTTAGAAAGCAGTTCGGTAGCTAATTCCTGAAAAGAAAATTATCAGCAAGAAGAAATCCATGTTTAACTGAACTTTTTTCTGCTATATACAACAAATTAGATATTTTTTATACAATCAGATGAGAAGCACAGTATTTATATGAAATTGGGATTGTGCAGAAATACATGTTTCATCCTTTGAGTAGAATTAAAGTCCTTTTTGATATATGAGCACATCAATTATAATTTCACATTGAATTAATGCATTCTGTAAGTGGAGGAAAACTGGAAGGGATGCCAACAAGGTTAAATGTAATGCAATTTTTTTGTACATAGCAAGCTAATAATAATATTGAAAAATTCCATTAAAAACTAGTGTAAAAAAACAGCATAGATGCACACACAAAAATTCTAAATGAAGATAGGATAACAACTATGTACAAAAAAACAGCACTAGCTGTTTCAAGAAGAAAACAAAAGTGTTATGTTAATGCTTGTATTAATAAATTAAGTTTTGAATAGCAGCAGCTGCATTTCAATGTATACACATAAACGTTTTTTGCATAAGATTTACAGAAGTTCCTCAGAGAGGGACCTCAAATTTGAAATTCTCTCCTGTAGTATTAACGTTTTAGCAGCACTTTTAACGTGTGTACATGAGACAATGTCAGCAACTAGTGGCATAACTTTTATCAATCATACTATTTGTGCATTCTTGTAATGACTTTGGTTAAAATATGTATCTTTCACAAATACAGAAAAAGCAAATTATTACAATTAAAATACCATATACTGCACAATGAAAATAAGAAAGTAGTAAAATGCACCATTTGTTTAAAATCTACTTGTCTTTACAACACACGGAATACTAGACTTTTCAGTTTTCTAGACCAAATATACTGCATGGTAATCAACACTGACAAAGAAAACATGTAGTTTTAGATACAAAATTTAAAACTCCAATATATCTGTTTGTGTGACAAATTTCCATATGCTTGGTATTCTGTCTGTCAAGTGAAGCATCTTTTTGAGTACATATCCCAATTTATATTGGTAACAGTTTAAGCAATACACTTATATGCTGCTTCAGCTCTTTGCTTAGCATATATTTCTCAGGCTGCAGGACTTGACAGAGTGTGTGCCATATAAGCAACTGAGGGAACAATTACACTCTCAAAGTGAGAATACTGCACATTTCATTTATGCCAAGAGTGAGGGATTTGCAATTGCATTTAAGGATTTTCAACTGCAACAGTTTGTTTCATTTTAATGCACATAACTCATGTGGAACAAATTCTGGCATAAAATAAAGCTGATATGACTCATAGTCTGTAACATTACAAAACTGAAGATTATTTTTATTATTCAATAGGAATGGCAAACAATGAAAAGGAGTACAAACAAACCACCCTAAAATATCAGTGCCCATATCTTCCCTTCATATATATTGTCTTATGAATTGGATGAATGCAATTGCAAGTAAAACAGAAAAATGCCCATTCCACACAGTAATACAGGAGTTGAACATTAAGATAGTAACAATGAGTCACAAAAGCCTTGGCTATTGAAGCACTGAGCTGACATCATTGTAATAAATTTATTTTCGGTTGTGTTGGGAAGCCATATGCAACAATAGTTGTGTGTATAATTTGTGCAGTTTCATATCAGAATACACATAAAAGATTGTGTTAAATTAATTAATCAAAGAATAATTTCTGCTCATAATATCAGGGCAAAAATGGAGTAGAAACTCCTCGATTATGAAAATGTTTAATTCCATACTACCAATTAATTTGCATCTATAATAGCTGTAAAGTAAAAGCAACAATTCCTTGTTGTATATTTATAAACAATTACTTAAAATTGTGCAGTGTTTACAAACTTAAATCACACAGACGTTCTGCATAGGACAATTACTAATTTTACTGTGATATGTTCATAGATATACCAAAGGATTCTTTAAGCAGTTTATTTCAGATTGTTATATTTATGTCATTGATCATAAGTTTGACCTAGTTAGTGCAAATTTTGCATTTTGTTTGGCTATTTTGAAGATGGCTAAAAATTCTATGTATCCTGGACTTTTGTTTTTAAAAATGACAAGAATCAAGTTTATATATACGTATATATTAAGAAGGAAGTTGTCACACTCGACTTTTAGGTCGTACCTGCTGCTGACACTGTAATATTTAAAATGAAAGTAACAATACACATAATAATAAAAATAATACAAGGATATGCAAATCTAATATATCTAATATTATTAACTATTATGTGAGTTTACTAACACATGTATAAGTTTTCCCTTTTTAGTTCCAAAAACCACATAATATTTTTGAAGTTCCTTACTCATGCATCCCTATTTGTGCCATATATGTTGTGTAATGATAAAAGCACAAACCGTAGAAATGGAATTTATGTATTTTCAGCAATATTTTTATGAGAATAAATCGAAGGCTGTGACATTCTTTATCATTGCTACAGAGGTATTTAGACATGATGAAGGTAAAAAAAAAAAGAAAATAAAAAAAAGTTACAAAACATGTGTCACTGCATGATAAAGCAAACTTTGTAACAAATCATTTCCAAGCAACTCACCCCAAGGTACTATTTAGCTAGCCAGATTGTTATAAAGCAAACCTTGCAACAATTCATTTCCAAGCTACTCGCCCAAAAGTAATAATGAGTTTGCCACATTATTACAAACATAAAAACTCATATACTAGCAACTCGCCCAAAGGTAATAATTAGCTTGCCACATTATTACAAACAAAAATTCATATCCAAACAACTCACCCAAAAGTATTAATTAGTTTGTCACATTATTACAAACATAAAAATTCATATCCGAGCAACTCACCCAAAAGTATTAATTAGTTTGCCACATTATTACAAACATAAAAATTCCGAGCAACACGCCCCATGGTATTAACTAGTTTGCCACATTATTATAAACATGAAAATTCATATCCAAACAACTCGCCCAAAAGTATTAATTAGCTTGCCACATTATTACAAATTTGCCACTGCATGATAAAGGAAAAAAGTTGTAAAAATTCATAACCAAGTAACTCACCCTAAGGTATTAATTACATAACAAGATTATTATTGGGCAGACATGGTGCCTATGACATGGTATAGCTAAATTTATTTGCTGATTCTTATACTACATTAGAAACAAAGCAATGCTATTGAAATGAAAAAAATTAAAAATAATTAATTCAAGTGAGTTTACCAACATTTCCACCACACTTAACGTATCTATACGCCAATAGTATAGAATGCATTTTTCCCTTGGTTTCATTAATGTTATTTGCCAAAACAAATTAAGTGATCATACCTTAACAATTCACCTCACTTATTCTATATTAATGTTTTTCCAATGTAGATAACACATGCTGAAGCAAAGCAAACAACACAAAGTAGTCTTTCTGCACCATTGATACAGATTGATACCCAAAATGTGTGCCAAATTAAAACAGCCCAGACTGATGGTTTTTAAGTTTGTTTAAAAGCAACCTCATATTATAAATTTACTGCATGTAAAAGAACTTCTCATGATGAAATTCTGGCACACAGGTAGTACTGGTATCCTGGCAATTCATAGCATCATTGACAAAAGACTGTTTAATAACATTATTTTTGTCAAATGCATTTAGGCAACCCTGAAACAATGACAGAAAACTGTGCCAATATATGTTTATATATCATTCATCAGCATTTCATAATATGATTTACATTGTTTAATGCAAGAAAAGTATTGTAAATGTAAATAATACTGTGCATTGAATATAAATTTATACAAGCTTTTACTGAAGTGCCAACACACATTTAATTACAAGATGGCTGAAGTAAACAATAAATTAGTCATAAGAGTCTGCAATGCAGTGTGTGACTAGTGTAACAAATAACGAGTGTCAAGTATACATTGCAGGAAAAGGGGGTAAAGTTGGTGGTTATGGTTAAGATAAAAATATTGCTCCAAATCTGACATTGTTTCATTAAGAATTATATGTATAGTGTACACAATAGTTAGTTTTGTAGTGAATTATTTTTCTGCGTGAGAGAATATGAAACAGTTATTAAAGTGCCTTTACACAAAGTTATTACAACCAAGCGGCAGCATTTTTCAGGTTAGGTAATGACTGATTCTTTATTCCTGTGTTGTTCTGTAAGCTTCTTACCTTTCAGTATAATTCGGGAAACGAAACAAATTAATTCCCTTAATCCTCCCTGTAGCAGGACAACCTCAAAAGGCAATATTTTCTTTCAGAAGACTTTGTGCATTTTACAGTTATGAAATTACGGCTACGTTAAATTTTTTTCAAATTCAAAGCATGTCAACAAGATGGCCAACATTATACTAGGAAGCAGACTGCCAATATGGGCTATTGTTTCACAGTCCTGTTACGTAATATGTGAATAAACGGAATTAATTCATACCTATGATTCATACTAAGTCCTATCTTTATAATTTTATTTCAGATTTTCCTTTATTTAGTCCACACTAAAATGTATCTATATTAATGACAGTTGGTACCACTAAACCAATTTATACTTCCGCTGAACTGTGGTAGAAAGAGACGTCTATTGACAGCAGTACAAAATAATTTTGGTGTGCAGCGCTCGAAATGTCACCTTTCGAGCCAATTTTTTGTGGAACCTTGACTCGGCACCGGAAGTTCCTATTCCAGTTGACAGACACTGAGTTATACTGTTCACAGACATAGGCATGTTTCTAAAAATGCCTTTTTGTATTCAGGGAACCTCAAAACATATATTTCTGGTGAAATCTCAATATAAGATTTTTGCTGGAATACAATACCTTCTCTACCTATTATGCACCTTGTATGTGATATAGGAAGTAATAAACTTTTATAAGAATAATTTGTATGCCCTCTAATAAATGAGTGGATAAAGTCATGTGAATATGACACATCACTTTTTCATAATGGAAAACTTGTTTTTTTTTTGGGAGGTAATCAGCTGCCACCATAGAAAAATGGCCATGAGGAATGACATTACCAGAATACTTGGAACTGATGCAATTGGCTCCTAAATTATTTTTTTCTAAATTAGTGTTTCAAAAAAATAAACTCAGATTACAAAAGTCTACCATAAATAAGGTTGAAAACTTCAAAAAAAAATTGAAAAGGAAAAATAAAAATCAGTTCCATATTAATAAAATAATTGTAACAATTCTCCACTTATCTTTTTGAAATTCACGGACTAGTTTTGCAATAAAATGATTTATTGCATTGTCAGCTCATTTTCTTTTTGATCTTGTTTATTTACATTGTTATGGTTACTGCTACTAGGTGGATTATGTACTAAGGCATTGCTAACTACAGGAATCAAAACAAATTTGGTGAGAGAATAAATTGGTGGTATATCAAAATTCATTGCATGATTTTTATTCTTTAATACATATATTTTCTCCCAAACCATTAAATCTATGGGTCCATATAAGTGTTTTAATAATTTAACATATGGATTTATTTCATGATTAGTTTCCAAAAATGCTCTGCCTCAGCTTATTTATCAATTTGTTTGTATTTAATATTCTTAAAGTGCCTTTTACTCTGGTTTCCAAATGACATTTAGTCTTACCAATGTAAGATGCAATATATCATTTTATTTCAAAAAGATAAGTGGAGAATTGTTACAATTATTATTATATTAATATTTGTGTTACTTCACTGTTACTAGCTCCCTTTTTACATATCAGTTCCATAGTTGGGTTTTCAACCATCTACCATTGTTTCCATACTGTCTCACTACCCCTGTGTTCCATGATGAGACATCTTAAAATATGCTACATCCTATTAAATCCCAGTAAATATCTTAGACAAATTGAGATCAACTTAGAGAGTTAAACTCAAGGATAGCATTAAGTAGCCAATGTTGTTGTGATGTTAGTTATGTGCTAGTGCTGGATTTGGAGCATACCTGTTTTTTAAGGACTTGTTCCAAATTTAGGATATAGTGTACTTGCACTTATGGTTTTATTTAAAGAAACATAGTATTTTAATTATGAATTTTGTTTTAACAGTTCCGGGAGTATCAGAATATGTATCACTGCATCCATCAACACCTAATAATTCCCCCCAGCCATGGACCAAAGGTTTGGACGCTGATGATATAAATTTACTACACCGTAAGTATTGTACACATATTTTGCAAGCACACCAGGTAACGGTGAAGAAAAAACTGAGCTCCTATAATTCAAACAAGAGTTTATTGGCTTTAAGTTCTTTTTCCCAATCAACATGCTACCTCCTACCCATCCATCCATTGCCCTCTGGAATTCACAAGCCATGTTCTTACATATGGCAACACTGTTTGGCTGCAAAATGGGAAGCCTATAGCTAGCAGATGCTTTTAATTCATTGTTATAGGCCGAAATGTATATACAAAGTACTTGAAGTGCTATGGCAAGGCAAGTCAGATGCAAATAACAGTCATAATAGAACAACAGAATGCTGAATAAAAATTATATATAGTTATTAGTTTCCATTGGAGAGAACATTGTTTACACTACCTTAAAACCACATTGTCTGAAGTTTCCTTTTCTTACTGTTCAGTTTTATCATTTACACACTGAGTAGAGTTATTTGTAATATAATACTTACAATTTTTAAAATTTTCAAATTTGTTTTAATTTTCTCACCAAGATGTATATTTCATTAATGTGATTATAAGAAGCACTGACCTCTAAAAGTTGGTTGTTAGTGTGATTTGAGTGTTCCCTTGGTTATAGGCTTTAAAAACTAAGATAAAAAACAAATGAATATGTACTGAAAGATGGAGGCTACTTGAAAATAAATGCAGATAATTAAATTGTTAGGTACTGAGATACCTTTATACTGTAAATAATCAAAATATCTGCCACTAATTTCAGTTTCTTTTTCTTCTTTAAATAAGCCAACTCAGTGCTTTGTCAGTACTATTGTTACATGACCACTAGGTACAATAGGGCTTCTAAGCTATTGTGTATAAAATAATGAGTATAATATCAAGATGACTATTCATAAGAAGTCTCTGCTTATTTCAGTGCCATTTTCTTTTATGTAGGAATCATAATTAAACTTTAAGTCAGGCGTGTGTTAAAATGTGTTTAAAGTATAATATTTGAATAAGCTAGTAACATGAATGTGAAATTTAAATTTAAAAAAAAAGTTTGAGTTGGAATAGAAACATTTTCATCACTTACAATATTATTTTGTTCTCATCTTCAGAGACAGAATGCTGCTGTTGTTGGCAGCTGTTGGGTGTTGTGTTGACATTTGGTGGTGGAGTGGTGTACTTCCATAAATGATTAGATGGCAGCATTTCAAAACTCATTAATTGGTACTTTTTTATTTTGAAAGTTGTTAACAGTGTTGTTGAGACGGAATTAAAAGTAAACATTGAGTAGATTAATGACATTAAATAACACTCACATGTAAATTTCCTGGAACATGTTTCAGGAAATTTAAATGCGAGTGTTGTTTAGTGTCATTAATCGACTCAATGTTTGCTTTTAATTCATTAATTGGTATTTATATTTCGTGATTATAATCTTTTACCAAGCATCCAGCTCTGTTCTATATTTTGTAGACTTTAAGAGTGTGATGTGATTGGTGGTCCAGAATCTGCAGATTTCTCCATCTGTTTTTTGTTTTTCCTATATAGATTTTATCATGTTCTGAACAATTGATGTGTAAACTCCTGCTTTTTTGTTCTGCTGTATTGGATCCTTCAAATTATTGCAAAGTAATTTCTCAAGACTATATTTATTTTGTGGAGCCGAAAAGTAAAGCTACTTAGAAAGATTAAGTAATTGAAAATGTTAGCACATGAAACATTTAATGCTAAATGATTATGAAGTAATGTTCTGTAATAAGTTTTGCACTAATAAGTAGCATAGGTTGTTGTAAAGATGCTATATATTTAATATTGTGGATGAAATGAGTAGTTTTTTCTTCAAATTTTACAATTGTATTTAATATACAGTGTTGTGCATCAATAATTAACATTTTATTCTGATGTAACAGTCTCTAGGATATACAGTAAAGTATAGATTAATGAGTCTGAATGTTGAAACACATCACTTATTTTTAGACAACTGAAACAAGTTTTTGGATACCTTTAAACCCATTTCAACAGCTTTATTATAATATTTAATTCCTTAGGGATATGATGTTTGCAGTGGAGTTGTCTTGATTATGGTATCTGTTGTGTCACGAACTCCAGTGGGAGCTTGGTGGTGGTGAATCAAAATTCCTCAGGTAGTCCTTGTTCATGATGCATATATGAGTGTAGTTCTGTTGGATACTGAACAGATTTTAATAATGTTAAAGTGTGATAAGATGTGGTTAGACCAAAAACGATGTGCTACAGTAGATTTTTCGACCTGTTTGTATTTAATAGTTCTTATGTGTTCATTTTGTCTGGTATGTGGATCCCTTTTGTTTTGCCCGATGTAGATTTGGTTGCAGCTTTAATATTTAATTTTGTACACAATAAATCAGGTGTGTACCAAATTAGATGGTCTATCTGCAACCAAATTAAATAAATAAAAATAAAATTCAAATAAAGTTGAAAGTCCTGGTCTCCAATATCAATAAATCATGTATGTGTTTTTACCTGCTGAGCTACCAACTATTTCTTGTTTTTCATGTCACCGTCATTTGTTTTGCTTTATTTTCTGCTCCTTGTTTAGTGCTTGTGTGCTGTTTTATGTTGTCCAATACAATTTTTAATATTATCTTCTCTTCCCATTTTACATTCTCCTATGTCTTCAAACTTGGACAATATTTCCTTTCCCAATGATAAAAATTTGTGCCAGTGTTTCAGTATGCATTTTAATTGCCAACTCTTCGCAATTCAGTTACAGGTGCTTTGTTAGCTTAAGGAACTGTTTTATAAGTTAAGTGTTCTTTAACTGGTTAGGGCAAATCAAACCATTAATGAATGTATTATAGGAATACCCAAATGAGCATGCTGTTATCTGATTTGCATCTTTCAGAATAAAGGAAAATCCAATTCAAGTACTCAACCACACAATTCACACTTGCGCCCTCCAATTCCCCTCCCATCTGTGGAATGATTGTTAGGCCACTAACTATCAAAAGTATGATAAATCAATAAATATATAAATTTATAATAAATCAATTTGATACATTTAAACAAAATGTTAAAATTAAATTTGCAACAAGTTAATACAATACAATGGGCCATATGAATAAAATGCAAGTACCATCTCAAAGTTAATAGTTCTTTTTTTTTTTTTTTTTTTTTTTTTTTTTTTTATTATATACTCTTGTTATCTACACTCTGACATTTAGTTTCATGTAGTGCTGTTTGATTGTTTAGCATTCTGTATTAATGTTTATTATTTAGTAGAATAATACATTTTGAGGTTAGGATTTGGCATAGCAAATTTAAATAATAAATCTGACTTTCAGTAATACTTCTAGATTATGTTTTTGCAAAAAAGGATTTTAAACTGCTTAAATGTTCATGTCATGACAATGTTAGCAAAGAAATAAATAAAATGGTGGTAGACAAAAGGAAAGCAATAATCATTCATTGGTCATAACTCATAAAAATTAAATGCTACCCGATGAGTCATTAGAACTCCAGGATATTAACACTATTTAGGTACACCTTGAAATAGTTTTCTTTAAAGTTATGAGTATCTAGATTTTGAAATTACTATTGTACATTCTTGACTTCAATGTCAATATTTCCTTCTATGCCTATCACATGGATGATTTGGGTTATAGAAGGGTCAGTCCCTTGCTTATGCCTTGTAGCTTAGGGCTTTTAACATTGGGTTACACTTAAGTGCAATATAAGTTTTTGAAACTGCTTCAACACCCATAACTATGGTTGTATATATTTCTATAAGTACTGTATAATTCGTTAATTCTGCCATTTTCTTTAGATTTGCTTTTAACTAAGAGGAAATCCAAATATATGAGGGTAGTTTGATATGTCTGATAGAAAAACAAGAAAAAATTGTTTCATAAACATTGCCCCTTACTTTTCGTTATAATATTCTTTGAGAGATATAAACTAGGTCCAGCGATCCTCAAGTTTTTTCATTCTGTCGGAAAAATAGGTTCTGTCAAACATGGACTGCGACTATCACTTCCTTATTTGAATAACATTCCCATTAAGCCAAAGTTTGGAACAGAAAGAAGTCACTGGAGGTCAAGTCTGGTGAATATGGTTGATGGACTGATTCAAAGCCTAACCATTATTATTGCTGATATGGGGACAGTGTATTATTTGGTGAAAGAGAACTTTATTCAGCCAATGCAAGTTTTAAAAGATCCAACAATGAAGCATAATAGGGTCCAATTGTGGTTCTGCCTTTTTTCAAGTAACCAATGAGGATTACTTCTTGGGAATCCCAAAAAATAGTGGCCATCACTGCACTTTCACCAGCCTTTGTCCATTGTTTTTTACCGGTGTCTAAGATGGATTCAGGTTTCATCATCAGTCATTAATTGGTGCAAAAAGTCTTGCAGTTTGTAATTAAACATTGACATTGTGTGATGGAATGTTGTTCTAGATGCGCTTTTGATCAACTGTGAACAATTGCTGCACACAGCTTCTCCATGCAGGATATTATGGACTAACTTAGTTGAAATGCCATCTTAGCAATCTCGTGAACTTTTATTCAGCAGTCTTGCATTCCCATATCATGGATTATGTCAATGGTTTCCTGTGCAGTGACCACCTCATTAGACGGCCAGTGTGTGCTTCGTCTTCAGTGATGTTGCAGCATCTGTTAACTTCATCCAATTATGTTTTGATCTGTGCTGCAGTTCAACCCTTCAAATGAAATTGTTTAATAACAGCACAAAACCTGGTTTTCTCATTTTCAATGGCAATTGACACGTTGACCAATTCAGATGGCTGTCAACAATGAATTGCATGCTGTGCATTTTTTAAACCTTTTATAATTTGATTCTTTGAATAATCAAGCTTACCAACGATGAAGTTGCAACAAAAATGTTCCATTCTTTCTTGGAAATTTACCAGACTTATCAAACCACCCTTGTACTCTAACCATGCTCAGCATGAGAAGAGAGTGAACTCATAAAACGGAGTACTAACTTTTATATATACCCAATAGGAATGAATATTCTTTTTCTTTTTTAAGATGGATCCCCTCACTTATTTTCTTTGAGGGGAGGGGTTTCTAAAACTGAACTGTGAAACTTGGATTTTTGTTTGTTTCAGAATTTGGCAGTCTCACAGCAGCTGGATTAATTGCAGAAGTTAAAAAACTTCATGATGTCGCTTATCAACTTGGTCTTGAAGAGGCTAAAGAAATGACGCGGGGAAAGTACCTGAACATACTAACTAGAAGGCGGCGATAGTGAGGTTTTGTATGTATGTATGTGTGTGTATGTATGAGAGAGAGAGACTGAATGAATGAATATTTTATATGTAATTATGTTGTAGAGAGAGAGATTGAGAATGATGAACTTTAAATTTTAGTGAGCAGTGTTAATGAAGATGAAGATTTTAATTCATACTTTTATAATGCAATGTATAGCAAAAATGTACAAATTTTGCATTGGTCTTACATCTTTGTAAACTGCCCATTATTTTGAAATAAAAACCTTGATTATTGTTAAAAAGTTATTTTATAAGCAGTTGGAATCCAATGAGTTTGAGGTGATTTTGCTGTAAAAATTAGAGGTGTAAAAAAAAATAGACCTGAAAAAATAATGATTCTATAACATTTAAATTGATCAATCCAAAATAAAATGCAAAAGCACAATTATTTTTAATTTTCTCAGCCTCATAGACTCACAAGCTACATATTTTCAAATTAAGATTTCCTTTGCCCAGTATACTAGAATAATTTAATAAAGGACTGATTAAGGAAACCAGCACTAATAACAATAGTACAGAAGAGAGGGAATAGTGTAGACTTATTGTGGTTTCACTTTTAAGTTCAAAGGAGATATAAACAAAACCATCTGACAAGGTGGCTGATGGACAAAACTTTTCCCACATAAAAGCTTTTTCCTCTGCATAAAACAGTTCAGATAATAACTTTTTGTGGCTTTATTTGTGCATATCATTTCAATTTATGAAACAAAATATATTTGATTGATGCTATACACAGGTGCTGTAGGTTGTTCAGTTTAATCCTTGTCACATGGTTAGTATGTTGTGAAAATATTACTTTAGATAGGGTGAGAATTGAGATATAATTCTCTGCCCCTTTGGACAAAAATGCAGAAAACCGTTAAAAAGTTGAGAGAAGACAATTGTGCTAAATGCTTTCAAAAATTGCTTCTCTACAATGTGGTCGGATGATGGTAATATGTTTAGCCAAAGAATCTAATTCATCAATGGACATCAACAATTCAGACCTGAATGAGATTAAGCCGCCTCCAGCTTCCAATTGATGTCATTACCAGCTCTTTATGTGAGTAACTCATAATTGAAGAAAAATGAGAAAAAATTAGCAGAACTAGGCATATTAATTGCCTCCATGAAAAAAAATGTATATAACCTAAATTGTATGTTTTAACGTGCTCTACATTTTTTGTGTGCTAAGTTTTTTTCCATTTCTTACGGTTCAGTAGTTATGCAAAGTTCCAGAAATTGATCCAGAATAAAGTAGTCTTCAGAGGCTATTCCCAGAAAATTCAAGATATAAATTTTTTCTGTCAGGTAAATAAATATCTTTAATATACAATATTTTAATCAAATTTGTTAAAGCCATTTTTGAGAAAATAAAAATTTTCGATATAAAGCATAGTTTGGGGTGGGGGGATTTTTCTGAAAATCTTTGTGTCACATCCCTGGAAGATACTAAACTTAAATACCAACTTTGGTATTTTACAGACTCTCATTTTTACTTTCTCTATACGTACTATGTACATAATGTGTAGAAAAAGTATTACACTCCACCCAAAAATTTGATACCGAGATTTCACCGGAAATATGTGTTTTAGGGGCACCTGTATCCAAATAAAGCATTTTCAGAAAAAGATCCATGTATGTGTGTCTGTGAACATGATAACTCAAAAACGAAAAGTCGGTAAAATACCAAACTTCGTATTTAAGTTTAGTATCTTCCAGGGATGCAACAGGAAGGTTTTGAGAAAAATCCCCCCACCCTAAACTACCCTTTACATGGAACTTTTTTCGAACATTTTGATTTTCTCAAAAATGGCTAATGATTTTGATTAAAATATCGAATATTAAAGCTATTTATCTGACAAATAAAATGTATATTTTGAATTTTCTGGGAATAGCCTCTGAAGAGTACTTTATTGTGGGCGAATTTTACAGAATTTTGAATAACTGCCAAACCGTAAAAGATGGACAAAAACTTACTACACAAAAAATGTAGAGCACATTAAAACACACAATTTATGTTATATACATTTTTTTCATTGAGTTCATCGTTTTTGAGACATTCCTGGTTTTTGGTTTCTGCTATGAAAATTTGTCAACTGCTGTCCATACAAGGAACTTCAGTGACATAGCAACCAGCTTTTGACTATCACTTTAACATATGGTACTCCCTTATTTTGGTTCTACTTACAAGCAAGTAATAAGACTATTTCTGCTATTTTTTTTCTGATTAGCAGTAAGTAAATAGTAGTATAAGCTCTTTAAGAATAATTTATTGCAGGGATATAGAGAAAGTCATGTGAATGGTACACATCAGATTTTTAAGCTAATGTGTTCACAGACACACACACACATCTGGACCTTTTTCTGAAAATACTTTTTTTTTATACAGGGGACCCTAAAACACACATTTCTGGTGAAATCTTTGTATCAAATTTTTGGGTGGAGTGCAATACCTTCTCTATACACTATGTACATAGTACGTATAGAAAAAGTAAAAAATGAAAAATGTTCCAGTGTCATAAGTACTTTTTTCTACTCCGTTCTGAGAATTTATCAAACCACCCTCGTAACTCATCTGGTATACTCAAGATTCATCTAGAAGCATCCAGTATCTTCACCAAGCTTCCAGAAAGTTATGTAAGTCATTTTCTAGCTATAAAAGGAAAAATTGCAAAACTGGACTGATTGTGAATTATACTAAGTTGTGAGCGAGTGGAGTGTTAGCACGTAGTGATAAGGTGAGGCATGAATGGCATGCAGCTATAAACTATGTATTGAAATGTCAAAAGAATTATTTGCAGCACAGATTTTATTTGTAACCAATATTTTGAGCCAATAGATAATAATTTCTCTAGTAATTATTAACCATTTTTTTCAGAAACTTCTAGAAAAGTTCCCCTAAAAAATGAGCCGAAGTTTACCTCTTCTCTTCCAAGTATATAGGATTAGCTTTTGTTTTTGCTGTGAAGTGGTATTGAATTCACAATAAAAAATAATGGTCTAGGGAGGAATCACCAACTGGTTGCCCTTTGAGTAAAGCAAAGAGAGCAAATTTTTTTTATGCTCCTACAAATTGCTTACTGTACACTGTGTGGGAAGCGAGAACAGAAAACTCCTTCAGTGCTGTGGCAGTATGCAATATTTTGCATTTGAAATATGTAATCCATCTTTCATGGTATTATAGATTCATGATTGGTAGAATAATTGGTCTATTATGTCTATTGCATTTATACTTCAGCCATATGGTAAATAGCCATAACATTAATAATTGCAAAAATATAATGAAAATAATTATAGCCTTAACATAATAAACCAAACTCCTTAACTTGGTCAATGCCATCATAATCATATTGTACCGCGAACAGTATGAGAATTAATTTTTAACCAAAAACTTTCACATTTATAGCAGTGAATATGAACATGGTGGTATTATTGGTAATTACGATCGAACGCAATTCAAAAGAAACTTTCTTCTCCATGGTAACAGGCTTAATGTTATGTAATTATACTACAAATTGAATTTTCTGAGTGTTTATAACTTTGCTGCAAACAAAAATTTACGCCACCACTTTCTATAAACAAGAAGGATTCCTCCTAGATATGCATAAACAAAGTTGATGGCCTGCATGTTGAATTGCTCTCTTCACGATGCACTGTGCATATGAAGAAAGAGAGAATCCTTTCTGTCACACTTTTACCCACTATGCAAGCAGGTTTTCCGTCAGCACAAAATCAGGTAAATTGGCGACACCTGGTCTAGGGTACCATGTTAGCCTCTAGTTCTCGAGGTTGCGAGTTAAAATTTGGCAGGTGATGGACTTTTTTGGGCATAAAAATCCTTAGAATGGCTTACTTCGAAAGGAAAGTAAAGCTACTATGTTAAAGATTTATGGCACATAAAAAATCTCAAGCCTGATAGAGGCCCATAAGCAACATTTCTGCTCTTTAGAATCCAATATAAAATGGCACCCTATCAACCATTCTAGTTAAAAGTGTTTCCATAAACAAAATTCAATTTCATTTTACAGTACAATTTTTAAAAATCTGATGTATTCCATTCACATGACTTTCGCTACACCTGTGCAACAAATTATTGTTAAAAAGTTTATGCTTCTATTTACTTCATGATAATCAAGAAAAAATTAGTAGAAATAATTATATTACATGCTTCCTTGTAAGTAGAAGTGAAATAAGGGTGCGCCATAGATTAAAGTGATAGTCAAAAGCTGGTTGCTATGTGACTGAAGTTCCTTTATTTGTATGGACAGGAGTTGACAAATTCCTGTGTGAGAAAAGTATAGTTTTTCACAGTGAAACCAAAAATAAGAAATATCTCAAAAACGATCAACTCCACAAAAAGAATGTATACGACAAATTGTGTGTTTTAACGTGCTCTACATTTTTTGTGTGGTAAGTTTTTGTCCATCTCTTATGGTTTAGCAGTTATGCACAATTCCATAAAATTCATACAGAATAAAGTAGTCTTCAGATGCTATTCCCAGAAATTTCCAGATATACATTTTATTTGCCATTTTTAAGAAAATCAAAATTTTCAAAAAAAAATTCCATGTAAAGGGTAGTTTGGGGTGGGGGGATTTTTCTCAAAACCTTTGTGTCGCATCCCTGGAAGATACTGAACCTAAATACCAAGTTTGATATTTTACCGACTTCGTTTTTCAGTTATTGTGTTCACAGACACATGGCTCTTTTTCTGAAAATGTTTTTTTTTTTTTTGATAAGGGGACCCTAAAACATATATTTACGGTGAAATCTCGGTATCAAATTTTTGGGTGGAGCGCAATACCTTCTCTATACACTATAGATAGTACGTATAGAGAAAGTAAAAATGAATTTCAAATATGAATATTATGTCAGCAAAGATAAATATTGTGACACTAGCACATGGTTACCTATGCACCAGCAATGGTGTGCATCTCAGCTTGTCCACTGCAATGGTAGACACAACTAGACCAGTCCCTAAGAATAGCAGCACAAATTCATTATATGCCACTTCCACAAAATTTGGGTAATTACTGCTCTGGAAGATTCTCTTTGGCATTTTCTAAAACATTCCACTTTGTACATAAGAATTATATAAGGGGCTAACTAGACCACAGTTGGACAATTAAAAAGTTAAAAGAGCTGATAAAGTTCAGTTCAGTTTTAATTGTGATTCAAGAGTAGCTGTGTTGACCTGTGCACTTAAAAGTGTGTTGAGTAGCAACTAATATTCTTGTTTCTTACACAAAAAATAAAAATATGTATATATATAGAGAGTGAGTGTGTGTTTTACTTGTGAACACACTTTAACCACTGCAGTTCTTAGCGTTTCTCTATTGAAAACGAAAGACCACTTAATTTTGCTCAGAGGCCTCTTCATTTACGTGCTGTAAATCTATGATATGGGACCACTGGCTTTGTTTCCTTTATGATGGAAGCCATGCTAAGGATTTTTATGCCCCAAAAATTGCCTTCTGCCAAGTTTACAAATTATAGAGGAACATTAATTAATAAGACTGCACAAAGAACTAAAAATGTTTTTCTGGCAATTTTACCAATTTAGGATCCATTTGTAGCATACACTTTAAGTTTTCATTTATAGCATTTTAAAATTGGGATCGTGATTTGGATTTTTTTTTAGCATGATGGAGTTATGTCATCATTTTGCTTTTTTGACAATACATAATCAGGAGATGCTTAATGGAATCAATATCTAATAAATGCTCAAGACAAAACATAATTGTTTTCAGAGAGAACAGCAATAAGTAAGCTGTGACAAGATTGTTGGGTGTTAACTTGAAATAAAATTAGATACTGGTGTACGAGGCTCCTAAATTTTGAGTGAAGATTTTATGTTGTCTTAAATAGTTTGGTGGTAGTTGAAATGAGACACTACAGGAATGTTGATTTCACAAAGATTGATAAATTAGTATGCATATGATTGTTTTCCTTAGCAGAATTATATTTCAGGGCCATAATTCTTACATGTATGTCCCTCCTTGTTTGGCTGAAACTTGAGAATACTTCATGCTTTTAAATTTAAACAAATATATATATACATATATATACTTCTTTACATATTTGCAGTGTTGAATTATTATTTCTCACATTCATTGCCCCTTTTCAGAATTATAATTAAGTATTGTTATATTTTTAAGTAACTTTTTCTATCTCCAATATTTTTTTCACTTTGTTTTCCTGCTTAAATGCAAGAGTCCTGGCAAAAATATATGGCAAACTGTGTGAAGCTGCTTTTTCTGCATTGGCATTAAATTACGTTTACTCCCTTTCTGGATGTCATTGTTGGTTTGATATCACTGACCATTATCATATTTTTTTTCAAGTGTTTGTCTTGGGAATGACTATTTTAATGTGCAGTCTATACTAGTCATGCACCACAAGTCCTCTTTTGTCTGTGCATCAGCAACTCCGAGAATTCTTTCCAGCTCAATGGTTATGTAAAGTTGTAATAAAATCTTATAAGGAGAGACAGGGTATTATAGGTAGTTTATTATTACAGCAAGCAAGCATCCCCTTAAGATACTTATATACCTATCCTCAGCCAAAGCAATAAATGCAAACACCATTTCTGATTTTGTTTTTTAATTGCATAATATGTGATACTGCAGATAGAAAATATTACAGCTCAAAATCAGTAGAAATATCAGTTTCTTAAGTAGTAATTTGCTCACAAAGCTCTTTTTGCAACATTGTTAATTTTAAATCTCCATATATAAATATATTAACACAATACTGGTAACAAAATTACAATATTAGGCATTCTTTAACTTCTTAGAGTGGAACAATGACAGTGAAATAATTTGTAGCACACACAGCATCTTTGTTTCTATAATATCCATTTGTGTTGTCAACATACATTAACGTTTTTGGTACATCATAATGCAACACTTATTGTGCATATATTAGATAAATATGGATTTCAGCAAATGCTGATTACATATTGGGTGCATTAAATGGTGAAATAATACTTCTAGTATTATTATTGTACCAATTCTGTAGAAAAAAAGGCAATAAAAATGGAAAACTCAATAAAATAAGAAACGGTCTATCTGAACCCATTAAAAAAATGTACATAATATGTATTTATCCACACATCCATAATTTACACTCCTTTCATGCTTACTATGCACTTAAATGAATGCTATGTTCTAAGAGCACTATGCACACAGAAAATCAAGAGTGTGTCTTCCACGTTTAACAAAACAAATACCACATCAACTATTGAAAATTTGCACTCCGGAATGCTGAGATCCTATGTATGTCCTACAAAGATATTTTTGTAGCCATGGATCTGTATTTGCAGTTCTTCCACATTATTATGGATAATGCAGCTAGCTGATGCAGGAGGCTGAAAATAGAAAACAAAAAATGTTACTGAAATTTCAAAATGCAAAGCTCATTGGCATAACCTGTGCAAAGAGAAATCCAATTAGAAAGTACATGATATAGAATGCTGTGATACAACATTAGAATTTGAGGTCAATTTGCTCTTTCACTTTAACTGTAAGTATGCTTAAAGATGGAAAGCTGAATCATATTAACATAAAGTGAACTGTGTATAAAAGTTAACCACGTTGATTAATTTAACTATCCCTTCACTGTAAGCAGCTTCACAATATTATAAATCTTGTAAGTTGAATCATATTTGAAAGATGCAATGCACATCTCAGAGTAAAACCATGGATATTTGGCTTACTGGGTGGATGTTTTAGCACTGAGATATGTGATAAAAGTACACAGAATGTTAAAGACTTACATAATTAAATTTGCAGGTACAATAGATAAGGAGTTCCTCTTGATAATTTTGAGCTATATACATAGATAAACATCATGGACTAAACATGTTGATAATGTATGTAATAATTAGCAAAGAACTATACCTGATGAGAGAGTTTGCAAAATCATGTAAGTAAATGACCTAATAACTATCTACTCAACTCACATTCAATATGGAATAAATATGTTTCCTAGGGAAAGAAATGTATTAGAACACATGAATCCTGCAAAGATGTTTTTAAAAGAGAAAGGATGTTAACTATGGTGTCAAACATATGTAGATAGTGTAATTTTCCTGAGAGATCTGCACGGACCAATAGTGGAATAAACGCATATAATACATGTAAGATGTAAATTTGACTTAAACCTCAATGTCTATTATATAAGACCTTTCTGTATCTGGTTTATGTATGTACAATCAACATATTGAGGCAGCATTAGATTCAACAAAGAGTAAAAGAAATATATTTTACATAATCCTATGTGTGAGGCACCTAGATGCAAAACCCAACATTTCCACTTTCAGTAACTGTAGAGAAAAAAAAGAAGTATAATTTTAATACATACTGTTTAGAAGACAAATTATTGTTGATGACACTTGCATACTGACATGCTGTTAATAAATTGAATTAAACATACACTATAGTTTTGCAAGGCATTGGTTAATTCTATAATTTTCTAGAAAATGCATTTAAAATTTGGAAATGTCTGCATTTGAATCTCACAATAGAATAGCAAGATATATGCAAGATCTACTGAAATAATTGCAAAGAAAGGTATAACTATTGCCTTGCATATATTTCCAATTACTAGTGGGTAATTGTTTAGCATACTTAGCTGTATTTCCATATTTTACCTAATGTATTCATTAGTTATTAGAATCAATTAAAAATTCAATACCATAGCTGGGATTGGTTCTCCTCCTCTGAATGCAGTTACTCTTATTTAACTTGATGTCTATTGCTGTACAAGTTGAATGACAATGAAATGTATTTATTACTTATTTAACCATTGAGTTACTATAATAAAATGCTGGTAGGGAATTAAATTCCCCAAGTGATTAAGGTTTTTACCTGGTTAATCAATTGTTAAAGTATATTTAGAGATATACCTTAACAATTGGTAAGTATTTATGATAGTAAGCTGCCATTAAGATATATAGAGATAATACCTCATAAATACTTAGTATCAGGGAAATGATAACTATACCTATTATTGGGTAGTTTATTTAATGTTCTACCATCATGTTGTCATAGCAGCTCAATGATTAGAGCAACCACACGGAGAGCAGAAAACTGTGTACAAATCCCAGCTAAGACATTGAATCTTTGAGCTGGTTTTATCAATAAACAGAAAACCTTTTAATAATAACTCCAATAATGTTTTTAACAATAATATAAATGTAATTTTTTTGTATTACATTTGCTAGTATGCACAACTGACAATACAAATTATTGCTTCATCATAAACGAAACAAAAATAATTATTTGGTTTGATATTAACAATTACTATTAAAGAATTCTACTAAACGTAATACAGAAAAATCTCTTTATTAGCTACAGCAATGGAAGTTTCACAGATAAATAAAAATAGCAGCAAATCAAAAAACATTTTATCAAGCTTTGCTTATCAACGTTAAATGATGGTGATGTATCCAGTATGTTTCATATTGAAATTTGATTAACACTCCATGAATTTTAACTTTATTTATCTAATGAAATACATTCAAAACATGTGGTGTGACATTTATCAAAGACAATCACGGGTACTGATTCCAACTACAAAAATGCCCTCAGAGTATGAAAATAAATGAGGAGCAGTGAATCTGCAAAAATTTGTCTCATCACTTCCAATTTCCTGGGTTTCTCATTTTCTTCTCCCTCATCCTGTTGTAATTATTTGTACTATCTAATATAAAACACAATGTAGCAGCACATGTAAGCAATAAAATGTCTCGCAATGACATTGTCTTTGGTACATTAAATGCTTGCTCACATGAAAGTTGCATTACCCAACTGGATTGTTTATTGGCTCCTAGGAAATCTCAAAATTTGAATCTCAATATGTTTTTCATATAGTTAAAATGCAGATATGTAACTTACTTAGTGAATTGTCAACAGTTTTATACGTAGTGAATGCACATATGTCAAAACCTTCATTTTTCAGAAGAAATGGAAGTGTCAGGGTTTGCATCTAAGTGGTTCATGTATAACTTTCTGAATCCATCATTGTTTGCACGTTTCTCCTCAGTTGTGAATAAAGATTTTTGAAATATTTCTGATTTATATGTATATTCCAATAGGCTTTTAATTATTCTAAGTAACATAACCTTATGGTAGGTTGCTTTACAACTAATGTAGCAAACGTTGCCCTCCATGGTGTAATGGTTACCACTAACTTTATATACCCAAGGTTGCAGGTTTAAACCCCTGTGGAGGACAATGGATTTTTTCAGGTATAGAAATCTTAAGCATGTCTTCCTTCAGAAGGTAAGTAAAGCCGTGGGTCCTGTGTCATAGATTTATGGCACATAAAAGAACCTCAAGCTTGATAGAAAGGCAGTTAAAGAGCGTCCCTAAATAAAATGCCATTTCATTTCAATGTAACAAACTGAATATCTGTTAAATCAAGCTAAATAAAAATTGCCTAACGTTAATCCATCTTATAATAAAGAGTAACATAAATAGAATTTTGATTCCTCACGCACATTTGGACAATTAATCCTCCTCTGCATAATATGTAGTCCAAGAATAAATAGGATGTAAGAGAGCTGGATTTTGCAATCAATAGGTTTAATCTGACCTAACATTCACTTATCTTCTTCAAATGAGAAAACAGAAGTTACAGTAATTGCTGATATCTTCAAATGATAAAACTCAAAATAAGAACTCATGTTTTCCTGATGATTTTTCCTCAAATTGTTCTCGGACTTCCCATTCTTAACAACTTGGCTGGAAGCTCAAAAATAATTTCAGATGAAACTTCAGTTTCCATATTAATTCCTCATACTGAATGTGTTGCACTCTTTGTGCCTGTAATGTAGAATTGACACAAAAGAAATTAACTTAAACTTATTTTGTCATTTTGGCAAGTGGTCTTTACAATAGGTTTAAATGACAGTTCATTCTATAAAACTATTTTTCATTCACTTAAAATGGCTGCTAATGGGGTTCTTGGAAGGTGAGTGAGCAATTATGAACTCTTTTAAATATAATGTGAATTATGTACTGCATACAGTAAGAGAAGAATCAGAAAATGACATTACCCATATATTCAGGAGTCACTCTTTTTCCTTGTTATGCAATCACCCACTGCATTACACTTGTGTCACGACCTCCAGTTGAAATGAGTCTTGAATCATCCTGAAGAAATGACACGTTAGTCACATGACTACTGTGGCCTGAGTATGTATGGCACAGCGACTGCAAATAAAAGATAAATAAGCTTAAATATTGATTCAGTTTTTCTGCAAGTTCATCTCACTACTAAAGAAATGCTCTGTTGTAAACAATGTGTAATTCAACCTAAAAAAAAAAAAAAAAGAACATAAGAGATTATGGGCAAGAAAAGGTATTTACTATTAAATCAAGAACATAAGGAACATATTAAGGATGTAGTCTTTCCTGAAAAACTGGCAAAATTACAATCTAAAATTTTGTTAAATACAATCATTATTTTAGTAAGAATTATAAAATTAAGTCTTTTAAGGTTTATAGTTTTATCAATGTTTATTTTCTCTACCGAGTACTATGTACAATATACATAGTAGGTATTGACTGTATTACACCAAAAAAATTCTATACCAAGATGAGAATACCTGACTTTTAAAAAAATTCATTTTTTGAAAGGGTGTGCGTAGGCGCGCGCCATGTGTGTGTGTGTGTGCACGTGTACATGAGCTTGAGAAAGAGAGAGAGAGAGATATTTTCACTGCATTAAAACATTAAATATTATTGCCTTGAGCAGCATTCCACTTGCAACACCAAAAGTGTAAAATAAAATAAGAGGATGTTCCTACTATTAATGAGTTTTGTTCGTATTGTGTGTGTTTTATTCAGGTTTTGAATAATAATTATTTTAATTTTTTCACAACACACTGGACCAAAAATACTGGCCTAGAGTGAAGAAAAGGAATGGATTCCATCCTTATTGCCCTCGTAAAAGACTGTACTGCCTTTGTATAACATTGTATTTAAACAATGCAACCAAAGCAGAAAGTGTGAAGTTGCTACTTTAGAATTGTGCTTTTGTTAACCTTTCTTAATGATTAGTTGTGAAGCAAGCTGAAAATCTATAGTTACAGTTCATTCTAGAGCCAATAATTTGTCTGAGAGCATTGTGATGGTGTGCACATTTTGGAACCTATAACAATGTGATATTCATACCTTAGGCTGCATTACTGGATAACTATAAAGTTTGACCTTGCCAAAGTCATCTGCAGTGGCCATGAAACTTCCATCATGTGATCGATCACAATAGTTGACATCAGTTCCATCAGCACCTTCTGGCCAAATGCCAATTGTATTAAAAGTAAGAGTGCATGTATTAGAAGCCCACTCTACATCCCGGAGCTGTGACGACTGTGTCACCTGGCGACAGAGTCCAGCATTCCCTGTAAACACAAGCACTGCATTTGTAACATTTTATTGCAAGAAATATACATAGATGGCATGATGTAATTCTTCAACAAACAGAAAACAGAGCTCAAAAAGTAACAATTGATCCTGTTCTTTACGACTATCTGCAATTGCCATAAGTTTCTGGATGCTAAAACCTTAAAATAATCTTCAAGTAAAAAAGCTATACTTCATTTACTTTGTATTTAAGTTATAATCAAGCTTCTTAGCAGGACACGCTAAACAATTATATATAGACAGAAAAGCGCAAACAGGAATCAGTGAATAATATTTTATTTTACAGAGAGAATATCTTTCTCGATGGTCACAGACTACGTGTCTTTTCTCAACAGATTAACTTGGTGGCCTGGAAGGGCAGAATATTATTTTATGTATATGTTATGGGTTTCTGCATTATGTAAAAATGATGTTGCTTTTATGTTATTAAATAACTATGGGATTGAAAAGAAGGCACAAAGATTTAACCCTGCAATTATTTTACAAAATTACTCAGCCATTCCAAATGAGGATTCTTCCACTGCCATAGGGTACATAACATTTCCATAACTTGGAAGATTGTTGTGGGGAGGCTAAGGAAGTCAGACATTTTGCTATGTTTTACATTCTTTCGTGTGAATATTTAGTGGGGAAAGGATTTTTCTATCATTATTTGGATAGTTAGGACTGTACAAAATCACAAATATAAGGGGGTAAGGGGAAAATTCACTATAAACCCTCCATATCTTTGTACAATACTTCCATAAAGATATATATTAATAACTAATATACAGATTATTACTTAACTGATTAATTATAGACTATTACTTACCTAGATACGTTTTAAAATTTTAATTTGTATAAAACATAAATGGCTAGTATATATATGAGGGGAATAAAAAAGTCGTTGCCCTATTCTTTTTACCCAAATTATGACTATAAATGCAAAATCAGCATGTCCATTCCCAATGGAGGATATTTCTTGGATTGGCTCAGCCTTATCTGCCAGTAGCTCTTAGTCGTTGAAGATAGCAGTTGTATGTACTTCATATGTCCATGGCGTATGAGCAATGAAGTGTGATTTGTTTTTTATGGAGCAAAAGTCGGACACCAATTGAGATCCACAGGGAAATGCAGTGCACATATGGGAAAAATTGTCTTGCTTTGGTAAGTGTGAGCTAGTAGTGTTCATATCTTTTTGCATGAATATTTAGGGGAGTCATGAATCCCTGCATGATAATGAGCATTTGGGGAGGCTACATTTGTTGGTGACTGATAATAACATTTCCTGTGTGGATGGAATGGTGAAAGTGAATTGGCATGAGCATTTCAAAGTCATTTTCTGGGTGTTTGGGAGTGTTTACAACATTGTTCATGGATCCTTAGAGTAGTGGAAGGTCTTATGTTGCTGGGTGCTTAAGCAGTTGGATGACATGATGAAAAGCAAGTGAATGGTTGCTTTACTGAATCATCTGCAATAGCAGGACCACATTCTTACTGGCAATAAAAAAAGATACTGTATTTCATGCCGGAATCAAAGCAGCAGAGCATGATGTGGAAACATTCAGGTTTGCCTATGTCTGTTCAGTACCATCTGTTAGTAAAATGGTGTTAATGGCCTTATGGAATCATATGGACCACTGCTGCTGGAGTTCATGTCACTAGGTGCAACCATGTCATGACCACAGGCTGCCTTAAGGCAAAAGAGCTGAGGGATTCTTGATGTGGACGTGATTCTCATGACAATGCAAGCCCACATGTGACAATTAAAATCTCCAGGCATTTCACTGGGAGAATCTGCACCACCCACCACACAGTCCCGACCTCACCCCTAGTGATTTCCATGTTTCAGACCACTGAAGAAGTTCCTGGCAGGACAACAATTCACGTGTAATGATGAAGCCAAGACAGCAGTCCAATGGTGTTTCCACAGTCAGCCAGAGGAATTCTACCACAGAGGCATCTCAAATTTAGCGCAGCAATGGGACAAATGTGTGAACCAGTATGGAGACTATGTGGAAAAATAGTGTAATGTACATATAATAGTATGTATATTTGAAATGCATGTATGTACCTTATTTTGCCCAATAAAAAATTGGAGCAAAACCTTTTTGATTCACCCTTATATTTTTCTCCAAATTTGATGTTGGCTTAAGCTGCAATGTAATTTTTAGAGTTATAATAAATAAAATAAAAATACAGTATGTTTTGCAGAGATTAAAAACAGCTTATAAAAATACAACAGCATTTTTCACACTATCTACACTTAAATATGTATTGAAGTGTGTTTGTTTATACATAATTAAGTAATTGCAAGTACATAGATTAAGATAGACAGTAAAGTAAACAATTCTCATGAGAAAAACTTCACTACCTTGACATTAGTATAAGTGAAACAGCAAACAATTCCAAAAATGTAAATGCATTTATTCTACACAAGAACTAAAAGGAGGGGCTATTTAATCTATTATAAACTAAGAAAATTTGTTTCAGAGCATTTAGGAACTTTCTAAAAACTCATTTCTGTTGTTATACTTACAGTAGAGCAGCTCATAGTCTCCAGAATTGCTTTGAATGTACTGCCCATCTGAAGACCAATCAAGGTGTGTTATAAAACTAGAGTGACCCTGGTTAAAAGAAAAAAATATGGCTTTAGAAATCCCTTAATTTAGTGCTTTTCTGTCAAGCTGGCAGAATACAACACTCAAATTCTTTTTTTAAACCAGTGTTCAAAAACTTTAATACTGAAGCAGCTGAAGTGCTATACAAAAAACCAATTAAACCTAAATAAAATTTGTGCCAGCATATTTTCTATAATTCTATCATCATTGAATTAAAAGCTGAACTAATATTACAAATTAAGGTAACTAAATGTATGAAGTTTACCAGAGGTCCTAGCCACTGATGTTACAGATCGAGCTGAATGTTTTTACTGAAAGTAGATCAAAAATAATAATACCTATAACTCTGCTTTCTCTTCCAGAGGCCCAAGTTTAGATACAACATCTTTACCAATGAGAATAATTCACTAATAATCAAATTTGTTACATATGTACGTTTTTAAAGATTATTAAATACAAGAACTTAGTAGAATTTTTATTCCTTTGAGTCACTCATCACTGGGAAAAAATAAAACAGTACTGCTGCAGACTCTTTTCTTCCCAACATGATACATAGGTGCAAAATATCTTTAGTGCAGTCTTGCATACAGATATTTGTAGCCTTGGTACTGAGCAAAGTGAATAGCATCTGGCATAGTACCAAGTAGCTGTGGTAGTCAAGACCTACAACTTACAATTTTATGATCCTTTCCATAAAAAATTAGAGCTATGAGAAAGTCAATACAAGCGTATTTTTATTTTCAATGTATTTTCACTACAAAAATCACAGCTTAATTTATGACAGTGTCACGATAGCTCATTGTTAATTTTTTCTACTCTACATGAAATAAACTGTGCTATTTAAAGGTGGAGTGTCCTCTTGATTTTTCTTTCCTTACATTTTCAAAAAAAGAAAATTAATGTGCATCAAAAAATAGTAACTATTTATATTAGCTATTTATTTCTTAACATAAAAAGTTTGATGCACAAAATATAAAGTAGTGTTTATTTGACAGGTGAATGTGTATAATCTGCAAAGCCTTCAGAATAAAAACAAAACATTTAGGAGTGGAAAATAAAAACAAAACATTTCTCAGGCTGGTTTAACTCTAGACATGCTTTTCTCCATATTGAAATGCTCAAAAGGTTAAATAAAGCATGCACTGTCTGTCCAAAAGCATCACTTATGCAAGTGATCAAGCCTTAACTGAGTTTTGGTAAAGTGCACAGTGTATTATTTTTATATACCTGAATAAAATCTTTCAAATTAATGTATTCATAAATTTAGTATATGCTCTATAGAAATGAAATTGTATGCAGATTGACACCACATTAAAAGTGTGTGCACGCACGCATGTGTTTGTTTCAATGCATTTGCTTCTCATGCTGTCCTAGAATTCTTATGCAAAGTTTAGCATGTACTTTAACAAATCCAGAGCAAAGAACTTAACCATTCACCATGCAGAAAATATTCAATTTGGTTTAACCATAGTTAAAATACATTTCTTTTAGCTATATACTATTTTCAAGAAGAAGATAAGCCAAACAAGATTTAAATAAAATAAGACAGGAATATGCAAGATATCAAAACTTAGAATGATTCAGCAAGCAGTTAATTTAGAAAAAAATACAGTTAACAAATAGTGTAGTAGTAACTTGTTAATCTTTTTCTGCCACCGAGAAATAATCCTATAAACAGCAACTGCTACTTTAGAAACTCATGAATGAATGTTGTAAGCTTGATAACCTGAAAATACTCTCATTATAAATGAGCAAGTAAATGCATATGGTTATAGATAGATCAGTATAAGGTTTTATTCCAAATACCTATGATTTCTGCCAAAGATAGTCTAGATAGTTTGAGGCAGCTAATATGCATATAGCGGATGAACAAATTTGAATTGATGATCTCACTGTTATAGTGTGAATGTCTATCATAACCACATAGTTCTGAAGAGTGCAAAGTAGTGGAGAGCAGAAGGGACCGGCATGGATATATGAGGGTCGGACCTCTCAATGAAAACAGCATTTAAAAAGGTTTTTTTTTCTCAACATAATCTCCAGAAAGGCTAATACATTTGTCATATCAGTGTTCTAATTTAATTAAACCATCTCTGTAGTGCAATTTATCAAGGTCCTCAAAATAGCTGTTTACCACATCAATGACCTCCTCGCTGTGAAATCTTCATCCTCCAAGAAATGTTTTGAGGTTTAGGGACAGGTGGTAGTCAATGGGTGCTAGATCTGGTGAATAGGGAGGATGTTCAAGCAATTCCAACTTTGATTCATGCATTTTTCCCATTGCAATGACTGAATGATGGCCCGGAGCATTGTCATAATGAAACAAGGGTTTTTTGTTTTTGTTTTTTTCTTTTTTTGCCAAATGAGGTATTTTTCTTTTACCTCGTCATTCAAACATTGCAATAAGCTTGTGTAGTAGTCACCAGTGATACTTTTACCCTTTTCCAAGTAATCAATAAAAATAATTGCCTGTGCGCCCCAGAAAATACTCACTATAACCTTGTTAGCTGACAAAATTCACTTTGCCTTTTTTGGAGTTCATTCACCTGGCGCAATCCACTGTTTTGACTGTGATTTACTTTCTGGAGTGTAGTGATGTATCCAAGTTTCATCCATGGTAATAAGTTGTCTCAAAAATTCACTGAGAGTTTTATGGTAGAGCTCCACATTCTTAACAGAAACAGTTTTTCTTTGCAACTTTTGATCAGGTGTCAACAAACGCGGCACCCATCTTGCACAGACCTTGTTAATGCCCAAACATTACTTAAAATATTACCTGCCATTCTTTTGATATTTTTACAGCCTCTGCTATCTCAAACAACTTTAATCTGCAGTCCAGTACTAAACAATGAATTTTTTCAATGATCTCTGGAGTTGTCACTTCTACAGGGCATCCAGAGCGAGGCTCTTCACTAGTGCTCGTACGTCCCATTTTAAACTGTGCAACCCACCTTTTAATCATTGAATATGAACGGGCAGAGTCTTACAATGTACTGTCCATTTCGTCCTTGATTACTTTAGGCCTTTCAAATAGAAGTATTTAATTACTGCTCGTTTTTTTCAAATCCCCCATTTTCATAAAAACTCTAAAGTTGTCTTGTTTAAAATGCTGTCATTTGAAAGCTAAACAAGCTAATGACCTGTAACTATGGATACAAGCTAATCTAGAGGTAAACTATACGATGCTACCGTTTAACTGGCCTAGTGGCGCCATATCTGTGTGAGGCCTGGAACTTATCAGCCGACCCTAGTATCAATGCCTTTGGTAGTCTGAACATTAGTTGCTTCTACACATTGTAATGAATATTTCAATATCTTTTGTGTTCTGACCCTGAGTTAGGAATAGAAATAGGATACAGATAGAGTTGGTCAGTTATTTTACCTAAGCTCCATGAGGCAGCACCCCCAAGCCTAGGTTGCTTCTAAGCATCATGCAAGCTTCTACAAATGGATGCCAACATGGATGTGACAGCAGCTCTTGGGGCTGCTATTTGTCCCATGCAAAAGTTGTTTCATTTCTTTCCTCTGTCTTTTTGTTTGTACATTTGTGTTAACCTGCCATCCACTGGTGACATTTTATGAGCTTATGAATGAATGCAATTTGACTAGATGTCTTTTTGTTTGTACATTTGTGTTAACCTACCATCCACTGGTGACATTTTATGAGCTTATGAATGAATGCAATTTGACTAGATGGAAACAGCTTTGTAACAATCGCATTTTCAGTTAAACTTTACTTCATTTTAATTCTAAGATAAAATAAATAAAATCATTTGTTCTAAATTAATATATTTAAACATTCTTTTACTGTACTAAGTCACCTGATATTCACCTCCTCAGAGTTGTAGAAAAATCAAATAAATCCAGGTAACAAGCCTCTACCAGAATTTGAATTCTGGTCTTTACAAATATAAAGGAATACTTTAAAAATAAGTGCCCTCCACTTATGCAACTAAAATAGGAGAAAAATCACAACACAAAAGAGAGAAAATATTGTAACTAAAGCATAAATGCACTTCAACCTATGTTGTTTGCATCATTACCCTTTTTATAAGGCATTGTCACAAAAAGTGCAAAGAAATTCATGTACACAGTGGGAAGCATCTTAATGATATGTTCCTTGAATTATTCTATCTGACTGAAAATAGCTTTCAATCATGAAGTTTGGTTTTGCACTCCATGCAATGAAATTGACAGTTTGCCAATATGCAGTTCTGTCATATGTCACATCTGATAATCGTGGCATGTTAGTTCTGCTAATTAATGCTCTATAGACATTAGTTTTGTATCTTCGCTAACTAGCAAGTCATTATTTCAAATTTTGCCAAAGTAAATTCCGAACAAATTTGAACATTCAGAGTTCATTATTTTCATCTTGGCCTTAATGTTTGTCAGTTATCCTATGTTAAGATGTTCTAAGGGCAAGCTTAAGAAAATTAGGGGTAAATTTTTCCAAAACTGTAATCTATCATAAACTGAGTAAACATAATAATTATTTTCTAAGTATCATTATTATTAATCTCAAAGCATTGGATAGGTATCATTACATAAATAACAGCTAATATTGCTTAGTTATAAAAATGTAAAACATTCTAAATACATTTACTTTCTTTTTATGCTTAACATGTATAAAATTCTCTTGAGTTATAAGAGTTGGAACAAAATTTTTATACGAATGTTTGCCAATAAGAAATGCAGATACTACTCTACAAAGTGTTCTAATAGTGCAAGAAAATAAGCCATTAGGTTTGAAAAATGTGAATTGTGCAATTAACAGAATTGAGAAAGAGAAGAGAAGAGAAAGAGTTTATTAAGAGATGACTGGAGAGCGATTAAGAGAACTATTATTTGTTATAAATTACATTCTTTTGCACCAAAAAGCAGGAAGTAAGCAACTATGAAATGTATTATAGTAACTAAACTTTATAATTTTAGCATTTAAATATTATTAGTGGTAATGTATGTCAAATTTAATTTTAGTATGAAGATATCTTTTGGGACAATAAATATAATAAACAAATGATAATGAATGTATATATGTATGTGTATGTATGTAGAAAAGGAACCACAACCTAAGTTTTTGTTTTTAAATTAACTTTGTTCAATATGACTTTCGCATAATTTTCTGGATAATTACAATGAATTATTCTGAACAAGGTATTTAAATAGTTTAGAGCCAGTTGCAAGTTAAAGTTTATTGTTAGAAGCAAAGTTTTGTATAAAGTTTGGAATATAAAAAATTAAATAAGCATGAAATGATGTACCTATGTTGGCACAAATGACTCCAGAGGTACTGGTATCTAAAGCACTAGAGGTAATATTTTAAAAGACTAAGGAACAAACTTAAACTTAATAAACCTCTCAAATAATCAGTTTCACCTAATCAAGTTGTATCAAATGCTGGGAGGTCATGATCCTACACCATAAGCATGGCAAATAACATTTTGCTTCTGTTAAAAACACACCAGCTCAAGATGAAGTGAACAATTGGCAAATATTACCTCGCTAGGTTTCTTCACATTCAGCTCTTGTTGCTAAAAAAACTCATAATTATTATGATACACAAGAACTTTATTTATCAGGACTAGATAGGGCTGAATAATCTGGAAACAAAATATTCAATGAATGCAAACTTTTGATATACAGTACGTTTGGATCACTGCAAAATCAGAAGAGAAAAGAATTGAAATCCATCTACAATCACTCTCAGGACTGTCATGGAAATAAACAGAATGAAATGTAATTTCATATACTTTAGTTTTGTTGTTCTGTGCAGCTTGAAATGAGCAATTAGTAGCAATATCTACACTACCTGTGTTGGTAATACTACTATTATATATGTATTTCATAAGTACTTATTATACATACATATTTTTGTGGGAAAAAAAAAAAACCAACAACAACAAATCCAGATACACCTTAAATTCAGACTGATAGTTATTAATTATTATATAATCTATTATAAAGATACAATGTAACATTCTTTTACAGCTTCCCTTGTAATTAGACAAGGGCAATGACTTTACCAAAGATTTAATGTTTATCATTAATAATTATTTTAACAAACTTTTACTTAGCTTCACTTTAGTCCTATTTTCTGTATAGTTCTTAAATCCTTGTCATTTTTGTCCTGACAAAAAGTGATTAAGTAAAGTTTTCCACTATATAATGCTGTATTATGTATTAACAAACAAAAATTACTACAATTTGCAGAGTAAATAAAAGAACTGAAACATCTTCCACTTGTGTGATACAAAACCTATTTAGCAGTGCTATATCCAAAGAGTAATTCAGGCACCCAAATGTAATGATAAATAAACATTAACTTTGCATTCATTAAATGCACAAATATAAGAAGATGTGAACATAATAACATAACTAAAGCAGAGGAGTTTGGAAGTTTTTCATGTATATGCAGACCACAGACAAGACAAAAGATGCATGTATCTATTAGGTGACTACAAGAAAGAAGTTGACTACATGCAGAAATTCTTCTCTGCAGGTATGCTAAGATATACAGATATTCCTCCCATTGATGCAGCCCTTAAAAGCTGATGGTATAAACTCATTAACCTTTCTGTACATATACAAATATCAATTGTATGTTAATGATCAAATAATTTTATATTTGCTTTATGCTTTTCCTTTTTGAACTGCAAAATATCCCTTTAATACTAGATTTAGCTAAGGATCAATACTGCAGCTTACTCATCATAAAATATCTTCCATTTTGACTTGCACCAATTCAACTTAACAAATTTTCATCTCTCTGCATTTCATAAGGCTAGGTCAGTACATAACAGATAACATTTTAAAGTAAGAGTTGAATCTTTCTTGATGATGTACTAACTCTCAAGTGTTCTCAGGCATGGATTGATTCCATTTCGAAGATATGCATCATCTTCGTCTTCAGAATAAACTGATGACTTGAAAATGTAAAAAGGAAGCTAGTAACAGTGAAGCAACTCAAATATTAATATAAAACAATAACTGTAACAATTCTCACTTATCTTTTTGAAATCCAAGGACTAGTTTTGCAATAAAAATTAAATCATTTTAAAACTTGCAAATATGCATAAAAGCTTGTGACAGTGATGTGATTAAATAAAAAATTGAGTCGGTTTTTGTAACACAAACATCACTTATTTTTACTTGCTGGAGCCAAATTAAGGGTTGAAAATGGGAACACGTGTTTCCGAAACCAGTCCCAGCAAGTAAAAATAAGTGATGTTTGTGTTACAAAAACTGACTCAAATTCTTTTATTTTTTATTAAATAATTTGTTTATTGTGATTTACTTTGCACTTAAGTATAACAAATAAAACAAATAAGCTAAAAAATAAATTAAATAAGTTATGCTTAAAACAAAATAAATTGAAACCAACTAAACAGAATAACCTAAAGATAATGTAATTAACCTTCCAAATTGTAATTTCAATGAGAAGGAAATTTTTTTAATAAAGTTTTAAAAATCTGTGTAGATTTTTAAAAAATATAGATGATTATGTAGCAAATATAGAAATTGCTAGACAGGATTTAAATGAAAATAATAAATTATTTATTGGTTAAAGAAAAATGTAGTAAAATATTACAGAATTTGAATAAAAATCACCCTAAAGTAAATTACAATAAAGAAATTATTAAGTCATTGAAAGAAAAATATGTAATCTATACTAAGGCTGATAAAGGTAACAGCATTATAATTTTAGATAAAATTGGTTACAATAACAGAACTCTTAATTCAAGGTGAAGATTACAAAAGAATTGAAAACAATCCTTTAAAAGCATGCACTTCAATTTTTAATAAAACCCTTAATGAAGTGGAAACTATCCCAAATAAAGAAAAGCAAATTATAAAAGTTACTAATCTAATTTTACCTAGAATTTATGCTCTTCCCAAAATTCAACAACCTGGAAATAAAATGAAACCTATTGTAAATTGCATTAATTTATCTACTTACAACCTAGCTAAATGGTTGAATAAAAATTCAGTAATTTTGAAAAATTTGAGAGTTTAAGCATTAAAAATTCTAAGTATTCTAAAGTATTAAAAATTCTTTTGAGCTAGTAGAAAGGATCTTCTTGTTTCTTTTGATGTAACTGCTTTGTTTCCAAGCATTCCTAGAGAAAAATCTTGAAATTTTAAAAAATTCTTTAGAATTGCATGAAGATTTAACAAATGATTTTGTTAGCCTTACTAATCTTTGTTTGGATCAAAATTTTTTCAGCTTTAATGGCATATTCTATTAAACTTCTGGTTTAGCAATGGGTAGTCCACTTTCACCTTTTCTTGCAGTTCTTTTCATGAGCTATTTTGAAATACAGGTCACTAAAGCATTCCCTCTAATTTTTAAAACTTGCTATAGATATGTAGATGATATGTTTGCTTTTGTTCCTGATAAACATATAAATGATGCTTTAAAACTTTTAAATTAACGAGATAAGCAGTAAAATTCACATTAGAAATTGAAAGTGATGGCTATCTCCCTTTCCTGAATTTAAAAATAATAAAAGATAACAATAAATTGAATTCTGGCATATACAGAAAACAGACTCACACTGATAATTACATAAAAAATAATGGTTTTAATCCTATTTCATATATATTTGCTGTTTTCAATAGTTTAATTTATAGGTTAATTAATTTACCCCTTTAATAATGATGAATTCTATAAAGAATATAGACACATGAACACTGCTTTAATTAATGTTTTTAATTCTGATTTTATAAATAGAAAAATTGAAGTTTACATATCAAAATCAAGGTAGTTACGATTTTTAAAAATTTACTTATCACCCTTGGTCAAATAAAAAGTTCACAAATATTTTCAAAGAGCATGGTATAATATTGGTTCCTCAAAATAAATACAGTATAAAAAAATTTGTTGGCTTTACTAAAAAAGATGAAATTTCAAAAAAGTAGAAAATCTGGCAGTTATCAATTAAATTTAGACCTTGTTTACATTGGTAAGAATAAACATCATTTGGAAACCAGAGTAAAAGAGCACTTTAGGAATATTAAATACAAACAAGTTGATCAATCAGCTGTGGCATAACATTTTTGAAATTTAATCAAGAAATAAATCCAGATGTTAAATTATTAAAACATTGAAATGGACCCATAGATTTAATGGTTTGGGAGGAAATATTTGTATCAAAGAATAAAGATCATGCAATGAACTTTGATATTACACCAATTGATTCTCTCACCAAATCTGTTTTGATTCAAGTAGTTAGCAATGCCTTAGTAACAATCCACCTAGTAGCAGTAACCATAACAATGTAAATAACCGAAGATCAAAAAGAAAATGAGCTGACAATGCAATAGATAGTTTTATTATGAAACTAGTCCTTAGATTTCAAAAAGATAAGTGGAGAATTGTTACAATTATTAATTTGTTATATTAATATTGATGATTTGAAAGTGTGGATTTGCATATTAACTGTGCCCGAGTAAAGCTAGAACCTGATTGGTTCACATGATATTTTTGGCCATAAAGTTACTGATATTTAATATGGCTGGAAATGGGCATGGACCTTTTAGAAAACACTATATATGGTAGTTATAAGCCTAATTTTTTTAACTTGAGCATGGACCGCTTGAAAACATTTTGAAGCACAATTTTTTGTATAAAAATGCAATAAAGTTTTCTAAAGTAAGTTGGAAATTAGGTGTTAAGGTTATTATTTATCATCTGTGCCCATGCTGTACTTAGTTGTAGGCCTGAATCACAATTAAAATTATTTACTTCAGATGAGATGGCCAAAGCTTCTTTTACTCTTCTTTTCCAGTAGCTCAAATTCTTTGCCACCATCCTGGTGTTGGTAAAATGTTATGGCTAAATCTAGTATTTTCATACAAAATTGTATGAATACGGCCATATAAAATTATAAAGTGCTTATAACCTGAAGTCTACCCTATTTAACAACTCCTTGGCTTAACATCTAGCCTAAATAGCATAATTTTATCTTCACTTTTATAAATGGTTAAGAATGAATCTCACTGCCTATGTAAATATTAGCATAATTTGGCATTGTAACATGAACTTGTTAACTTGTGATTATTCACTATGGTTAACCCCAATGTCATTTAAAACTGAACTGTGTTGCAGTAGCTTGATGTATATATTATGAGTTGTAATTCCGAAGTACCTGATAGTGTATATTTACCAAGCTATAGTGAAAAACTTCAGATGGTACTCAATACTTTAAATATTAAAAATTGCACTAATAATTTTGTGAACCACCAAAGTTTAGTCACCAGCCATCCCTGCTGGAGATCCAGATGTTTACATTCCATATTCTGGTGTTCACATTCAAAATCAAAATTAAGAAACTATATTTTGCCTCTTATGAAAGAATTCATGCGTGTAAACCTTGAACCTTAAGTTGAAAACATTTTTGTATAAGAATCAGGACCATTGTAAAAACTGAGCCAAGTGCTGAGTGACCATAACTTTCTTTCTTTTCAGGATGCAACTATGGTAGAAAGTATGGTAATGTTGCATTCTTTGCATCCAGGTGCTGTGTAATCTCAAAATCATACAAACTTTAAGATGGAAGAAATTGCTGTAATCACAATTAAGTTGGGAATTATGAAAGCATACAACTTGTCAAACCTGTAATAACTTTGTATTATTTGTTAAATGAATATATTAAAAACACTTAGATTTTAAGATTAATTTAATATTGCAGAATTGTGTGAGGTTATGCTTTAATAATTATTTTGGGTTATGTAGCATACTGCCACCTGTAACTATGATAGAACTTTATATTATTTGTTAAATAAACATATTATTAAACATTCATATTTTTAGGTTAATTTTTTGGGGAAGTGTTTAAAGCCCACTTTTACTACTTGTGGCAGCGCAGATGATGACATTGGTGATACATGGAATAAAGATGGAGCACTGGTGGAATTCAATGGTGGGGGAAACCGGAGAACCCAGAGAACACACACCCCTGCGCCGCTTTGTCCACCGCAAATCTCATATGTGATTGCTTGGGATCGAACCCAGGCCATCTAGGAGAGAGGCAAGTGCTTTAATCACTCAGTCATGGCGCGGCCCTTTTTAAGTTAAGTTAATATAGTGTGAGGTCATAATTTAATAATTATTTTGGGTTATGTGGCACATTATTCTCTGTAATCTATGTTAAAGCTTTGTGTTGTTTGTTAAAACATATTATGAAACATTCAGATTTTAAGGTTACTGAAACGGAACTTTGCATTAGTCATCACGAAATAACCAGATTGAAAGGTTAATTTAATATTGCTGAAATTGACGAGATTATGCTTTAATACTTGTTTTGGGTTATGAGGCTAACTACCACCTCCAATTATGACAGAACTTTGTATTTGTTAAATATACATTACAAAACTTATCCAGATTTTATGCATATAAAATATTCATTTATTACGTAATATATGCAATATCTACAGTGTCATCAGATTAAACAGATATGCTCTTGATGTTTGGAGGAATTTAGTGACAGTGACGGTCAAATTATATGTTTTATTAATTTGTTGAGTTGGTTTTTTAACACTACGTCACTTACATTGTTATTATGAGGGACTAGTTTCGAAAGCCTATGCTTTCATTTTCAACCTCACGGGTACAACCTAGTCCCTCATAATAACAACGTAAGTGACGTAGTGTTAAAAAAACCAACTCAACAAATTAATAAAACATATAGCTATGCTCTTATTAGCAATTGAGTCTAAGGCATGCGCCACTTGTCTGCTGAAATTGCAATTTTCATTATCGCATCACATATGGCATGACCTTGTGACTTACACCATGTATATGATTAAACAAAGGCAGTAGAGAATGTTCTTTGGTATATTTCAGCTGTGTATTAGTGCAGTCAGGATCCAATATGCTACAAAACAAAGAATTTTCATTTTTTGCAAGTTTATAAAACTTCAATCTCTGCCTCTGTGTTTTACAGCAATTTGGGAACACTTTCCTGATATTGATCCCCCTAACAGAAATACAGTTCATAAAATAGTCAATAAATTTAAAAGTATGAGATCAGTATTAGACTGGAAAAAAATTGAAAACATCACATTTTAACAGAGGAAAAGATTGACGATACGCTATACGGTTAGAATATTAGCCAATAAAGCACTCTAAGATAGCACAGCAAGCAGGAGTGAGCTATGGGTCAGCACAAAATGTGACCAAGTTTATAAATGTAATCCTCGAACATTACAAGAACTACAAAATAATATACAGGAAGAATATGCTGTAACATGTTTATAACAATCTGTTAAGATGCTGCAATGCATTTCTTTGAGCACAAGGAGAACATTTCCAACTCATCTTTGAAAAGCTAAGCAATATAAGAGAAATTAAATATTTTAATTTGTGAAATAATAATGGTTCTAGTTGACTTTGTCCATTCGTACTAGAATGATTGCATTGCATAAGACGGTATGCACGGGGAAAAAGTATCGGACGGTAAGCAGAGTGCAACCACAACCCAAGTGCCATTAAAAGCATGGCTGCTTAATCTGATGATCCAGTAGTACCAACTTCATTCCTCAAACTATATCAACTTAAAATTCTCCTAGTTATGGTTTTCATAGATTGCCTGCCTGACATTACACAGCTCTGGATGCAAAGAATGTAATATTGCCAAATGCATGTTTGGGCAGGTTTTCAGAAATTTTAGCTTGTGTCCTTTCAGGAATTGGCGATATTATTACAGTTTAAATCCTGCAGATCTACCAGGCAAGTAAGACACTGACTGTTTGCCAACCATAAGCCACCGCAAAAATCACAGCAATGCAATGGACTGGGAGTTAACATAATGTTAGTGTGAAATTTATTTAGGAGGAATATCTGTATCCTGGGAAAGGTACTATGCTGAAAGAGAAGAGCCAGTGCTAAACCAACTATCAAGTTGAGTGCAAACACATTTAGAAGACCATAGCTGCTGCCTACCAACAATGTGGCATAAGTTGCACTTCTCCTGCGCTTTCTCTCTGGCTGCAGCGAAGGACCAGCGTGAAAAAATAACATAAATACACAGCCAACATTTGTTTCTGGATGTGATCAGCTGCACCCACCAATGACCAGTGGTAACCAAAACTTAAACAATGCTTCACTCTAAGTATTATCGGGAGTTGGATTATTATGGTAGTGGCAAAGAATTTCTTAAGAACTCGATATACTTAAGTATTTATCTTATTAATTCTAAAGATGATTTAGTTCTTTTTGAAAACATTGCCAAAGAAAATATTTTGTCATTTCTATTTCCAATATAGGTACCCCATGCAGCACATATTTGCAGTTTATAGCAATTTGTTATCCCTTTTAGCAGCATCACACTATGAACTAAATGAGTGTAATATTGTGCTTATGAATTCAGAGTTCTTCAGTATTTTTAACTAACTAATACTGGGGTCTGGGACAGTTGGATAATAGAGTTAACAAGAGAAAAAGAGAAAGAAAGAAAATAAATAAATAAATAAAAGGATTGATAAAGTGTAATACTAATCTACCTTGCTACATTAATGTTGTTTCATCAAATTACTGCAAGGATGTGTATTTCATTATATTCCTTGGCAGATTCAAAAACATTATCCATTCAGGACCCTTATCTATGCAGCAAAATATGGATATATTGATATGATATATTCAAATATATCATTGGAAGTTTGGTTCAACATAGTTCACATATTTTTTATATATTTTCCCTCATTTTTCCTGACCTTCCATGACTATATTGAGAAATTTTTACTCACAATCAAGTTTTTTGATTATGGCGCTGTACACATTTTGTTATTTTATTTGTGTTATACTTAAAAACAAATTAACTTCTCAACATTACATAAAGGATAATATAGACTATTTATTTTCATTGTGTCCTACTCGCATGTCTCAGTGTAAATTCAAAATACAAACAAATCAGTAAAACTAATTTTATTTATTTTTCTCCAGTATTTGAACATTTGTTGTTACAAGATCATCTTTAGCTGTCTGAGGCTTTAGTTCAAAAATGGTGTGTTATTTATGGAGGCTCTTTAACTCCTGTGGTTCTCAGCGTACCATTCTATATTGGGCATGAAAGAGCGCTTAATTTTGCTCAGAGGCCTCTCTATTAGGCTTGAGGTTCTTTTACATGCCATAAATCTACGACACAGGACCAATAGCTTTACTTCCCTTCTGAAGGAAGCCATGCAAAGGATTTTTACACCCGAAAAAATCAATCGTCCTCTGCCAGGTTTGAACCCGCGACCTTGGGTATATGAAGTCAGCATGGTAACTATTACACCACGGAGGGCAACAGAGGCTTTAGTTCTCTCTTTGCTTTTTATATCCAAGAAAATTTACTTTTTCTGTTCTTCTGCTTCTGGCTCATTTCTTTTATTCTTAACTTCTATGATCAGACCTTATGTTTAACATTCTTTGGATAATAAATACAAATCTTTTTTTGAGGTTTTCATACAACCCAATTGCATTTTCACAGGATTTTATTATTTTCATTATTTACATAGCTACTAGTAATTCGTAGATTGCTATATAAAAAATGCTTTGCTTTTGGAAAAACTGAACCAAAATACATGGTACAGCATTAACAATAAATACTTTAAGTAAATAAAACTTCTAACAAGCTCATTAGACAGCAAAACAATATTCCAGTGAGCTGATGCCACAAAACAATTAAAAATATTCAAAACACTTGCAATGAAACTGTATTTGTGTCTTTCTCCTTTGTGCATACCCACAATAGGACAATTCATGTGAAAAATTTCCTATTCATATAAATATATATAGGTATTTCCTGATTTTTTGACACAATGAAAAGTTTCCCTGACTTTCCCAGATTTTGTTTTATTTCTTGACATCCCCTGACCTGTTCTTCCCTTATTTTTTCAGTTAAGTGTTAATACTGTTCAATCATTAAGAGAGACAGATGTCCATTAAAACTGATTCTTCCTTCGCAAAAAGATAAATATGAGGTGCAAAAGAACTCTGAAATCACTTCACTTACATTCATTTTATTCATGTGCTAAAAGTCCCTAGCAACTTTCATTATATTAAATGCTGGAAAAATTACTCTCCTTGCTGGATTGAAAGCTGGAGAGGATGGCCATTAATAAACTTATAAATCAATTTGGTAAAGGCTGGATTAATCTGCCTTAGATGTGAAGCAATTAAAACTAAGCATATGAATATGTAAAGATAGTGTACACTAAAATATTTTCTTACTTTAGTTTAAATTATTTCATATAAGTATAGCAAGAATTGATTTTCCTGTGGTCCTTACCAAAAATTACCATTTATTTTCTTTCTTTATGACACTCTTCTCTCGCTTCCTTTTTGGAAAATTACAAATAGTACAAAGTAGTAGGAGGGGAGAAAGGTATTTTATTCCATAATGTTTTGCATAACATAATATATATTATAATTGCATATAGAAAATACATCTTTAAAAATTAAAAGTGATAAGTCATAGTTCTTATAAAATAATAATTAAGCAAACCCTTTACTTTTTTAAAAGTAGCTGCAAATAAAAGAAATGTAAAATATAAACAAATATGTGAAGAGAAGAAAGAGAGTACAGACTTTTTAAGATTAAAGTATAGGCAAACTGAAAAAGGGTGACAGGATTTGCAGTAGTGAAGAATTGGTGAAAGGCTCAATTCAAGTAGACTATTTTTATTATCATATATTGAACAGTGATTTGAGTAGCAATTTTGGATGTGCTGCTGAAGCAAGGAATACAGACTAAGCATTATTTAGCTATAAAACTAAGTAATGTTTTGTGTGTATGGTTTACTATGTGACAGTGATATTCACTTATTTAGAATTATTGAATTAATCTTGAAAAATATATATCAACTACATTTTTTTAAAATAAAATCTGACATGTTGAATGACATTACTCTACAAACTACTTTTACATAAGCCTGTTCTATTTCTTTTAATCAGAATACACTTTGATTACACATTTAGATATTTTGTATTAGGTATAAGGATACACCAGATAAAGCAATCAGTTTTCCAAAGTACTACCAGATAAATTTGAAATTGAACCTCTTTGCACAACAAGTAAAAAAGTATCAAAAGATTCAAACTAATCACAAAACATATATTATTTAAATTATTTGCTTGTTAACAATACACTCAATTTCCATGATCACATCAGCACTGCTGGTGTGCTCGAATTTTATCCCACAGAAATTCTTTTACATGCCACTGCATTTACTGATATGGGGCTGTCGTTTTAAAGCACACTTATGGGCTGGGCCTAATTTGAGCCCATAATTTTGGGATCAGAAAGGCAGCATCTAACCAGTTTAAATTGAATGCTTTAAAGAGATTACATTCTTTTTGTGTACTAAGATTTGTCTATCTCTTTACGATAATCAGTTATACAAATCAGAATGAAGAGGACTTCACAGGCTATTCCCAGAAATTTCAAGATAGACTTGTTATTTGTCATGCAAATGTCATGTCATGCCATATCATGTATTTTAAACAAAATTGCAAAGAGCCATTTTTGAAAAAATCAAACAATGAAAATGTTACCATATAAATTGTAGTGTTTTTGGAGATATTCTTCGATATATTCATGTTGTATCCTTGGAAAATCAACTCAAATAGGTACCAAATTTGGTATTTAACTAGCTTTTCATTTCTGAGTAATGTAGTTCACACACACATTGATGGGAGCTTTTTTTTTCTTAAAGTTATTTTTAGATTCAAGAAGTCTCAAAACATGTCTTTCCAGTGACGTTTTGGCATGAAATTTGTAAGTAGAATGCAGTACTTCCTCTAGACAAAGTAAAAAGCAAGACATGCTTTTCAAGAAACATATCTTGCTTTTTAAATAGTAAGTGATATAAGTGTTTCAAATTTGACTCAATAATTCTAAATTATTATTTGGTATTCATCCTACAAGATTATCTACATCCCAATTTTAAGATTAGTCAGAATACATGACTTGTTGAGAATTTAAATGCATTGTCTCTGAAGAGACAAAACTGGAGTAATTTCTACATAGCTCAAATGAAGCCATAAGATTTCCCACATGAAAGGAAGAGGAAGCAATGTAACTCGTGTTGAATTCTTAAAAACAAATTTAAACAGGATGGAACCATTTTAATATTATTTAAATTTTAGTATAACATGAAAATAACCTCACAGTTAAGTGTTTCTGTTTTTAATATTTATGAATTAAATCAGATCATAAGTTAGAACAGCATCTAACTTTGGAGCTGAGAATTATAAATTCTGTTTTTAGGTGGAAACACATCCTTAAAGTCTTTTACATAAAGTCCATCAATTATACCCCTGTCACTGAATCTTTGTACTTAGCAATTCATTTGCATAATGCTGATGTTGCCAGAGTTGCTGGTAATGAACATCAGATTATGAACCTATCTTGGCTCAAGTTACATATAAAAGTGTACACAGGAGTAACTTCCAATGAATAACAACTAAATTTATAATTATTGTTAATTGAAAACTTGCATCCATGTAGAATAAGTTGTTTCGTTCTTCCAATAATATAGAACTTATTAATACAAACTTGCTTGTTACAATGAGAGAAATGATGAACATGGTATAGTAAAGTGCTTTAAAGCTATAATGGCTCAATTCCATCCGAATGTCTGTTGTTATCATCCTCAGAATACATCATTGTCGCCATCATATTTTACTCTCTTGCTAATAACAATTCAGGTACTAATCTGTGGTTTTTGTGCTCCGTCCAAGAGCTGTTGCAGTTCATTTTACGATTTTATCAGCAGGAATAAAGGGTTGCCCATTAACCTTCAACACCCCTCTTCCCATTTAAGGAATTCTAGGATCCTTCTTAATAATTCCAATGCTTGGCTATTAAATGGCACACCTTTACGCAAAGGATTTCTTATCTGCAAACCACCACTTGGTGATCAGGATTTCTTCCGAGACATTGTCACACTTCAAATCATGTATATATAACAAATAAAATACATGTAAATAAATGGGTAATTAAATACATGTATAAACACAATGAATAATATCTAGCTTACAAACAACATTTTGATGTTCATGTTAGAGTTTACAAATTGAAGCACATGGTTGGAAATAGCCAGATCTAGCAACACAGCCACTTTCAGTACCATTTTGGCTTTATGAATGACAGACCCGAATGCTACCTTGTGATTGGTTCAAAAATGTACCAACTTTACTGCTAGTAATCAAGTGCAAAGATTCAGTGGTGAGGTACACAACCTGCAATCCGTATAATCTGAATTTTCAACATCAGAGAAAATTTATTGACTTCCCTAAACAGATGCATTAAAAGAATCTTCCTCTCACTCTCAATCCTTTCTATATGGAGGAAAATTATTTTCAGTATTAAGCATGCAAAATTATTTTTCTACAAAAATGAAAATTAAGAGGCTCTTGGCTCTACTACTTCTCTTCTTACAGCCTTCTTGGCCACTACTGCACCAGCCAAAAAAAAAAAAATAAATAATTATGCTTCTGAAGCTAATATTTCAGCAACAGCTATAAAATTCTTTCACTTATTCTTGATTTCTTCAGCCTTCTTTGGTCAAGATATTTCCACATTTTCAAGTTCTATTCTTTTAACCCCTTAATCAAAGTTTTTGTTACTCCCTGGTAATTTTCCTGCCTTCAATGTATCCTTATGTGTTTAATGCATTAGTAAAGCAATTTTAGTTTTAATCTACAAAGTGAGAAAATGCAATGATCACTTACCATGCATTTCCCAACACGACTGTATTTCCGTGCTTCTTCACTCACTTGATAAATGTAAATGTAATTGTCCCGAGAGCCCAGTGCCAGTAAACTGCCATCTGGTGAGAATCTTGCAACCTATAACAATGGTCAGATATTATCTGTAGATGGAAAAAACCTCAGTGCAGCTGTGCAATTATGTTGTTATACCTGAAATTATGAACATTTTTGGTTGCCACTCTTGAATCACATGGGAAAAAAGAGAGGAACAGAGTCCAGAGGGAGCAAAAGAATAATAAAGCAGATTTTTAATCAAAGAAATTTTAAATGTAAATAAAAGAAAATCTTACGTGCTGCACTCGCATGACAATTCTCTACTAACTCTCATACAAACTATTCTTACAAATGCTTATTCTTCTATCTAGTTCACATTAATTGAAATAAACATTTGTAGAAATTGTCTTATTGAATATTTCCTTGTAGATATAACAGAATTAGTGGAATATGCCAGGTTTTAAGCAATAGTCAAATCCTTTAAAAAGAAATCGCTATGTATTGGCTTTGATATTCCTTTCTCTTTGCATGGCTGAGAGTCAGAGAAAAAGATTATTGTTGTTGTTACTTCTCATTTGAGAAAAGTATAAGTAATTTAAAAATGGAAAGCAATAACAGGAATATCTCAGAAATGGCCAACTTCACCAAAGAAAGAAGGAAAGAACAGCAGCAGTAACAACAACCATAATAATAATAATAATAAAAATAAATAAATAAATTGGGGCTTGAACAAGATCTATATCATTTGTCTCTCTCTACAAAATGAAGAGGACTTCAAAGTCTATTCTCAAAAAATTCTAGATATATTAAAACATTAATGGGAATGCACAGTGAAGTAACTAATTAAATAGGCGTAAAAACCTAGATTACACTCCAACTTCCTTCTTGAAATAAAGTAACTTACTTCTAGATATATATTTCATTTGTCATGAAAATCTTTTTAATCAAAATAACCATAGCCACTTTGAGAAAATGTTCCATATAAAGAGTACCTTGTAGTGATTAGATTATTTTAAAAATCTTTGTGTCACATCTTTGGAAGCTGCATTACACAGAGTTTTTGAGTTATGTTGTTCACAGACATACACAAGGATCTTTTTCTAAAAATGCTATTTTTGTGTTCAGGGAGCCTCAAAACACATGTTTCCGATGAAATCTTGTCAAAGTTCTGAATGGAATACAATACTTACCATGTAATAAAGAAAGTAAAAAATAAAAACAGTTCTAATGTACTTGCATTGCTAATAATCATAGTAAACCTGTCACAAGGAGGAATTGAAAATTGATTGAATGCATGAAACTACAAAAGCTAACTTACCTGAATAGGTTCTGCACCATCTGTATGCATTGAATATAGTTCTCTGGTTTCAGAATCCATAACTAGCCAGTGTCCTGAAGTGCACCCAATTATTAAAATACTTCCATCCAAAGAGAAGGCAGCAGACTGGGCTTGCTCCTGGATAAAAATAAAAATGTTATTGTAGCTTTAATGAAGATTTAAAACTACTGAAAGTTAACAGTTCATAGGTGCAAATAAAACAGAGATTTAGTTTCAAGATAAAACAAAAAAGGATAGCAGGACAAAAGTACTGCTAAAACCAGTTTAGAAGACAAACAGAAAGAAAAACAAAAAACAAAACTTTGTTTCAAAATCTAAATTTGCAGGATAAAATCAGAAACCACCAAAACCAAACCATTTCTTTTTTATTTTCCTTTTTTGCATTACACATGTCAGTTACCAATAACATAGAAAAAAGTATAAATATTGAGATAAATTTATACTATTTGCTCAAGTTTTACCTTTCCTAACACATGTTTTGTTTACTGTTTGTTTAATTGAGTTAAGTAAAACATTAACCTTTTTTATCTTAACCAAAACCATGTGAAGCAGATCACACAGCAACAATACAGAAGAGCTTTCAAAAGTAAATTACATTTGTATTTTCACACAGCAAAGCTTATTTTTGAATATTAACAATACTTCATTTAGTCTGCTTAGTATAAACTGCTACATGCTTTGCACACTATCTTGCATATTTTGTATTTTGTGCAGGGAGCAGGACAGTATTGTTCAAGGTTTAACTGAATTAAAAGAGGTAAAACATTTTGGAACACAAATGGGATAGTATGCTTAGAGAGATGGTAGTGATAACAGTATTGAATAGAAAGGGAAAGCGGAAAATTAAAGAAACAGGACAATATTTGGAAAATATTGAAATAATATATGTGTTCCATTCACATGACTTTCTCTATCTATTTTTTTATCTACATCGTGATGAACATTAGCAGAATTATCTTATTGCATGCTTCTTTGTAAGTAGGAGGGAAATAAGGCTAAAGTGATGGTAAAATCTTTTAAAAGCCAGTTGCTCTGTGAAACAATTGAATTTCAGTTTTCTTTGCTTGCTATGAGTAAACAAAAGAGAGACAAAAGGAAAGATACTTTCCCTTTTGAGAAAAGTTTAAGTACCTTAAAACTGATACCAATAACTTTGAACATCTCAAAAACGATTAACTCTACAAAAAAAATTGTACATGATATAAATTATGTGTTTTAATGAAATTTACATTTTTTGTTTAGTAAATTTTTGTCTATCTCTTGGAGTTTACCAATAATACAAAAGTTATACAGAAGTCATCCAGAAAATTCAAGATACATATTTTATTTGTCATGAAAACATGTTAAATATATGGCATTTCAATAAAACTCATTAGAGCCATTTTTGAGAAAATCAAAATTTTTGAAACTGATGTTTTCCATTCACGAGACTTTCTCTAGTTATTTCAAAACAATTTTATTTATTTACAAATGATTATTCTTTTATCAACATCATGATGAACATGCCCATCTTTGCATAGCAATTGAACTTCCAGCCAGTCCTTTCTTGAATTAGTAAACATTCCTTAATCTTTCCACTATCCAGCATTTCCACTCTATTTAAATCCTCTTTCAATCATTTTCCGCTTACTCCCTGTTGGTATTAGTATACTTTATAGACTAAATGTTTTTTTCATATAATTTCATAGTTCCAACATATGCCATGATGAAGAATGTGTAACAGTTTATAACTTCACTATCTTTTATGTTCCTGTTTTTGGGCTTAGTTTAAATACTACTTAATTATGAATATTTACATTTTATCATACATATTTTTAATCTTTTTTCATTCTTTGTCTGCCTAATGTATGTCTCTTTTTAAGAATCAAGTTTTAAATGGATTAATAATAAATATTGATGATGATGACGATGGCAATGAACACTTACTGCAATATCCTTGCTCCAAACTACAGAATGGCTCATAGAGTCCCAAAGGGTCAGCAGACGATCATGGCCTGCTGTAAGGAACTGTGGCAAATTTGGATGAACGGCTAAAGCCCACAATTCATCCGTGTGTCCTAGTACTACTGGGCTAAAGCTGAGCTCCATACTGCCAATCAAAATGCAATTTTTAGTTGTCCCCACAAGAAGCTGTGATCCACGGCCTTCTGCTACCACTCGCACAGTTCCTGTAAAATAGAAAATTGTAATTGTAACTTTCGAATTAAAAACAACCAAATATAATAGATATTTTACAATTTCCAATTTCTTCTTTAAAACTGCATTAGCAAACGAAGGAATTATCTGAAACAATGTTAGAGCCCCTAATATAATAAAAAGCAAAATGTAATATGTAATTTTTCTAAGTCTGAAGGTTTGCCAATGTGCATGCGTAAGCAGACAGAACCAACCAAAGACTGCCATATTGCTTCTCGCATAGCAGCCAACCTGAACATCATTCCTAACAATTGTGGCCAACTCTGCAAATAATCTCCAAACGTAATAGTACCATATAGAAGCAATTAACAACCGATCATTTTTGAAAAGTCCTGACTATATTAATTGCTTTACAAACACAGGGAACTTATTGAACAGACTTTATTATAGTGTAAACAGGGAAGGTTGTATGTTACTGGCGATATTCCTACAGATTCTAATAGTTTTATAAATGACTTGTCTGATTAATAGGACAGATCTGTCGGTTAACCTCAACAATTTGGAGGCTTGTCTTCAATTATCATTTGACTAGGGTCTCAGAACTAGCATGGTGTGTCCTGAATGTAATATGGTGTTGCACCCCATTAAGAGATGGGACCATAGATAACCCGAGTTTTGCTGCAGGTACACACAGTCAGTGTGCAAGGGAATGTGGTTTAAGCGGGCAAAGCTATTGCCCAGGCAAATTCTTTCCCTTATACACCACTTTGCATACAAGCAGTCATACAAGGTGATAATGATGGAGTGTTCGGTTGGAGATCAATGTGCAAGTATGCGGACAATATCTAATTGGTTCGGTTACTGCTGCAAAATGTGGATGGTCTCTAATGCCACCAAAATACACTTCGAGAGGGAAAATTGGAGGTCCCAGCCACGTCATTCAAATCGGTGAATGTATAGGACAACAGAAATTCCATCGGGGGTTCATCATAAAGGGCAACTGGATTTTTGAGATGATATATGTGCAAACAAATGAGGTGTGGATGATATGTCCAAATAATAATAGCGATGCAAACATGTAGACTCCACAAATGCCTGGAAGGACTACTATAGGATGATGCTGGAGGATTTGCTGCCCATCTGGCAGTAAATTTTGTGGATCAGTGATAAATGTGCACATAAATAATATTGAATCTCGATGGTGAGCTCTATGGCATCACCTATCCAGAGGCAGCATTTGATGCATTTAAATGCTCACATATTTGAGTATTTGTGGCATACCAACACTAAAAATAGTTTAGCAGATGCTTTTCAGGAACTTGTGGAAGACATTAGGCAGGTGTACCCTGTGGTGTAGAGATTAGGTTTAGGCTAGGCGTAGTTAACAAGTGAGATAAGTGTTTAGTATACATAGCTAGTAATTTTGGGACAAAATATGGTTATATAGTTATAATGTTTGGGACAGTATATATGGTTATATAGTTAGTGCAATAGGGAGTCATTGTAATTTAATGACAAACTGTTTAGTTAGTGTAATTTACAGACTATTTGTTGGTTGCCTTGCATTATGCGATTCAAAATGGATTAGGTTACACTGCATTCTTCAGAATGACTACATGCACTGCAAGTAAATAAATAAAGAATTATAAACCTTAAATTATGTTAAGAAAATGTTTTCTGGCATGAAATCATAGTAAAAAGTGATTTTAAATCCTTATTAGACACTAAAATGTAAAGCTATACTTTGAAAAAATATTCCATTCAAGTTGGACTTAGACTAGAGGTTATCAAGTTTTAGGTGGGCATTGCATTATACTGGTATGTTAACATGGCCAAGCAAATATTTCAGACTGAAATAAGCATGCAATAACTTAATAATATTTCAGTTGATTTGTAACCTCTCTCTCTCCCCCTATCTCTATCATTCACATTCCCCTTTCAAAAATCTGCCTCATCTCTCTCTATGTTGAAATTATTTATCATCCAACTTGTCTAAAATAGACACAGATCTATGTTTTCAATGTTAACTTAAAAAACAAAATAACAGTTTTAATTTATAACTTATCTACTTTATCTTAGAGGTACAAACCTAAATGCTCTGCTACATGGGTTTCTATTCCAGTAGGATTTAGGGATGCATCCAATTGCACCAAACGCCCATCCTTCCCTCCTCCCGTTATTATACTTCCTTCCTTTAGTACACATATGGAGAACACAGAGCCTTCATGAACACCTCGCACAAATTTTGCAATTGTATTTGTCCCTGTAAGAAAGAAAAGAGAAAATGTTATACTAAGCTTGTCTTCAAATTTAGCCTCATATAGCATACTAAAGAAAGTGTAAGAGTTTTACAGAAGCTATTATCTTGCCTTCTGCGTTTGTCACTACATCTATCAGCTATTTTTATTTATTTATTTATTTATGCTAAGCATTATACAGGTGAATATGATCGGTGTTCAGCCTTTACCGGTCATACTCATATTTTACAATAGTTTATTAATTCTAGTTTATTACACCATTTTGTCTATTTACTGTCCATATCCATTTATTTTTCACTTTGCATAAGAATTGTCCAATCTTCTTACTATCTTTTTGAAACATTTCAACTACTACTACATTTCTATCTATTTTAAACCATTTCTTATTAATATACTTTTTTCTCCAAATTTCAGTTCCTTTACATTTAAATAAAATGTGTTCTATATCTTCATTTCCGCCACATATAGGACATTGATTTTGTGGAATACCTTTCCTTAGACCTTTTAATCTCCATACTCCTGCTTTCAGCCATGCAATACCTTCTCGCTCCTCTTTATTTGTCACATCAATGTACTTTTCCCTTCCCCATGAGACTTTCATTGGTATATAGAAAACTAAAGATCTCTTTTCAGTTATTTCACTAAATATTTTTTGTATTTCTATATCCTCAAATCTTTTCCTTGCCAACTTCCAGAAGTTATTCACATTATTTTCTCTTCTTCTCCACATTTCCCCTAACCCACTACTTTCCAGGTTATTTCGAAGACAATCTACCCATCCCTTGTTCTTTAAACTTTTCTCTTGATATACTAAACACTGTTTTAACAAATTCCTTTCTTCCAATTTCAATATCCTATGCCAAAATTTCAATGCCCTTTCCATAATCTTTCCCTTACTTGCCACTCTACCCAGCTCTATTTGTGCTACCTGCCTAACAGTTGCATTTGGTAACCCCAGTATTTCTTTGCAAAAATCAGCTATTTAATTTATGTCTCTAACTACAATTAATGTTTGAAATCACTTGTTCTTAGAAATAGAATAAACAAATATCAAACAAACTACAAATTCATGCTCGCTTTTAACTTAAGCTTGTCATTAAAAGGAAAGCATTTCTAATTGCTTTCTACAGAAAAGAAAAGTAAGAAAAAAGTTTACACTAAATCCTTTCTCTCCTAAACTAAACTGTCATAGTTTTTTCCTCTGCTTCTGTGAAATATTACATTCTACACTGAATATCAGATTTTTAAAGCTAGATATAACAACTGTAAATGCTCATAACCAGACAAAGAAAAAATACACAATCTCAATTATTGCTCTGCATTTCCATTAGGAGCTTCATTTCTACAGTATGTCATATTGTTCTATATTTTCTTAATTTGAGTTTACATTACAAAATATATTAAATAAAGGACATTTCACAAAGAAGTTAATTTATGAAAAGCAATTCATATTTACAAGTTTAAAAATATGGTTTGCGTTCATATAATCTAATAAAACTAACTTTCCGTGAAGTTCCTGTATAATGAATTGTAATAATCATTATTAACAGGCAGAGAAATTAGAGTCGCTTTATTTTTTTCATAAATAACAAAGTATTTAAAAACAAAATATAAAACTATTTTATATCAACACCTATTTTGATTTTTTGAACATCCTGAAGTTTACATTTTAATCTTTCCAGGATTTGGAATAATTTCTCATGTAATTTCTCATGAAACAAGGAAAAAAGAAGCATTTGGAAATTATGGAATAATTTACCAAGAGACTGTAGAACTATCCATGTGGAAAAGGCCCACACAATCAAAACTAGATAATTTTTTATAGCATTTCTACACTGAATGTCTTCAGAAAACTCATTGCACCAATGCCAGGTTGTTTTATTGTCAGTTACTCTAACTAATTGATAAAAATAGTCCTTCCTAACATGTCCAGCTCATATGAAAAACTCAAGTGAAATGCAAGCACCATTATCAACCAAAAAGATTCATACAATGTGGAATGGAACATTTCTCATAAATAATTAATCTGTTGTGAAATATCAAAGCACACTTCATATTTATAAGAGATTACGTGCCTCTGCCCCAGATGATTATGTTGCCATTTGAATCTCCTGATATAGTATCTCCAGACTGTGTGAATGCCAGACATGTCACATACTTTGGTTTGTCCCTGTTTTCAAAGATACCCATTCGTTTGTAAAGTGTTCCACCAGCATCTAGGGTCCAAAAGCTGATGTGAGACTTTCCACATGTTACTATGCACTGGCGGTCCATAGGATGGAATTCTGCTGCCACTACTGTATCTGCAGAACACTGCAAAAATTATGCACACAAAATTAAAATATATATACAATGGGCTAAATACGATAAAAGATTCTAAACACTGACGTTATTCTGAAACAAAAACAGGCACATTGTAACAAAACTAGCTCTTCAACAAATAATATTTTTGTCAGTTTTTTAGACAGTGGAAGGGGGACATGATGTCACATAGCTGCATTGGCAGTTATCACAAAATGGCAACACACAAAACCAACCTTGGCACAACAACCTTTTCCTACCTTTGCGCTTTCTATTATCTCAAAAAAATATGATCAAAGAATAAGATAAGCTGCAAACTTTTGGATTATATATAGCTGGTAGTAGTAACAGATTTGGGGTGAATTGAAAGAACGTAATAATTCTTGGGATAACAATGTCTCCTATTTTGACCAGGACAGTTATATTTTAGAGGCATATACCGATGATTTAGATGCATCATTCCATCCATTTAAGTGTAATAACATCAACTTAAAAGATTTTCCAACTACTGAAAGAAAGATACCTATAGGTAGCTTATTGGGTTTGCTTATGATCCTGAAATGGTAAAGCTAGAACTCGCTGAAATGATAAAAGTGATCAGAGTACACCATGGCAGGTAGAAAGCACAAAGTTGCTTAAAATGCAGTACCATTGAAACTTAAATTCTATGGAACTGCTATGCGCTGATACAAGTTTTATGGATAGGAATACACATTAAAACTGATTGAAATTTGGTATATTTTACATGGTATAGACAGTAAAGACCACTGACGTTCAATTGTGTACAGATGCAATGAAGGAAAAAAGTGACATCATATACATCATCTTGACAGCAATCCCAGCGTGCTTCTATTTCTTGGATTTCCAGAAATCCAAGGTACATTAAGCTCCTCCTTATAATTGTCCTTCATTCATGCACATATGAATCTATAAACAAGGAAAAAAATATTGGTTTATTCTTGGATCTTTCAAAGGCTTTTGATACAGTGGACTATAATATTTTATTGAAAAAGACGCAATTGGTAGGAATAAGAGATGTTGCTCATAAGTAGACTGCCAAGAGATAGTAGAAATAACGAACATGGACAATCAGACAAACTCAATATCTCACACTTGTACAAAAGAAGTATAGAATAAGGTATTCACCAAGGATCAATTCTTTGGCCAGTCCTCTTTTTTATATATATTAATGACCTAGGATTATGTCAAAAATGTAAACCCACTTTTCTTTGCAGATGATTCTACCTTATTTATTACTGGTTCAAATCTGAGTTCCTTGGATAATATAGAACGGACAGTAAACCAACTAACCAAGTGTTTCAAAGCAAATAGATTAGAAATAAATACAGAAAAGATAGCGGCCTTTTCATTTTGCAGTATACATAGAATCCAAAGCGATGGTCCTAATATTATGCTAATTAAAATGCATCAAATACTCAGAAAATAAAATGTTCCTTGGGGTGTGGCTGAACAAAACCTGAAATGGAGTATTCACATATATGCTTGATGAATACCCATCTACGTATAACTATCACATTATATTATCATTGTGAATTGCTAACAGTTAATGTTGCATTGACTTTTGCCCTCATCATTTCTTTTAAACTTTTCTTTTTGCCTCTACTATCCTTTATTTGTGTAAAGAAAGTTAATTTGTCTGCTAAGTTATTTAAAATTATGTGTAAACTCAGCAACTGCAAATTATTGCTTAAAATTAGCAATATATGTTACTATGTTTTTTTTTTAAATCCTTGAAATGCACCCAGATGAGTAAAGCCCATAGGGAACAACCTTGGTTACAAAAAATTGAAAGGAGATATATTTGCAATACTGTTTGAGTTGAAATATTTCCAGCCCTAGCAATTACCCACTGGGGTAAAATATCTCTCCACACACACACAGCTATTGTTTGCAGGTAGCAAGGCCAGATTTGGATTACATTACAGATTCTGCTCACAGGTGTTTACTGGCTTTAAATGCGATATCTATTTTGATAACAAAATTGTTGCTTTATTGTAGAAAAACTCATTGCATCATGTTTGGAAAATTTTGGTTATCTCAGCCTTATCTTACATGTACAATCGAGACCTCTACAATGTATTGTTATGCATTATTCTTTATCAACTTGCACTTACCTTTGTTTCAGTAATCTTTTGGCCTCTTTCACCTCTCTGCCAATCCCATATTGATATATTGTGATCTGGTGCTTCATCTATAGCACATAACATCATTCCTCCATCCTAAATTCAGGATAAATAACATATTAATTAAATATTTTTAAACACAATGTTCTATTTAACACTTCTGTATGAATATATTACGTTTTGTTAACCCAAGGAACATGGTTACTGATATAACAAATTCTGTAAAAGCTATTTCCATTACAAATCATGAGCAATTAGTTAAAAGGGACGTCTATAAGTAATTTTTTTTTTTTTTTTAGCTTAACATTCTTTAACCTGGTTGGTCATATTGGACGATAAATGAAATTGGTGAAATGATGCTCAAAATGATCTCAGGGTCCATGGAGCTTAAAGTTACTCGACATTCATCTTCTCAGGATAAGGGAAAACCCAAAAAAATCCTTATCTGAGCAACTCACGACCTTTTGAATGTGAAGCAGACATGCTACCACCACACTACCCAGTTGGGCTAACTATAAGCAATGTGTGCTCTAAATGTTTACCCAAAGTTTACCCTATTATGTTAAATCCCATTTTGTAACTTGACACAACTGCATGTATGCATGATTCACTTGCACTGAAGCTATTTTCTATTCATTCTTGTTGATCAGCGCCAGTACAACACAGTAGTAGTGCACGAAAGAATGGGGTTATCCCCATGCTAACAATCTAAATTACACATGAATTTATTCTCAAATTGTATGAATTTGTATACAAATACCTAAGGGTTAAGTAATGCTGATTTGTACTGTTAAACAGCGCTGCCAAGTCTAAATATGCTATTAGTATGAGTCACCTGATTTTTGTAATATTATTTACACAGTAATGGTTGCTGGTTTTTTGCAGTTTAAAATTATGGAGGACGATCGCCGTGAGTTTCCTCTTGCATCTACCTCAAATTACATATAGCATAACGCTGGTAAACCATTGATTAATGGTCAAGAGTTATAGTGTTGGATATTTATTGTAAGTTTTGTGAGAAATATCCAATACTTCCTATGAAAGAAGTGGAGAAATTAACATCCGAGTTCACCAGTGTTTCAGCTACAAATATAAACAGTGCTCTCAGAGAAAAATCTTAAATAGAAAAAGTGATTTCACCTGGGAAAAAAAAAGAAAGCATGTGAAATGTGCAAACCAAGAATTAGACGGTTCTGAGAAGAATGCAATTTGCATAATAGTGCACAATTTCTTTTTTAAAAATGAGCTGCCAACAGTTGATAAGTGCTACATCTAACAAAAGAAGAAGCACTGTTTTGGGAACTGGATAGTTTAAGTGACACCACTTTGGTAACCTGGCTATCAATCTTACTCTGTTACTCTGATCTAGAAAAAAATAGGGCCACTTCCAGAGAGCAAATAAATGTAAGTTATACATGTCATTTACTTTTTCACTTGTGTGTTTTAGAGTAAATTACTGCATGAGTACTCATTTATTTTGTTATGACTACCAAATATTATTATCATTATACCTAATAGAATATTTTAGTCACCATTTAAGTTGCTGGAATAAGGGCTCTATTCATTTTACATCGCAATGAGCCAGTTGTATGAGCCACATGATCGTGAAAGTATGACAGCATTTCTGGAGTGAATGGGCTACATTATAACAGTGCACTGGTCCCAGAGTTTTGTTTTGACATGGATCATCTTATGGCTGAATAGGCTTTAGTTAGAGAAATAAAACAGACTTTAAAGGAAGATTGGCAAAAGGAATGGGAAGAAGGTGAGGTGGTAAAGAGGGTTTACAAGTTATTTTCAATCATAAAAGAAAGAATGAAAATCAGGGACTAGATATGACTAAAGGCATAATAAATTTTCTATCCTGACATGCCCTTTTGGTACTTATTGGAAGAAAATAAAGAAGAAAACTGATGATGTGTGTGTGATAAATGCAGTATAGCTGATACCCCTGAACATTCTTATTTGAATGGAACAAATATAACAAACAATAGGACCGAGACGACTTTGCATTTATTATATTTTCAGACACCAAAATTTACACAAACAGCTGAATAAGTTAGCAAATACTATTGGTAAATGGCCTAGGAGGAAGCAGTACTTCTGAAGACCAGAGATTTGACAGGAAATAATGCAGTTATCTGAAGTATATCAGAAAGAATTTTAAATAGTGTTAGAGAAGGAGGAGGAATTAATACTAGGCTAGAAATTGCAAGAGGAGCAGATGAATAGCAAGAAAATAATTTGGAACCTAATTTTAATTGAAAAATATATTTTTGGATATTATAAGGAAGAGTTGGATGGGGAGAAAGAAGATGATGTGAGGAAGTAAGAAGAGGGAGGACATTAGCAGCAGTAGAGGAGAATGTTAGTGATGCAGAAGAAGGAGCAGAAGCTTTTATTTCTCCAGATGCCAAAGAAAATAATTATTTTTGTATTAAAATTAATTTTGAAAATATAAGAAAAACAAATGATTAATTTAAAACTGTACTAAAACTTTGGAAAATTACTTAAAGGTGTTCTGTGTTATATTTTAAATTACATTAGTGTGGATTATTCTGCTAAAAGAAGAGAATGGTTTAGAGACTGAATTTATTTACCACTTTAATATTTGATTTTGTTTAACTGTAGAAAAAAAAAGAAAATGTTACTTCTGACTTCCAGAAGTCTGTAATGTATGAATCAGGGAATATTACTGGTTTCCTGTGATTTAAATTTGATTAGTTCTCAAAATTTGCTAGATCGGTTTTAATTTAGTTTAATGATAGTATATTTCTGCAAAAAAATATATAAAGAATAGAAGAAGAAGAAGAAGAAGAAGAAGAAGAAGAAGAAGAAGAAAGAAAGAAAGAAAGAAAGAAAGAAAGAAAGAAAACAGTAAAATGCTTAGCAAATAATTTTAAAGCTGGAAACTTTCCAAATGATGCATTCATAAAAATCTTGCAATTTTAAACAATTACTAAATTTGTAACTTTAGAATTCTAAAGCTCTAAATACCATTTCTTTACAAAAAAATAAAGTGTTAAGTTACATTTGAACAAGTGCACTTAAAATAAACTCTTTACTTCTTATATATAGCAGACAAGCTTTATTATAATTTCTTAAGATACTAAAACTGTTCAAAATAACACTAGCATAGCTTTATTAGAAATTGAGAAACTTACAGGCATATCCAGTATGCACTTTTTAGTGTATGTGATGTCTGCAAAAGTTTTTATCTCATACTGTATACTGTTTATTAAATAGCTGATAAAACAATATACTACTTCAAAAAGCTAATATTTTAGATTTTTTTTTCTTTCTACTTACAGCTTTTGAGAAAGTTAGGCAGCAGATAGAGCGTTCAAACTCTCCAATTCCAATGACAGCTAGTGTGTGAAGACTCACCGAGTTCCACACACGAACATGCGGCTATAATGAAAAAAAAAAAAAAAAAATTCCATCAGGAATAATTAAATTGCAAGAATATTTTACCTCAAAAAATTAATTAATCTGAATAAATTATACATCATAATGATACAACTTCTGAGTTCAAAGTATCTACTACATATGGAAAAAATAAACAGAGAACACCAATCCTTTTAATATTTGGCACATAAAATATGACACACATTTTAGTCATACAAAAATGCACTTGAGAATGCAGACACTTTTTAAAATTTGTGCATCACAAATCAATGTTTTGTTTCTAAGCATAGTAAACATGCAAATCCTCGTATTTATCTCTTACTTATTTTGCAGTAGAAGTGAAACAAATGTATATAATTTCTATACCAAACTAACAATCTGTTTTATTAAAAATAAATTTCACAAAACAAAGAAAGTAAATTGATATGGGTCCTGTGATTAAACAGTTATAATCTCTGGAAGGAAAATCTGTCCAGTTTAAATGCAAACTGCTCTTTTGCACTTACCAAGTAATATAGGAGGTGGGCATCAAAATTCAAGACCACTGACTTGTGCAAAACATTTCCCTTTCCCTTTTAATATTTACAGATTTACTCTACCGTCTGGTTTTGCATCCTTTGTAAACCTCAAGAATTAATTACGGGACATAACCTAAGACAGGTTCCACAATAGATATTTCATGAGCATTATTACTTATCCATAAAGGTAGCCAATGTATTCTCAAAACTATGTGTATGCTTAGTTTAAAAGAATGAACCAATGTTTCAGTTAAATAAAAAAGCAAATAATATTTCTGGAGAGGAAAGGGGCCAAAAGCTTGCATTTTCATTAAGAAAAATCTCCTGTAAATGTGTCCCCAATAATCTCCAATGATAACACTAGTGTCAGTTATGGTATTTATTATAAAAGTAATACAAAAACTGGAGAACATGTTTATGATTTCATATTATTATTGAAGCATCTGACATGATGAAACTTTGTGAGCATATAAGCAAAGATGAAAGAATATATATTACCGTAAGCATCTTTATCTTGAAATGTAAGCAAAAACAAAAGAAACATTGATAGAAATCAGTAATCCTGCAGAAGAAGCTGAAAGAGTGCAGTTGCAAATGTGCAAACAGGCCATAAACCAACAAAAATCAACCAACACCACACATTTCTTTGCCACAAGCCAGGCTTTCATTATTAGTTTCTGAAACAGCAACACCAACAGAAGATCACATTCCTTAAAACAACAACTGAAATCTGTTACTAACACACAAAAAATGGGCAATACAAAGTACACATTAGGTTACAGGTTTTTGAACTTAAGAGGTGATTACAAGAGTGATACGTTTACTACTGCCGTGTCAGAAATTTGATAGACAACATAAAATTGTGCTTATACTGGATGTATTTATTTTGAGACTCCCAGAGACAAGCATTCAAATTTAATGGTATTGTTATTAGCGAGGAGTTTCACTGAAATTTTGAAATTGCAGCAGTGCTACCATCTCTAACATTATTAACAAGGACTTCTGCTCAACCTATGTATTAAAAATATACTAAATGCTGGATACCATCACTACACTACACACTTTCAATATAGCACTTAGTGTGTGCAAAAAGCATTTCCAGTTGCAAAACTGTCTTCAACCCTCTCCCTCATGCAGTGACAAATACAAAGACAGAAAGTATCTACCATAGCTCCTATTCCTTGCCCATATACTGTTTGATAGTGCTTTGCAACCGACTATGACATTATGGTGCACAACAATAAAGGTATGAAAATTTCAATAAATATGTGATATTGCTGTAAATAAAAATACATATGTAATGCATAAACACTTGTAAGATTTAAAACAGTAAAAGAAGAAATGCCTTGCAATGGAATAAGCAAAAAATACTTATTAAGAAATATCTACAGATGATTGATTGATTTTCTAATAGAAGATGCAAAAGAGTTACTTAATTTTCTTCTATCATGCAAATATAGTTCCATTAAACTACAGTCAAAGGCAATGTAAAGAAACAGACTGGAAAAAATTGCATTATATGGGGTATAACAGATGACAATTGGGGAAAATCTTTCAAATAAGCTGGGATTATGGCAGATAGAATTCTGCATTATAATTAAACACAATGTGCAATTAACATGTAACACTGTATGACATACAAATAAAATACATCCATATGAGGAGACTTTTTAAAAACATATTGCATTCATAACTACTTAGTATTTGGTCTAATTTGATTTATTTTGTTTCTTTTTACTTGCATCATCCTTCTCAAAAAGCGAACTATCATCAGAGTTAGAGAGATTCATTAATTGATATGTACTTTATCTAATGTCTAAAACAGTAAATGAATGGTCCATTATTATTTTCTGAAGGTATTTAGTTGTCAAACTCTGCAATCACCTCTTAAAAAAGAGAAAATTGAAATGCCCAAATCCATGCCAGCCAACATTTAAATATACACCAATATGAAAGCAAGAGTGACCACTGGAGCTCATTCTATATACATGATGGGAAGAAAGACTGAAAACAATTTTCAAGAAATATCCATGTTAGCTGCAACATAAATGAACAGCTTGTTACATAACAGTATGATGGAAGATTTGGGTTTTTATTCACTTCAGGTGGACATTTAGAACATACCCACTGTTCTGCTTCTGGTGCAGTCCGATCAGGTGGAGGGTTGAATTTCCACGACTGAATCAAATGTAAAAGAACAAAATTCAACATGTCACATCAGTTGTTTGAATTACCTCAAATATTTAAAATTTATTTTGCTTAAAAATAACACTTTTCATGCTGAAATGAATCTTTATTATTTACTAATCAACTTTTTTTTTTAATGTCTCTATTTACCTTTTCGCTTCTTATTATTTTGTCTATTTCAAAAAGTGAGACTTTATGAGTATGCCAAATTACCTTCAAATTCATTCTGGAGCATTATGCTTCAATCAGATGTAATCCACTGATGAGAATCTTGATATGCAAGTAGATATCACCTTTCATTGGTTATGTTTAAAGGTGAATTGTTACTGTACAGAAAATTGTTTATTTGCTTTCTTGCTTATCTTTATAAGGAGCTTTTCCAAATGATTAATTCTATGTGGATTTGGATTACTTTTATTGACTTTGCCTCATTTTCTTTGTTGTGATTTGTGGCCCACAAATGATGTGCCAATACTGAGATTGCCATTTCTTTGTATTTTATGCCTATTTGCCTGTTTTAGCCTCAACGTAATGCTTTTTATTTTGCCAATATATCTCGTCTACAAACCAGTCCAAAAAAGAAAAAATATATTTACTGAGTCAAATACCACATATAGTATTTCTATTAAGGATGGGACCTCAATAAACAGAATGGAGGCTACAAAAAGTTACTAAATAACTAAAATGTCTGATATAAGTTAGGGTTGTCATTTTATTTAATAATTTAAATTAATAATATATATATATATATATATATATATATATATATAAATAAAACATATTATAACAAGAAATGATCAGACAATCTATTTACTTAAGAGGCACTATTACATATATATTTCAGATTATTATATTATAATTGAAAACAAATAATTGCAATGAGTTTGGTCATCACCTTCCTTCTCCTGCCATAATTGACGACTACCTTATAAGCAGATTTTTGGGAAGATAAGACATAACATAAGATTTGATGTTAGACTACTTAAAATATTTGCAACAATATTGAATTAAAGAATTGGGAGAAGATATTCATTTAAAAATTTAAAAGCAGCCTTATGAATTTGGATGTCAACACAGAAGACAATTTTAACTTTAAGTTCATTTTGTCACCGATAGAGGACACAAGGACAATCCACAGCCCCCAAATTCAGCAGTTGTTTAGCTGAAGATGATGGCAATAGCCAGTGAAAACATGTTTCTAAGCAAAAACCTTTTAATTGATGTTTTAGAGTGACACTCATTATTTAATGATTAATAAATACCCTTCACTGTATTTAATCCCTTGTTTGAATATCAGAATAATCTAATAGACTAATAACCTAACCTAAAATTGATTAAGTAATTAAATGATCTTACAATTAGGCCAACTAATACTTATATATGTATCGTAGTATAGCAATATACAATAAGTAATTTATAATCAATGTGTCACTTAGTAATTAAATGGTCTGAACCAAAGTTTGTACATTTGTAAATAATAAACTAGGGCGCCAACACAACAGATACAACTTAACCTTAGTAATCTTTTGTACGCAGTATCCCTCATACTTGATGGGTGGAAGTATGTCTAATACTTTGGGATAAACCTTCTATGCTTTTTCGGTACTTTTAAATGTCTAAGTTTTACATTATTGAATTGTTCCATTTAACTTCATGCCAGATAAAGAATGAAAGGAATCAAGACTTCAGGCTGGTTCACAACAACCGATAAGGTTAACAAGAACAGGAATACACGTATTTCAATGGAAGTATTCAAAATTGATGGGAAGCCTTCCCGGGCCCTAGGAACTGTAAGCAAGTCTAGGCCATGTTTTAAGTTTCTGTTCTCATTACTTGTCATGGCATACTAGATGCATAGTGTGCATTTTTGATTTTTATTCTAATTGGTCACGACATAAAACAGCTGCTAGAGCTCACTTTGGTCCCAATTCTTTCGAATTTTAATGCTGGCTAACCTGCATTATGTCGGCTGAATTGGAGGCAGATAATAAATATCATTGGTCAGTTAAAAATAAGTGAAGTCATAACACACAAAATTGACCAGGAAAAGAAGAAGAAATGCATTCAAATTCTTGTTACCAAATTTTGTAAACCAAAATTTTTGGCCTGTATGGCTTCTCTTTCTCAGTTTTTTTTTTTCTGATTACCATTCTTGGGTTATTATGAACCAGCCTTTCATGTTATTGGCTTGCATGTGTCCCCCCAAGGAGATGGTTAATCATACTTCTTTATAGCCCTTTAACTTTTTTTTTAAAATAGTGTTTAGAGCCTGCTTTTACCACATTGGTATCATAGTTATGATACATAGAATGAAGATGGAGCACCGGTGGAATGTGATGGTGGGGGAAATTGGAGAACCCAGAGAAAACTCCCTGTGCTGCTTTGTCCACCACAAATCCTACATGTGGTCACCTGGGATCGAGAAATAAGTGGTCTCATCACTCGGCCATGGCAAGGCCTTCCTTATGTATGTTTCCTGCGGGTAACACACTTCTGACTAAATGAAAACATGCAAAACAAAAGGGTAAGCAGTTCATTTGTTTCTGCTGGATTCTCAGAATTTGATCATTAGAATAGGTAAATATAATGGTTGGGAGTAATCACCAAGCAAGGAAATTGGAGAAACATGATTTAGTGTGTCAACTAAATCAGCCTCATTCACAACTCAATAAGAACAAGCTATCACCTTTACAGTTCTTTATAATGTGGATATCAAGTATCAATGTTCAAAAATCAGTACTGATATTGAATATTGAGAATTTTGTCCCATCACTAATTTCCTGTGAATAATATTCCAGGAAATATAAAAAATTGACAGTAAAAAATAAATGTTTAAAATAGTGGAGCACAATACTAGGATGTTAAAAGCTTTTTTCAGCCTGTGAAAACACAATTGCTCCACTTTTTGCCAAAAACAACAGTAGTTGTATCAAGGAGATATCTTCCTCATCCTAAGCTGATCTCAATTGGTTGTCATTGGACATCTATCTCTCTTCCCTTGTTGCTTGGTCTGCTGATGTTCCCATTGGCAAGTTGCACAACATCATCTGATTGATGCTAGTAATTCAGAATTCATCAGCCTGGCCTGTTTGAATTCTTGGTAATATAAATATTTTCTCCACACTATTTTCAGCTGGTTTTATTTCTTTGCTGATGATTATGAAATAAAATGCAAACAAGATTGAAAGAAAAATGTTTAAAACCAGTCAAGAATTACCGGGAACCAATAGTATGGGAAAATATTTATATTACCAAGATAGAGTCATGAATTTTGGAATACTGGCATCAAATGGCATCATACCATTCACCAATAAGAATGTCGGCAGGCCAAGCAACAAGAGATGGGGAGGAGAAATAATTGACGACAGCCAGTCAACCAATCAATTGAGGATGAGGAAGATGTCTCTTTGATACACATACTATTATTATTAACAAATAACTGGGGCAAAAGGTATTTTAAAACTTGAAAAAGTGTTTAACATTCTAATAATCCAGAGCTTATAGAATTACACTTCAATGCTTTGATAAAAGTTATATTGGCAAAAGAAGAAAAAGTATTGTGATATATTAGTGTATACACTTGGAACCAAAATGGTGTTAACTGCTCATTCATGAAGTAAATGACTGTTAGTTTTTCTTCCCTTTGTTACTTATTCCATTTCCAAAACTGGGTAAACATTTTGACTACTGAGCATTATTACATACATGTAACACAAACAATTACAATTTTAATAGCTTTAGGTAAATTTAGGAGCTTATTTCCAAATGTTTCTTATCCAATGTTTAATATTGAATTATTTGTATTTACAATATAAAGCATAACCAGCTTAAAGTCGAAGAGATGCAGTTTCATTTAAAAACATTCTAGAAACCCAAGGAAAACTATGTTGAAGGTGGTAGATTCTTCCAAATATGTATCCTTTATTAAAAACATGAGCACTATTGGAAGCAAAATTGGGGAGGGGACAAACAATGAAATGAAATTCAAAATACATTTAAAAGGAATCTTCAGACGCTTTTCAGAAATAAAGTATTCAACAGCTTATTAACAACATATTCATTTCCTCATTTCTGTCAATTAGCAACCTGATTAAAATACAGGGTTACTACAAAAGAAATAGACAACTTCAACTGCCTGTAAAACAAAAACTATTAGAGATAGCAACCTAATTATTTTGGAGGTATGTTGAGAAACTCTCAAAGTTTCGTTTGTTACTATTGGTAATGCTGTAGTGTTTTGTTTGTTGTTGCAGAAGCTGAAATGGCGGAAAATCCTGTGGAAAAGGCATATTGCGTGTTGGAATTTGCTAGAATGCAATCAGCAACTGTTGTCCAACAACATTTTAGAACACGTTAATTATATTTTATTTTTTTTTTTTTTGGGGGGGGGGGGGTAGGTCATATTGGGAAATTTATGAAATCAGTGAAATGATGCTCAACTTATTTGATTAACTTGCCCTAACCAAGATTCAAACTCAGGACCTGTTGAATGTGAGTCAATCATTTTGCCCACATACTACAGAGGTGGGTTTTTTATATAATTATATACTTTAAACAATATCTATATTTTTTCCATTGTAAGCTCTGTATATTTAATTATTTTTTAGTTTAAAACATAAGAACTTAATTTTGAGAAAGTCCAATACCTCTATGTGCCTTTTATTCCGAAACCAACAATAATTCAAACTTCTGATATTTTAATTAAAATCATTAGTCATTTTTGGAAAATTAATTAAACATATTTCCATGTAAAGAATTGTTTGGTATGGTATACAGTGTGCATGTTTTTATGCAAGGGAAGGAAAAAACTACAAATAAAGGATGAATGTTGGAGAGCACAAGAAAGAGAGAGTCAGAGAAGGAGTTTCTGGTGGAGGCAGCAAACTTAAATGTACCTACAAAAAGTAATCTTACAGAAGTGAACACAAGGATAAACCATTCATGTCAACTGAACGATAATGTAAACAATGGTTATATAGGTACAAACTCTAGCTTTGATTTGCAACCTTAAATTGGCATTCCAAAACATGTTAAATATAATGCTATGTGTCAAAGCACCAGACTTAGAATCAGAAATGGTATGGTGTTTATATTATACAAGCTTACAGGAAAATATATAAACATGCATGCTGAACCTCAAAGTCAATACTTTTGATCACTTTGCCATCAGTATAATTGTGTAAAAAATTTAATAATGTACTGATATTTTAATGCAAACTTAGCTTTTAATTTATGAAAATAAAAATACAATTTTAGTTTTTGCTTAAAGTAACTATAAATAAAATTGTTCATCTACCAAAGTTTCTATTATTAAAATGAATGGTAAGCATGATAAATGGTCAATAAAGATCCATAGCATAAAGAAATCATATTTAAAGGAAGTAGTAAGTTAAAATATGTATAAAGATTTTCCTTGATTTGTCAAATTTTTTCTGCAAAGTCAAAGAGACATTTTGGAAATAAACTCAATATGTCAACATCTATTGCAGCATCTCATCATGAGTAAAAGCACCTCATCACAATCATTTACATAATGATATTTAAGAAGTAATCTGTTTTTCTTTGCAAGGATATTTCAGAAGTAATTTCTTTATTTCTTTTTAGAGTAATTTATTTCATTTGGACTTTACCCCTTTTAAGCACTCTTCTGTTTAGTATACTACATAAATCTAATTCAAATCCAATGCACTAAAACTATAAAGCAATAACTAGAGAGAGCTTTTCCTGCATTTCAACTAAGGAAAAACTGTGAAACAAGTCATTAGTCCACCATTGATAAATTACCAAACACACACCTTTGTGGAATATCCTATAAAACTACTAAAAATCATGTCTAAATATGAGTTAACCAATCCAAGCAAGAGCAGTAAGTTACTTTTACCATCATATTTTAGTAATAATTTCACATCTTCAGTCAACATCTAAAATACATTAAGCAAGCTAACATCATAATTCCAACACATTTCCACAGTACTCAAAGAAAAATGTGCATGGCTTTAAGGAAAATGTTCAAGCACACAGTTAAACAAGCAAAATCTATGGGGCAATAAAAGCATTAATTTGCAGATACTTACTCTTCCTTCTCTTCTGTCATGACCAGCTGCTTGCCCTGTAGCTACGAGTAGTTTATTGGGATGGACTGAAAGGCTGTAAAAAAAAAAAAGCATATTTATTTCCAGCTCATCAAAGAAAAGAAAATACAAATTTTCTTCTTCTTTCTCTATTTACCCTCCTCGTATGTAGGACTTACAAGTCAGTGCTTGGGACCAGATGCCTGTGGAGGAGCACAGAAAAGCCAGGATGGTTGATCAGCCTGATGCCTGGTATGAAACTGAGGAAGTGAATGATATGAAATGAAGGTGAAATGGATGAAACAAAAGATGATTATAGAGCAACTGGTGTAATGTAAGCTATCTAACCCAGAGAAAACCTACTCAGGTGCAACTTCATCCACCACAAATCCTACATGCGATCCCCTGGGATCAAACCTGGACTGCCTAAGTGAGAGGCAAGCAGTCTAACCACTTGAGAATGGTGTCACCTTAAAATCTGAATTGTAATGCTTTGTAATGTACAATGTTTTTTGGTTTTCCCTCTGGAGAGAAAACAAATAGCGCTGATGGTTTGCCAATTCTTGAGCATGCAACGTACAACTGCCCATGCGAAAAACATGGCAATTCAAACCTTATGCCATACACTTCTAACGATTGGCCTTGGGATTTATTGTCATTGCAAATGCAAGGTGCATTTGAAACTGTACATGCTTAAATTCAAAAGGAAAGTCGGTGGGCATTGGTGAACTTTCCTATGATTATAGTAGCTTCAATCAAATTGTTCATAATTTTTTTAACAGAGTGTCTTGGTTCCGTTGCACAAATTTGGATGATTCAGATTACATAGCATAATTATCACTGAACCAACCTTGAGCTGTAAATTGTGTGGCGGTAATCCTGGTAAATCTGATGAATTTAGGAATTCAGTTGGATAATTTACGACTTCATTTAGATCAGTAATGGAATCGATCAACTTAAATGAGTGCAATTGAGTGTCAATTTTCTCTACATTTTTATATCCAAATCATCTACATTATTATTAGTTGCTGCTAAAATGGTTTGCTCACTCAACCAAGCATGGTTTTTTTAATTTGCACCAATATTTGGGAACACTTTCAATATTAATTCTTCCTTTGACATTGTGAAGTGACAAAAATTTGGTGGAAACGAAATGAGGTCAGTAGAAGTGTCAACAGGAATTTTCCCATTGCTAATGTCTAATAATGCCTTTGCATCTGAAAAGCTAAACGAAATGCAATGATCTGTGTAATGTAGCATATATAATTGGTATTGCAAAAGGAACGAAGTCAGCGCACCAATAAGGTAGTGTGGAAAGGATAACATCTGCAGTTAATAGCATGGTTAAGCAAGGATGCCATTGGCATAATAAAGTAGTGGCAGCACTTCCAGAGTGTGGCAGGTAAACGCTGAAATATGTAATGAATTTCATTAACAAGAAAGTCACAAAGCAACATTCATGCTTCTTCCAAATCTCTCTTTCCTTTACTCCTACTGTTTTCCACCTCTTTCTTTATTTTCTTCATGTCTAATCAGCCATTTTTAAAGCTAACAATGACATAACTAAAGAGCAAGTAGATCTGGTTGGGCAATTGATAAGTTTTTATTTGACGATAGCTTTGTGTATTAGATTTCTCCATTTAACCCAAAATATTACTTGATCAAGTGTATTAAGAGCACCGCAATTGCAGTGTAATGGTAAGGGGGATAGCTTTGTGTTCTGATGAAATCACCTTTAGCTAGCTCATGCACCATATAACCAACATCTGCAATTGGAAGTCAACCTAAAACGTTTACTATCCGGGTCCCATCATTTCTCCGCCATTTCCAGATTCCAAGAAGGATTATTGTATATATGCATAGTTTACAACTCAAAAATATACTTTATAGTGAAAAAAAGTACATTTTTATTTCTTTACTTAAAAGATGTGACCAAGAGAATGACAGTTAATACATAAGAAACATTTTATTTTCACCATTATCTTGCATCATTGACTCCATAACTGGGTGCATTCCCTTAGCATTGAATAGGGAAGAAAAATAGAGCAGTACTACGGCCATCCAGTGGCAAATAAATAAGTATGTACTATAGGTGTTCGTTGCAAGGAAAGCTTGTTTGCTTCTTTATTTTAAACGGCAGGAGTAAGGAGAGGATAGTTGATACATAAAAATGTTCAAAACTTGTAAATATGCATAGAAGCTTGTGACAGTGATGTGATTAAAGGAACACGTGAGAAACCTAAAATACAAACAAATAGAAAAATCAGCAGTTGCCTATTATTTTTGGACATCAGGACACGAAATCACACCAAATATAAAACTATTAAAACCAGCTTATAAACCCACAGAATTAGATGTCTAGGAGAAGATCTACATCATGAAGAAAAAGAGCCATATCATGAATTTCGATTTGCCACCTTACAGCAACCTCTGGAAGTTCATAGATCCAGCAACAGAGGCCTCCACAAGTAATACACCACCACCCCCATCGTCGCCAACGAAGAAAGATTTAGTCAGAATTAAGGGTTGAAAATGGGAACAACTGTTACCCGAAACCAGTCCCCAGTAAGTAAAAATAAGTGATGTTTGTGTTACAAAAAACCGACTCAAATTCTTTTATTTTTTACATAAAAATGTATTTGCATTTCACTGTTGCTTTGCAGCAATGTCTCGATAAACTGGTACATTAACTTAACATTGAATTGGAGGAAAAATGGACACTGCTACTGCCATTTAGCAACAAATAACTGTGGTACCGACATCTGGCGGCTATTAACTGATTGTGTTCCCTTGGCACTGAATGCCAATTCATATTATGAGACTTTAAAAACTTTCCCATACGATTTTTAAACATTTTCTTTTACATAAACCTTATCGTGACAATAACAAACACAACAACAACAAAAAGGAATTTTTCAATTTGATGCAGTCATTCGGAAGTGATGCACGTACATAACATTTTGGCGACTCATTTATATATATATATAGAAATTGCAAACATTTTTGGTTCACAGTTTCATTATGAGTGTCAAACTTCTATCAATGAAAATAAAACTGGGGACACACAATGCATCTGTAAAGGTCGCAGTGCAGGGGAGTATTTGCCACCCTCTATCATATTCCTAATCATCTCTTTTTCTTTGGTTTTCTTCTATCAACATATGGCATTGTTGAACTATTTATTATAAAAATACACTATATACTTGATTTTATTTGCAGATTTATGGATAACGGTTCAATTAGGACATTTGTAAATAATTTGGAAACTTGCAATAGAAGTTGTCTTAACAATTTTTTGTGTATACACCAACAAGAAAAAAAATTCTGTTTACAAGGTATGTTCGACCATAATGAACAGCTTAAAACCAACACTTAAAACAATTTTTTTCTTAGTGGAATCTTTATCCCATACAAATGCCAAAACTCAAGTAATAAACATGTATCATTTGTCATAAGCTTGAGATAAAACTTAATTGCAGAATGGTCTTCCACTCTGCAGCTACTGTACAAGTCAGTCAGGATATTGGCATTGATAAATTTCTGATGAGCGAGAGGATTTGAATTGGAGTTGTCAGTGAAGGATATCTTGCCTCATAACAGAATCCTGTTGAGTTTTCAAGCGGTTGTAATTGCATACCACCAATTACTGTAGTATTAACTCTTGCTAATGTTATTTAATTCCAGGACAGTTATTTAACATGTTTGCACCAAAATGTTTAACTCTTCATTGAATCAATAATTTTAATGTATATGCCCACTTCCTCTCAATTCCTGAATTGGCTTTTATATCTCTGCTATAGCACTTTAATATACACAATTTGAATAGCCATGATCATTAATGCGAGATGAAATGGATTGTCATCCATTCAAAGATGTAATCACAAGTTCAAATTCCAGAGATTGCAGTGAAGCATGTATATTGTCAAGGATGGAGAGAGTCCATGGAAAATAACCAGTGCATTGGTACACATGAATAATAACAGGGTTGCATTTTACTGCAGTTGCATGAACTTTACTTTTTGTTACTCAAACTATATTGAAATAACTAATCAGGATATAAACTAGATATAAATACTTTCATTTTATATTTAAACACCAGTACAATTTAAAATAAAAAAAAAATTAAAAAATAATAAATTAAAAAAAAAAAAACACACAAAATATTCTAAAAATAACCTCTCAATATGCAATACCTACAAACCAGTGCATTGAAGGGCTAATGTTTGATGCAAATAACTAAAACCAAAATATCTTACTTTCTGCTTTGAAATAAAAAAAAAGAGTTTACATTTATTTGTATGCAGCTAAAGCAAAAATCGAAGTTTCTTTTTTTATGTAATAAAAATATAAAGTTTACTTTTTTGCACACAATTTTTAACCTAATAATTTAGAGAAAACGGTAAAGCATTATAAATTATTTTACTTAATTGAAATAACCTTTTTTATTTTTATTTCAACATTTAATTAAAGGGAATAAAAACTGTAACGTTGGCGAAAATATGCACTGCAGTTGACAGCAATGCCAAATAAAGCAGTACATACTTTCAGGTGTTATAGATATATTAACTCCAACAAATAATACGATTTATAAAAAACAGAAATGCTAAACTGTGGTAAAATAAAGCACTTTACAAAGTTGAAAAGCAATTAGCTGTTTTCTATCATATACTTCAACAGAGTAATCCCATATCTCAATTACGAGGTTGTTTGCAACCTCAGGTAATGAATCTTCCTTCAATTTTTGCCTTAGGAAATTCTGTCTCCACCACTTATCCTGCTGAATTGGAGTCCCTTTATTATAGCTACAGTTCTGATGCCAATTTCCATTGCAGAAGGCTTTAATGGAGTACAATAATATCCATCCATTCCTACTCCTCTTTACAAGCTTTCCAAAAGCCATCTATAGAACATGGACCTGTTTTACAAAGCTCTTTTCAGGAGTCCAAATTCACAGAAACACATAGATGGTGCATTAAATGACTTCATGAATTCTTCTAAAAGAATAGCATGTATTTCTGTTTCTTGTTCTACTCTATATTGAAAATTGTGGCTCAAATTTGATGTATGATGGGAAGGTTTATTCTATCATCCTGATCCACCTAGAACTTATTTGTCTGCCCCATAAAAACCAGGTTGCGAATGCAAGAAATTGGAGTCAGACCCTCCATCTAAGAGAATTGAGAGTTGATTTTCACTTGTTTAGCAACTTAATGAACTGTCAAGTTACCAGTCTATCAAAGAAGAGTCAATGTATACAGCGATCAGCATAAATCTTTTGCTTCTCTTTTTGAACATTTTTCTCTGCCTTTGAATGTAATAAACTTAAAGGGGTTTGTTACAGTCACTTTGATAGATGTATGCCTCATCCAATGTGCCAAAAATGTCCATCTTTTTCCTTCCAGGTGTCTCTCATACAGTTTCCTCCTGTTTGTGCAATGTTCTGAAAACTGCGACAGGACAACAATGTGGATCTGTGCCTTTATGATACATTTCCAAGTTTCAAATTACTGTTAATTACAGTGTTAACAGCTTTTAATAATATTGCTAACTTGCATGCATTGCCTTGTGTGGCTGGGTTATTGCTTCAGACAAGTGCTTTAACTTTCTTCACCATGACTGGAGTACAGTTAATTGTAGATCAGGTGTTTGTTGTTACTTTTCTTTTGGAATTAAACCCCATACAGCCTTTTATCTTTTTATTGACAGAGCCTACTCCTTTCTTGGAAACATGAAATTTTGCTACTTGCACATCTCAATAAAATTGGAACAGTTGTAGTTTGCATTAGAAAGGCAACAATGTAGCTTTCCCAAAATGGTTCAATTTGCTTTGGCATTATTGCAGCTGGCATGTGCTAACTCTGGCAGGCAAGCTGTGAATGATGTATGTTTATTCTGCAAAGCATTGTTCATAAATAGTAACACTAAAACACACTTGTAATGTGTTTCCAGAGATCAGAAATATCCTTCTGTACACTCACTTCCTCTTTTCTGCTGAAAAATGGTACTATGTTTTATTTTGTCTCAGTGCAAAGAATAACCTCCTAAAGGATTCCTACTATTCTACAGAAAAAGCAGAGCAAATATTTACAGCAAACTATGTTATAAAACCATGTTAATTCCTAATTCAATTCAATATACATGCATCTCTATATTTTAAAATATTTTCTCCTTACAACTTCTTGCTTCGCACTTTTTCTCTAACTTTACCTTACTAAATTTCATTATTCTTATAGTTTTAAGATGTTCTTATTTAATTATTATTAAATAATTAGACACTAAAGGATTTATATGTTCTTTACAAAACAATTTAAAAGCATCACTAAAAGGTTGTAAAATTCCTACAAACCCAACTTTATTAGGCCCTTCACGAAGATGAATATATCCTAATACTTTACGCTCCAATACAGTAAAAAAAGCTACACCAACCATAACAAAAATAATTAAAATTATTTATACTGCTTATTTCATTAACCTCTATAAATATTTGAGACAGAAGGATAAATAAATAGAAGATATGCTGAGAAAGGTACAAGGTTCTTAGGGTCACTTACCACTTTACGTCATCTGTATGACCCAAATAATGTCTCTGCGATTGTTCTTCTACATTGTAGAGCACTACTGTCGCTGCTATGAAGTACACCATCTCCCCAGTTGGGAGCAAATGGAGATTAGACCGACAATCTCGTCCACGATACCCATAACTGATTAATGTTAAGATTCACATTCTTTGTGTGTTTTTACAACTTTTTTTAAAATAAAAACTTCTTTTGAAAGTGAAAGACTTTTTTATGGGATCAATTCCATCAATATGCCTTTAAGCATGTCAGAATTTATTTATATTTAATAACAATAACAACAATAATAATAAGGTTAAATTAACATTGCAAATTGTATTAAAGGATACACCCACTCTAGCTTTAGCCTTGACTGGGGTGCTGTAGCAACCTTAGTGATTTCATAATTTTCGGCAACTGCTGAAGGTGCATATAAAATTATGGGCCGTCCTCTGAGAAAGAATCGAACTGAGCCTTCCTCTTCATTGTATGTTGCATCACGAGTCCTGTAAAATATTTTAGACTTATAAGATAAAACTACCACTGTTTAAAGCAATTATGAATAAAACATGATCTGTTATTAGTTAGGAGGGGATAAATTACACATTTTTAATCATTGGGGCCCAGATTTTGATGACTTAAAACTGTCTAAAAGACCTATAAAATGATTTAACATTTAAAAAAACTTATTTTATTATAAAAAATGCCCTAAACTGAAATTTAAAGTAATAAAATGAATCTATCATAAATTGATTGTATATGGATGTAACCACTACACAAGTAGAAAAATTAGATATAAGAATTATAAGATCATTTAGAAAATTAATTAAAAAACATATTTGTTACACATTCTTGTTTTAAGAATCTGAAAACAAAATTTTAAAAACTGCTTTTGAAGCATGTCTTACAAAACTGTACAATTAATTCTTTTGGGTTTTCAGATTATACAAAATGTATTGCAAATGAAGAAGACTTCACAATCAATGACATGGCACAAGGACAAAGACAATAACAATTAATAAACTGACCTATGCCATTCCTAGTTTGTAACATGAATTAATTTGTAATAATTATACCTCTTCCCTCATTCAAGAGCAACCCTTTCCAGACTAACCATTAAATGTGATTGTTCACATTCTTGGGAAAAACAAAGGATGTGCAAAGTTACTCTTATTTCTAATAAGAATAGTAAAACTTCTAATTTTTGAAAAGTTGGTTTTCTGTAAAATATAAAATATATAAAATTCTTTATATGCTCAATATAAACATTTAAAGAATAAGAAAATGACAAAAAATGTCATTAAAATTGAAGACAGAAAACAAATCTCCTAAAAATATAAAATGGCATAAAATGATCAAAGATGGCCCAATAAATATGCATATTCTTAATCTGGGAACCATGAATTTATGTTCATGTATACCTATGGTGAAACAACTAAAAAGATGATATCAGAATCTGGGTCCTTGGTAATCATACAAGCATGAATTTAAGTTTCTGAAACTCTTACAGTCTTCTTAATAATAGAGATGGCAGTAAATCATTGGAAACACTTTATAAAGCAGAGTCAAACAATTAAAAAAAAAAATTTGTTTATTTCAACTTGATTATAATATGAATCCATCAAATGAATATAGTTAAATCCAAAATAAATTTCAAAAATATTATCTCACTTTAATTTTGTAAAATGTAAATCTATAAGCACTAAAGTATGCATTTTCCAAAATAAGTTTACTTCCTACCTCTTCAAAATATAGATGTAAGTTTGGAAATGTTTGCACTTATAGCTGAATTAAAAATACACTTAGTTTCTGCACAAAAATTAATTCTTTCTTTTATCATATATACTATGTTGTGAATTTTATGCAAAAACAATGGTAAAGCAATATGCAAAACATGAGAAATGCTCTATAATAACACTGCAACAAAATTAATATTTTAAATGAACATTTACATAGTATAATCAGATAAGCAAAACTAGTTATATTAAAAATCAAGCAAAACTAATATAAGGAGCACATGCAAATGATAGCAAACTATAATCAGTCCACAACAAAACAACTAAATTCCATGAGCAGCAACCAACCATTAAAACAGGAAGATGCCAAGGAAAATTAAGTGCAGACATGATTTTTCTATAACATGCTGTTTGCAAGTATTTAAGTTTTTTAATAGTTCAGTATCAGGCATAGGAAGTTCTAAGCATCAAAGCCAGGATGGAAGGAAATAAGGTTGAATTGTCACTAGACTATAGGTAGATAGGTTGGAGATGATAAAGCATCCCCCAACCCTCAAAGTCTTTATTTTAGACAGCATTCAGACAGGCTTTTACCTGCATGTCATAGATCTTAGCCTCTTGTCTACATTCAATCTATTATCACTACAAAAGAGCAAGTATCAATATTCATTAAGAAAGCACATAAGTTTGCATCCATCAAGGGGTGTAACTATTATAAATGAGACAAACGTGAAACCACATTATGTAGAGCTATGTTACATCATAACAATGAACCAGCAACATTATTTTTTCTGAATTCAGATTCAAATGCAGATACTACATAATATCAAATTTAGCAACGAACCTTCCCTTACCCTGAGCAAGGTTGTTCAGTAGTGTGGTAAGACTGTAATGAAAAGGAAACTGTGCTCAGTGAAAAGGGAGATACATCACGCATTATTGATAGCTTAGCTATTGTCATATTATTTAACTGCACAACTGCTCTTCCTCTAATTCCTAAACTAGTTTTCATACTCTTTCAAAAGATACCATCACTGAAGCAGTTCGAATAGTCATTAAAGCAAAAGTTAATGGAATGCCCATCCATTTAAAGCCGAATGTCACAAGTTTAAATCCCAGTAACTGCAGTCAAATATCCTATGGTAAAGGATGAGGAAGGCTCAAGTAAAATAACTCAAGTAATGGGACACTTGGAAGCAACAGGATTACATTTGACTTCAGTTGCATGGGCTTCATACTTTTTCTTAGAAAAAAAAAAATTACAAATTTTATTGCAAAAATTTAATATTTTTACAATATAAAATGAGTCTTAATTACTTGTATTTTATGGCTAAAGGTTCATTTAATACGAATTAACCCTTGAGTACAAACTATTCCTATTGCGGCAATTAAAACAAGTGGGACTTATAAATATCAACGGACAACAAAGGGTTAAAATTTTGGCACCAATAGAAACTTGCACCTGGGAACAATTATTGGGCCTATGAAAAGATGCAAGTCTTTTATAAAAACTGTTGAAATAATTCAATGACAAACAGGCCTTAAATCATAATGACAGCCTTAAGCAATTCAATTAAAAGAAAAGAAATAGATGACCTTTGTACCTGGCTGACCAAAATATTAAGTAATGAATTAAGAAGGAATGGTGATGTAGATATTATGACATTCCACTAATAAAATGTAGTATTAAAAATGCTTAGGCATCTATTTGTCCGTGTCTTTCCTGATCACTCAGATTCACATGTTGCCATTGAACATCTGAATGTGAAAAAATAAATGAAGACTTTGTTTTATTTAACAATAAAGTTAAACATTATAGGATTTTCTATAAAATCCAACCTCATTCATTTGAGCAATATGATACCATATACGTGGATAGAACATTCAGAAGTGTTCTATAGCAATTTCATCAACTGTTTATTACTCGTGGAATTTTAAATCAAATGTGTGTCCTACTAGCCTTCATACCATTGACAGGAAAATCCATAAATATACTGTGCAGCACTGAAACATTTGCCTGAAAACTGTAGAAATTTAGATATCAGTTTAAATATTTCTGAATATTTATTGACTTTAGAGAGGTTATTCACAACTCATTAAATATGGCCACTGAAATATGTAGAGCTTTCATCTTAGTTTAAAAGTTAGTACCAGGAAATTCAGAAATTAAAATTATTTTTTGGTCTCTCATTCTTACATCCCGAAGATGTTGCTGCTGATTTTGCAGATGATTTGATGCTGCTTTTCCAAAAGGACGCATAACTAATTGCCTTTACAGATTATGTTTTTGAGACACATATGTATGATACTGAATTTCCACCAAATATATGGGCTGAATTTTCTTTTTAGCTAGAGGAATCAGGAATGGTTGTGAATCATTTCACAGGAAACCAATTCTTACCAGAAATCCCTTAGCATTTAGATATAAATTTATCAAGATACTTGAAAGATATCCAACCAGAAGTGTATTTCGCCTTTAGAAGTCAATGGAAAAGAAGAAGAGGTATGGTAATTAACTGTTTTTCCCACTCAAGCCATTTGTAGGACAAGAGATGGAAAGGTATTATTAATAAGGAAAAATATATAGAAAACAAATGTATAACTACAGTTTTAAAAACTATCACATAAGAACCTACAAGTAAGCGAATTTTACTCAAAAGACAGTATTCACATTAATTCAATTTAATAACTTTCAGCTTTATTGAAGTACAAACATTTTTAACCATACCGCCAATGTAATTTTCATTAGTGTCAGTCCTAAGTCTGTAAATGGGCATGAAAAGTTTGCTTACAATTCAATAGGAGTTATATTGATAAACATCCCTTATTTTTTAAGCATCATGGGACAAAACATAACCCAAAGGGACACAACTTACAGTCCCTGCACTGCAGGATTCTTTGTGATATAATGGTTTGAGTGCAGTTAACTTGAAGCCACTACTTAAGAATTCCTATGGCTGCTCATTATATAGGCTCTACCTATACATTTATAATGGCAATGTATCTCAAAAGCTAACCAAATTTGAAATTGCCATAACACGGAACTAAACACAAAATGTTCTTATTAACACTAGGTATATATATATGCTAAAAATAGAAAGATGAATTAGACATGAAAAACTAGAGTGCCATGTCATTGAAATGTTCTCTTAACTATTGCAAAATAATAAACTTATATTTACATTTTAATTTAAATGTCAGTATCCACCAAAATACTTACACCTCCATATTACCCAGAAAATGCAACACTGTTAACAGCAAATATTGTATGACTGGATGGACCAAACTCAGCTGCCCACCATAAACAAGAAACAAAGTCACTAAGCTGGCAGGCAACTTAAAAGTCTTGCAACTTTCAATTTCCACCTGATACAATCCAACAGGTTGTGCAGGCAAGTCACATACACATACTGTGTCTAACAACCAAAGCATAAAACCAGGTTCCACAGTGCTTCCACTTCCCCTACTCCCCCCTCCCTTTTCTATCCTTTTTTATCATATACTTGTTTCCTCCTGAATGGAGTCATACCACTCTCTCACTCCCCTTCCTACAGTGGAAGTGGGGATAACAGAGCATGTCCCTCTTCTGCTACATCAATGCAAAAAACATTTCCTGTACCTCTGTTATGCAATTTGGTCTAAGGTGACCTTTGCTTAAATGAAAGATTCAAATCTATGCTACTTGGTGGCTATAACAAAGATCCTTATAGTTCACAACCAGTGAAGGATACAAAAGAATTCCTTTCTTCTTCTAAGAACATAATCTCTCATCAATTATGCCATTTGCATTATCCCTTTAGTAAAACAAACCTATTAAAATGTGTTAATCTGTTTTCTGATAAATTTGGAACCTGATTCAACCTTAACATGTTAAACCTACATTATATTATCATGCCACTGTGCTGTCAACCTTCTGATCTCAAGGTCACGGGTTCAAACCCAGGCCAGGCCAGGCCAGGCCAGGCCAATGGTTTTTAAGTGTGCTTATAAAAGTAATGGCCCATGCCAGTAGATTTACTGACATGTAAAAGAACTCCTGCATAGAGAAATTCCAGTGCACCAGCAGCACTCATCCTCATAATTGATAGTATCAATATTTACTTTTTTATTTTTCTAATGTCAAACCTAAAGCCACAGAATAAGTGTTTCAATGACCCTACTTCAATAAAATTTTCTCCTTTCTCATTTTCTTCTTTAAGTTTGATTTAATGAGTACCATTCTTCCATTAGTCATTTCAATGACATATATGGCAGAAATTTAAAACTCAATGAAAATAAGAGTTTCTATGACCTATGATTTGTTTGTAGGTTCTTTAAACTTTGAAGAATGTGAACAACAAAATATTATCATCTACAATTCTGAAAGCATATAAGTATTGTTGTAATTATCAGTTATCAAAACCTTATCTATGTATGGTTATAGATCTGAGTAATGAAAAAGGATTGATGAATAAATGGCTCACAGACATGGCAAAAATTTCTAAAATAACCCTTTCATTAACCTTACCAATATGATTAAGATTATTTTGGATGAATTAATAATACTAAACATGTTTACTTGTTTATTTTTCCAAGGAAAACCAGAAGCTTTAATAATTTTTATAGCATGTATTAGAATAAACAGCATTATAAGTTTATATTGACCATAAATAGGTTTATTTTGTATTCAGTTGGTTTCAATGTACATTTTTCAGGATTCCAAAATTGAATGTATAGTTCTATTTACATTAGGTAAGTGGTAGAAATATTCTACAATGTTAGTATATTTTAATGACTTTTCACTTTGCTGATATGTTTATACTAGATTCTAGATATATTCATAAATACAACCTTTGACATATGTATATGTTCTTTTTTATTTAATTAGAAAAATTAACTTGAACTTCGAATTTCTTCTGTGTTATGATTGACTATAGAGTTACATATCCAAAGGAAGTATTGACTAGTTAAATAGAACAAAAAATGGAAGTCTACATTTCCCCGTTTGTTCACCTTTCTTCCTAACTTGCAGACATAGCACTCAAATGCATGTAGATGAACTTTAGCTTTTTTCCTTCACCTCTCTCCCACTGTGTTTTGCAGCAAATGTGCCTATCATCCCACACCATAACCAAGGTCAGTGCCATAACACTTGTCACCTTTCTGAAGGTCTGGTCTACAATTCACCAACACTCCTCACCATTGGTTTAAACCTGTGGCATTCAGCACACATCTGTCTGCACTCACTTTAAGCACCAGATAAATGCATCAACTGGCCACAATAATGTTTTTACAAAACTCTTGAGTATTATTACAATATTTTTAAAGTATTTTCCTATATCCTTATATGTTGATATTATGTAAAAGTAATAACAATTGCATTTTATCAAAGTGTGGCTCTTAGCATGCCTAACTTTGAATTCAAGCATAGCCATTAAGACATGTTACATTTTCCTGAAAGGAAATGCTTATACTTTCACAGTATCTGCCATATATGATTAAAAGCTGCTAATGTACAAGCATTATTTTATTAGCCTCATATTTTGTTGCTATTAGCACAATGAATTCAACCTAAAGGATCTAAATACTATAAAATAGTAACTAACTGCCTTCCCCTTTTATTTATTTTACTGTTCTAAGAGAATTATAAACAGGACTCCTTTTCTAACAGCAAAGTTTAGGGGTATCTACTGTCAACTGGACTTTAGCCTAATTTTTGTCTGAAGTTTTCCCTTAAGGGAAAGGAAAGTGATAGAGATAGGAATGTAAATAAGTATTAAGCACACACATACCACAGCAACATCCCAAATGGCTTCTGTTGGTCAGTGCTGTAATATTGATGCTTACCCTTCATGCCAAGGTGTCTTTAAACTATCCTTAGGTACATAAAATTTACATTTATGTAAATGCAGAGCCAGCCAAAAGAAGTCTGGTGATAGCAGAGAACTATATTACAACAACAGTAGGTGTAATAATCAGATTCTCTTGAGAAAACTTGATTCACATTCGTTGAATGAGAACTTGACCATAACTTAGTTCACATGGCAGCATAGAAAAATAACAAATGCACTTTAATTATTTTTTTCAAGTTATTTTTGGAAAAGAGAAATAATTCTGTCTTGCTTCTTCGAGGCTGTGAAAATTTATAGGTACATATGCTTCAGAATGTCACTAGAAAAAGAGCCCTGATTGTGAAAAATGTAAGAGTTTAAGCAAGTCTTTTGTGTAACTTTACTAGTACCATGCTAAAATAGCTAAGTCTATGAACATTAGACCTATCTCAGCTTAATTATTCATGATTATTTAGTGATTAGAGCACAAAATCCACAGTCAGTGATGTTTAACTAGGTTTACTAAAAGATGTCATAAAATAGAGAAAAGTACCTTCACCACTGGTTTGTGCATTAGATGGATGAGGCCATCACCAAATTCTGTCATGTCTGACACAAGAATAAGAATGAAAATAAAATCCTTCAATACATAAATACAACCATAAGCCTCTAGATGTTGATGTACTTTCCACATTACACAATATCAATCTCTACTCCCATACAGAGTAAATACACAAAATTTTGACAAACATATGCAGCACCTTCTTTGAGAAAAGTACAATTCTCTTGCTAGGAAGCATTTGCACACATTTCTGAAAAGAAAAGCATTCTGTATATAAAGGAATTTGAGAATGTGCAAACTCGAACATGTTAGAAAAATTCTGAATAGCAGGTATTTTAAAAATACTTTAGTTATGAAAAGCAGTATAACACAGCATTTCGTTGAGATAACCTAACTGCTAAACATGATGCAGAACATAACATACAGAATCAATCTACACTTCCGCAATGTCTTAATAAATACAAATCCCCAAAACAGGATTTCTTTTAAGGGTCTATCATTAATTGCAAAAGAAAATAAATGTATTATGATCGACATAGTTCGAGACATACACAATAAAGCAGAGAAATGCAACATACTACATGAAGTTAGTCACTTTTTCAATTACAGGATTAGGAAAAGACAGCATGAAATTAACACTTATCCACTTACAATATTAAACTTTTTTCTAGAGGTATCCTCGGAAATGAAGTTGTGGTTCTTCTTAGCTCAAAAAGAAAATAATTAGGAACATTAACATCTGAACTTTGCTCACAAATCAGCTTTCACAAGCCAAAGTAAACAAATGATTATTACCAGTTTTTATTTTTAACCAGCTTTTGACAAGTTAATCTGTCTCTGTCAAATAATTGTGGGCAGAAAAAGTATAATTTGGTTCTGAATTCTGCCTATTTTTATTAGTAAATTGTTGTATTAAATTGATAGGCTAAATGATTTAATTTAAACTGCTACATTTTTACGTTCCACATATTATACAGAGGTCTCTGTTTGCTCATCCACTATAATTTATTAACCGCATTAAAGCAACCAGAGTTTTTAAATAAATAGGATGGTTTCTTTCTATTCCAGCTGGTTTAGTTTACAAGTCCCAAAGAGCTTAGAAACCTTTGTAGATAGAGGAAAAAAAACCAAGAAACATGCACTTTATTTTATTTTTTCTACTATTGAGTTATGTCCAAAGAAAATTTTCCTTTAATAATATTGAAAAGTGTCAGTATTCAAAATAATTTTAATGATGTTTCACTTCAGAATTGCTTCACTTTGTAGACAGAAATGATATAGCAAACCTCCATGGTGTGAGGGAACTGCTTCACATTCAAGAGTTCCAATTTAGGGCAAGTGCATGGATTAACATGTTTTTCTGTATCCTTCTCATTAGAGCATTATTGTAAAGAAAGAATCAATAATTAAATATATACAATATTGATGATAATTATTAATTAAACAAAGGTTGACATACTGAATGTTATACACAAATTAACTTTCAACAGCATATCCAGTTTGTTCAAAGTTACTGGATCTTTTTGGTTTTGTTGTTTGTTTACAGCAAGTATCAGATAGGCTAATAAACAGCTTCGCTTCTACTGCATGTGCCTTAAGCTTTGCCACAGGTTTTTATATTAGAATCAGACTGATTGCAGCTTTCATCGGATTCATCTAACAGATTAAGCTTATAAAATGTTACCGAGAGAAATTGCACCTCCAAGAGCTATATTAGGTGGTGCTACAGATTTCCTCTACATCTGTACTGTGACAGTGCCGTCTTCAGTCGCTCTCACACTCACTTAATATGCAAGTCAGCAGAACTGGATTGTTGTAAACACGGAAGCGATATGCTGGTAACCGGAAGCTTTGGAAGATAGAGCATCAACCAGCACATGCTAGAAGCATCCAGTAGCTTCAACAAGTTTCCAGAAAGTTCTGAGATGTCATTTTCTAACTATAAAAGGAGGAAGAATTGCAAGTTAGTGGGTGTGTTGAACTGTAGTGAACCATTTTTAGTAGAGTTTTAGGTGCAGTGGCGTGCCTATGTGTCAAAACATCAAGTGAATTATTTGCAGGCAGTTTAGTTAAATTAAATATGATGAAAAAAAAAAATATAGTCCATCCATGGCCATCCTAGAAAGTCATGTTAGAGGAATTTCCAAATGTACCTCTGCAAGACACTGTGAAAAAATGTTCTTAAATTAGACCTGTAGGACTACTATTTCTATAAAGCAAAATTATGTTTAACAAAGAGAAAAGAGGTTAAAGTTGGAGAATCAACCCACTGATGTTAGAACTGAAAGAAAGTATCAGGTAAGAAACTTCAAAAGTTGAAATGATGCTTGTGAATTAAAATTTTCTAAAAAGATATTTGAAATATGTGGAAGTAGCATGAATTTTGAATATCTCCAAAAATAAGACATATAGATACTTTAATTTCATTATAATTAACAGCTGTGAGAATTTTTTTAACTATTCAGTCATGCAACAAGCTGTACTCACATCATAACATTTAAATCACATGATGAGCAAAGCTCACAAGGATGTGCTGGCCAATAAGATTACACACACACATTTGTATGTAGGAACAAGAAAAATATCACAACACAGACTTTAGAACCAACATCGCTATCAGCTGCTTCAAAATGAAACATTAACAGAGTTCAATGTTAACAATCAGCTTTCACCCCATTGAGACTGCAAAGTAACACATGCACTCCTTTTTCTAATGCACATTCCACTCTCAGATAGTAAAGTCAAAATGAACCAAAGGATGTGACAGTTGGGTAAAACAGTGAAAATGCTTGGTAATATAAAAATGTTGTATCAGCCCTTCTCGTATTTTGTCTTCTACTCACCTAACAATCACATTATGCCATCAAAATCAGTGAAATTCTTCTAGTTATCATGCATGCAAAATTTCAAGAAAACAATTATATTAAGTTATTTTATATGAATCTTTTAACTTTACAATGCATTTGCACAGCTGTACAGGGATTTAATCAAATTTCTGAGGTAGCCATGAGGTTATTTAAATAAGACACACCTGTATCGATACTATATCCAATTTGCCAGCAATTATTGCCAGACCTACAGACATTGCAATTTGGATATCAACAGAGACTACATACTGAAAGGTTCTGTGAGTCACTGTTACTTGGATAATAGTTATATAGCATTAGCTATGAAATAAACTAAGCAATGCTGCAAGCAAGAGCTTAAGGCTTCAAGGCAGCAATTTTTATCATTTTATTAATCTATAAGCAGCTGAGAAAAAAAAAATATCCATACTTAATTGCTTTTTTATTATATTTTTATATTGAGTCTTGTAATCAATGCTCAAGTCTGAGAATAATCTTTGTAATTCAATAATAATAATAATAATAAAAAAAAGAAGAAGAAGATGATGATGATGATGATGAGATAACCTTGCCAGTCTGTCAATATTACAGTCCTTATCTAAGCATAAGAATGAATCAGTTTAGAGCAGAACGGTTTGAATTAGCATGCTTAACAGCCATTATTAGTATACCCTATACCAATGCCTATGAGCAAGCAGATACTTTTGCAATGCATTTCCTTTAAAATTATGTTTAAAATATATGTTTGAAACAAAGTATATTTGATGTGCAAATCATACCCATGCTTTAGCATGTGCTGCTGATGTGGCTGAGGTCTCATGTACAGGTTAAACAAGGACTTGGTTGCTAATCTAGAAAAAACACAAGAACATTTTACATGCATCACAAAAATATTTCAAGACATCTAGCTTATTCAAAGAAGAACAAAACCTTTGCAAGCAAACCATTCTTAAATTCTAAAATAAATATAATAAGCAAGCAAATGTCATACCATTTCCTTCATTGTTGTTACCTTATAAATAGGCTTTGTAAGTTCATTCTAAATATTGTTTAGAGAAAATAGAAATCATAATAAATTTCCGCAAGATTTGTCCAAGTGGTAAGGTACCCCTCACACTGACTAAACAGCACAGTATCTTTATATATTTCGTCATATCCAGACCAAACCACCATATAAGGAGCTTGTACGGATTACCTTATGCTCTCTAATTAACCAATAGAAATACAATAAGGTGATGCTGACAACAGCAGTATTTCCTACAACCAACCATTCTGTAAATGGGGAGACACTTTATAACTGATTCATTTTCTGTGTTAAGTGGAACTTAAAAGAGTGGAATGTACCGAACCTATGTTGTTGTTGTTGTTTTTTTCCTCCCCCTTTTTAATACCAGATTACTATTTATGCACACGTTTTCTTGGGAACTCGGCTTCCTAGTCTTCATTCAGTAGGGTTTGCATAATTTCAAAAGATGTTATACACACTGATGTCTATGGCTTCAATGCTAAGTTTTCACTATGTCAGTAGATCCCAGAGTTCACACACATCATGTGCTGCATTTAGTATTTCAGTTACTTTATAGTATATTAGATGCCCTATTCACCATAATGGCTGAGGGCCTAAAGAAAAGAAACTTTCTTTGGTTGACAACAATGCAGAAAGACATGCAACCTTCACTTCCCCATAAAATCAGTGCCCAAGAAAAGGGGTGCATATAATATTTTAGCAATAAGCTTCTTTTATCAAATATTGGTGAATCAATTTTAACTAATTTATTCCAATTCTAACACTATAAGTAATTTTACTGAAGCAATAAGAAGATTCTGCAATTATCTATACTCATTGTTGAATGTAATATGTTACAAAATTCATTTATAAAATAGGAATACAATTCTTCACATAATAACAATACAAAAAAAACTTTTGGAAATGCATCAGATAGTGGAAAATGTATGTGAAAATTACTTAAAAGCATTTATTGCTAACATGGTGCCACTGAGGTCTACAATAGCTGGTACAGCAACATTCCACATTTAATATTCAATAAAACGGCCTTTTTGGGGGGAGGGGGGGGGCAAAGAAGGCATACCCATTATCACCACACAATGCCAACATAGTTGGCCAAGGTCATTAAGGCATGGACAGGAGGTCCATGGTTCAAATCCACATAAGACTATCAAATGGATTGCGATTTTCTCTACATTGGCCCTTAAAACAGAATATGCCAAGAAGGTAGCATAAACTTAGGTGTATAAAGTTTCCTTGTCAATATTTTCTTTCCCAATTATCATATTTGGATACTACTATGTACTAAGAATGGGCCTTTGATATTATTTACAAAAAGCCAGCAACCAACTGTTTATTTTCAAATTCCAAAGTAACTGCACTGCTCTCCGAAATGCCATGCTTCCTTCATGGTTAAAAACTGGACAGCAACTGACTGCATCACTTATAATTTTAGTTTTTATGGCACAGATGTACAGTACCTATACTGCATTGCTGTCTGAAGGTACATGCCTATTCAAATACATATAATCAATATTTGCTCAGTTGACATTTCTCAAAAGTATGACGTCACACACCACAATACTCAGCAAATAAATACTTCCTGGGCAATTTAAATAATCTGTAACGAAGCCCTTGTAAAACTATAGATAAAAACAATTTATTATAAAATTTATAACAAATGATAGATAACTCGCCAAAATTGGATGATCTAAATGACAATGCTAAGTTTCATTCAAAATTGTCCTTAAAAGGATGATTCCAAGCAGAATTAAAGCAAACCCTTTTGAACTGCTGATATGTATTTGCAAATGTATATTTAGTTTGTTTTTACTTGCGATATGCAATTAAGTTTTGCAATATGTTTCATGTTCTGTGCTTGTAGGAAAGTTTTAAAATGCATATAACTGGATATTTCCAATACTGCATATTTAATCATTTTTGCATATATTGAACATATAATACACTTTTTTGGTAACTTTAAAATTAATATTTTAAACACATTAGTAATTAAATAATAAAATCCTTACAATGGAAACAGCATTTGCAAGAGACTTGGCCGTAGTCAAGACACATTTCATATTTTAGCTGAAACCACAAAAAAACTTGACAAATCTGGTTTGTGTTTACATGAAGCTTTAGCAATTATGAATGAAGTCCAGAGTAACTTGAGAATACTGCTTTAACGTATACAGGAAAATTAAGTGGCAAATTGTGTAATGCTGTGGAGAAAAATCCTGAGAATGCTGGGCCACGTCATGGCCAAGTGGTTAGACCACTTGCCTCTCACCTAGATGGCCTGGGTTTATCCTAAGCACCGCATGTGAGATCTGTGGTGGACAAAGTGGCACAGGGGTAGGTTTTCTCTAGGTTCTCCAGTTGCCTCTGCCATCGCATTCTACCGATGCTCCATCTTCATTCATGTATCATCAGTGTCATCACCTGTGGTGCTACAAGTAGTTAAAATGGGCATTAAACACTATCCTGAGAACTTCTGTTTGGATAATTAATATCCTCCTAAATGAAAATGTAGCGCTTTCTGAAAAAAATTTCCCAGAGTAAATAAATGTTGGCCAAAAACATCTATAAATGCAGAAATATCCATCTCAGTATACTACCTTGTGTCAAATGGATAAAACATAATAAACGTAATGTGGGCATTTGAAAAAACAAATATTGTTGTAAACTCAAATAAAATTATAACAACTGGAAAGAAGTCTAAGGAAGAATTTTCAGTACTAGAAAGTATATGGTTAAAGCTAACTTTGCATGTTTAGTCATATTTTCAAAATTAAAGAGCATATTTTAAAGATTTTGATGCATAAGTTTAGATACTCCCATGTGACATTAGCTGGCCTAACTCGGCAGGTCAGTTTCTTGCTCTGAGTCAATTCATCTAATGTATTTGTTTCAGATAATACATTAAGCAATAAAATGATTTCTGGAATATACAAGGTGAGTTAATTAAATTATTCCTGGCACTTAACCCCTTCAGTGATATGAAGTCCTGTGCATGACTGTTACATAACCCATTTTACCAACGGATAACAGCCTGAAATAATACAAACGTCGATGTCCAAATTTATGTACATGCAGTCTAAGGCATAATAGGAATAGCTAACATATCAAACCAAGGATTGTGCGATCAAATCCAGTCAAAATGTATGCTCTGCATTCAAAAGAAATTGTGCAAAAGAATGGGGAGGGCTCAACTGGAATAATCAGTGGATGTGTTTAATACTGCAGTTATCATGTGTCCAAATAGCCACATGGTCTAAGGCATGGTAAGCAAAGGTTGACCATACTGTTGTAGTTGAAGGTTCATACCCCAAAGTACCAAAATATTTGTTATTTACTTATTTTAGCACCTCACCTCCATTATTGGACATCCTCTAATGGGTTAATGAAAAGTTTTATAAATTGACCTGCTTAATTGTATTAACTTCTGGTTATATTTGTCTTTGGACTAAATCAACATTCTTGCAAAAAATAAACATTACACTAACATTTACAATTTCATTCCATTACTCTTCAAAATTCACAAATTTCTTCCTGATTCCCTATTATGTTTCATTCAGTTCCTGGTTGGTACATGCCACTCTTATAAGTTATATGGTCCAAGTTGATGAGCAAGATTGTTCATTAATCACAGTTTTTCCTTTATCTTTAATAATTATTATTGTATACTCTGAAATAAATAAATTTTATGCACAATAAAATAAACTAATTTGCTAATCAGTATCTGTACATCATAGGAATATCCAAGTATTTTGCTATTGCTGCAATCAATCAATCAATCTGCAGATATAAAAACAATAATCTACTCATGTCATGCATAGTGTCATCCACTTACCTGGAAGCAATAGCTATGCTATTAGAGCTGGTGGTAGGTGAAGTTATTCCTGAATTGTTGAAATCTCCAGTAGAGCTCCAACGCTTTGCTAAGTGCAGACTGCCAGTGCTACCCACAACAGAGTTGGGCCTCTGCTGGGGAGTAGAGCGCCCAGCTGGGGTCTGTGCTTGTGGAGGTGGTGGTGGTGGTGTGTGTGTGGGAGATGGAGAGGTTGGCACTGGTGAAACACTTGTTGAACTAGGACTATCTGAATGAAGAGATCCTGTAGACTGATAATGGACCACCCTCCTGCAATAAAAATAATAAACAAATACATTTCCTTCTATAGTTTACACAAAAACCAACGATTTTGTGTCACCAAGACAGATAAAATAACCACAATGAAAAATATACTTTTACTTTCTCTAGCACATATGTTCAATATACATAGGCAGAGAAAATATTGATTCTGCCCAAAAATTCTATAGAGATACCATAATACATGTTTTGAGAATCCCTTAATTAAATGTCATAAAAGGTGTGCACATGTGCTCACTTGTGTACAGCATTGAAAAACGATAAGTTTGTTAAATACCAAACTTGGGATTTAAGTTCAATATCCTCCAAGGATGTGACACAAAGATTTCCCATCCAACTAATCTTTAAATAGAATATTTTTCAAAAACTTCAATTTTCTCAAAAATGACTCAAATGACTGATTAAAATACCATAAGTTTCAGACATTTTCATGATACATGAAATGTACATTTTTAATTTCTTGGAACAGCCTCTGAAGAAACTCTTCATAATGCATGATTTTCATATAATTGGTAAACCGTAAGAGATAGACAAAAACTTATTCAACAGAAAATGTAAATCTCATTATAGCACACAATTTATGTTATATACATTTATTTTGTAAAATTAACCATTTCCAGAACGTTAATTGTTATTGGTTTCAATTTTAAACAATTTAAACTTTTCTCACATGGGAAGTTATTTGTTTAATCTCTTATTTTACTCCTGCACATATAAAGAGAATGGAACTTCAATTATATTACATAGTGACCAGTATTTAAAAGATTTGGCTATCACTTTAGCCTAATGTATTCCCTCATTTTCCTTACATTTTCAAGGAAGCAAGTAATAAGATAATTTGTGTTAAAGTTTGCCTAGATTAGCATGATATAGATAAAAGAATAATCTTTTGTATACACAATTTGTTTGCATAACAGGTAGAGTAAATCATGTGAATGGAACACCACAGATATTTCATAAACCATATTATATCAGGCATGACGAAGCCATAGAATAAAGTCTCGTTAATATCTGCTACTAATAATGCTATCCCATTTGTTGTACTATATAGTCCCTGGAAGTATTGCACAAACTTTTGCATACTTTTACTGCCTTAAAATGTTCTGATTGCCCTAGTAAAAACCTTTTATTTTCTAAACAGAAAGTAAAAATATGATATAAAAGATGCAAATAATAACATTTTAAAAGTGTGGATGTTGCTAGCACTGATAGGTAAGAATGAAAAACTTTAAGAGTCCAATTTTCAGAAAATGTCACGAACTCCAAATCTGAAAGCAATGCCTCTATGGCTACTCAGTCTCTCTTCTCAATGCTTATTAGAAGTTTAATACTCATAGACCTCCTTGTCAATTTCCTGTTCTTCCTGAATATTTCAGTCTTTGCATTCTGACTTTTATACAATGGCAATACAAAATTTCTTTCAGTTAATGGAAAATCACAGATTCTCTGCAAATGTCTGTCACTGTAGTTGTTAAATGATAAAAATATGCTTCTTATGGAATAATAGCAAAATTGTATTCCCTGTTTTTAAATAATTTTCTCTATATAGCACTACCCTTAATTTTTTAGGTTACATTTGCTTGATTGTACTAATAGGGTTATCTGTGCTTGTATAGTACTTTTGTAAGCAAAGTTAGGAGAAAATATCTCAACAGTTCTTACTCGCATCACTGTTTTTTCATATATTTTGTATTCCCATATTTATTTATTTATTTATTTATTTAAACATTCTATTCAGAACAATGAAGAACTAAAGCTTGTGATGAGATTTACATTTGCTACATCTGTATGGAACTATGGTGCACAAATTTGAGCCTTAGAGAAAGGAAAGGAGAATTTAGATGAAATACTTGCTCGTTCATCCCATGATAATTCTCAGTGGGGTTATATTTGCATTGAGTAAGCAAAGAAAGCAACACCTGAAGTCAAAACCTATTTTGAACACATAATTTCTCTCTTGCTTATTCTAACCATTAGCATATTTTGCTTAACCTGTGAGCTAGTAAGCTCATCATTTATTTTCTTTTTTTTTTTCTTCCCTCCTTCAGATGGTTAAACATCCCCCCCCCCATTTATATAGCCCCCTTAAACATTTATAGTCATATCTGCTTTGACTTAAACAACTTATTGACTTGAACTTTGGGTTTTAATCATTTACTTTTCTTCAAACTCATGCACATTCACGCTCACATACATACTTCCAGACTCTGTGGGGGATAGGGAATGATTCCAATTAAAGAAAAATTTCTCTGCCCTGGTTAGGAATCAAACTCGGGACCTTTGTGTGAGAAATTAGCTCGCTGACCACTCAATCAGGGAGGCAGTCTAATATTTCTTGTAACATCTCAGATGCAAGGCAAATCTTGAAGTAATGATTAATTAATTCTCAAATGAATGTAGGATACAAATAACTAAGGGTTACTCATATTCATACTTTATACCCTAATGATAAGAGAAAACTTGGTAAACAATTATTCAAGCAACTCATCTCAATTAAGAGACAGGGGCAGACATACTAGTACCTCTTGAAACCACAGAGGTCCAATAGATTCAGTCAGATATATAAAATAACATTAGTACAAGAACCTGAGCAACCACTGAAGGGATCGCTGCTGGGCCCATTGTAACAATAAGTAAATGGACACAATAGCCTGGCAAACAAAGGCCTTTGTGTGACCTCTCAGACCTTCTTTCTCCTCAGGCCCAGCATATTCTTCTTCCAGAGCAATCTCTTTCTAATAGACAAAATGTAATGTTACTGTAATTTCTAAGGCTGGAACTTTTGAAGCCAGCAACAGACTATATAAGGGGCCAACAAGTGCCGGTGATAGAAGTGAAGTGAAGCAAACTAAAGTGAAGCGAGTTAAAAGTCAATCTACTAAATGACACTTGCTAAGAAAGTGACGTGAACATAGACTTAGTTATTTGTGTACAAAAGTGTAAATGCTGTGTTATATGTAGTGCTCCAGCGACTATAAAATGAATTTAACAGAAACTGGTGTTCTCATTTGTTATAATATTTTGTATGTGAGTAACACATGCACATATGCATACACACAGAGGAAATGCAGTGGACACAACTATCCTTTTTCTTTCCTCTTGACTAATTGTCACTTACATTACTCAAAGTGGTATATCTCTGGAGAGTGGTAATTTTATATTAAGGTGTATATTCAAATATGAGATCAGCTTTAAATAAAACTATTATGATGTGAATGTTTGATTTCAATAAACTGGAAAAAAATAAAAAAACAAAAACAAAGAATTGATTTTAGACGCTATCTTACCTTTGAGGTAACGATGAAGGGGCATAACTTGCGGTTCTTCTTATGGGATCCTTGGGTGACAATTCGTTAGCACCACTTTGTTGTTGCTGTTGTTGATACATAGGTTGTCGAAGACGAACACTTCCTGTTGCACCAACATGGTTACCATGTACAGCACCTATATTGTTCAAATATTCTTATTTAACATTATCAAATCATATAAGCCATTTACATATTTAATAAACTTACTGCACTCGTACACAGTATTGCCATAAGTTCTGTCAGTACTTTCAATGCATATACTACTATATAAAACTATGCATATCCATTAATATAAATATATTCTGACAGTATAAAAAAATGTTACAAAACATATTCTCATTCAAAATGATCACCATGTGCGGCAAGACACCAGCAAAGACATTGAGGCCACTCATCAATAATGCACGAATCATGTCCAATAGAATTTTCTTGACAGTTGACATGATTTGATTTTTTTATCATCTCAATATTGCAATACCTCTTTTGACATTCTAATGCCTCAAGCTTCTGTCACAGAAAATAATCCACTGGACTGAGGACTGGACTTCTGCTAGGCCAGTCAGCAGCAGTGATGAACTGTGGGACATTCGTTGCCAACCACTGCTGTGTGGTTTTTACTCTTCCCATACGTTAGCAAAGCTTCGGATCAAACCCAGTGTATCTCCTTTAATTTTTCAGTTAGCAAATGTCCTCTTTTATATGCACTAACATATAAATCATCCTTTAAAAAAAAAGTCTTCATTTCACAAGACAAAATTGTTAGTTTATAGAAAAGATTGCATTGAATCCTTGCACAAACAGCATTCACAACTTTTATGCATACATACCTAGGATAGCCAGATTTGACACAAACAACATTTGCACCCGTTTCTTTAAACCATGCTATTGTTCAAAACACAAATTGTTCATTGATTCAGCATCAAAAACATGTCCTTAGCTCGCTTTCCACAACAAAATAATGCCAATACAGCCATACACTTTTCACACTCTTCCCATTCCACCTTTCTCTCTTGCCTGTTTCTGACCTACTGGTTACTCGAAGAGTAGTAAAGGTGACTTTGTGAACAATATATAATGTTTCCATGTTTCTTCATTCACAATTTCCATACTACAGCGTGTTTAAATTTTAATGACAGAACTTATGTAGTACTATGTAATTACAACACAACTGGATTTGCTTTCTAAACAATATTCTCAACCTTAAAGTGTCCTATAAAAATAAGTTACATCAATATTTAACATATTACTGAATTATATCATAACTGATACTCACTTCTGTTGGGTGTCCCACTACCATTGCGGATTGGAATGTTAGCTCTAATACTCTCATTGCTGCCACGAGATTCAAACTGATTCAGTCGCCTAAGTACATCTGCCAGGGTTGAGCGCAAACAAACTATTTCATCTCCCTGCTCCAACACCTTCTTCTCAAGGTCTGCCACCCTCTCTCTCAGAGATTCATTTTCTGTCTCCATCATATCATCTGAAAGTACAAGGATACAAGTTAAAATATTTTCTTAGAAATGCAAATTGGAACAAGGAGTAAGCAATTAAGGTCAGATAAGTTAACATGGAGCTCATCACAGATTTATGTAAACTTTACAACTCTTAAATAGTTAGCATCAAGTCATTAACAAGGAAGGAACAAGACACTCAAATCACCCTGAATGCACACACCTTCTGAGGTAAGATACAATGCAAGGTGCAGTAACAATGCAACTTTTGTTTTTTTGCTTTCTTCTTAGCTTAGTGCAGGCTGTCCCAGCTAGACTGTATGCCAAAGAGCAGCGACTTACTCACAAGGATGTGTAGGAATGCAAGCACAAATACTGCATTATGACCTTTGCCCAGTTATGTATTGGCTACAGCCTTTGCCTGTTGCTGTGCTCCAAGGATTGTAGTAGAGTACGTAGGAGTACTCTGACCCAGGAGAGTAAATTTGGAGTTCACTTTCAGTGCTGGTAATAACCTATGTAAACGTTTTGTCTATTTTACTGCAAGTATGTGTATGAACTAATATTAAATTATCTTGAGTATTTAATATTTTATATATATAAATAAATAATATATATATTGTGTGTATGTGTGTTGCAGACATGGAACATGGTCACTAGGGATAGGAATTTCCAAGCACCAAAGCCAGGACCAAAGTAAATCAAGGGTGAACGTTTATCAGACTTTATGCTGTGATGTCAGAAACAAATCATCCCCATCCCTGCAAGGTCTGTAGGCTTGTGCAGACCAATCAGGGACCGCATTTTACCTGCCATCAGTGATTCAAGTCGCTGTTGTTGCGTTCTACGTGTATTGATCATAGTTTTCAGTGTTTTGAATGTAACTCAAAAGTATTAGTGTTTTTGTAGTTTTGAGTGTAGCTAATTTAAATCCAACTGCTTGAGAATTCATATGTATAATAATAAATGTGATAGATTAATTTTAACATTTAAATATTATTAGGCTCTGAACTTGATTTTTTATTTACTTATACTTATTTAGATTTATTACATACAGCAGCTGATTATGTGCTGCAAGTTATTACCTTTTTGTGGTCAATTACCTGGCGTGGATAATCGATCGCCACTTTGCAACCAAGATTAATGTTGGCGACCTTGTTACTGGAACCATCATGCAACAGCTGTAATTAATTTCATTTTCGCATAAATACCATTTCTATTAGTCATTACCATCTAAAAAATAGTACTCAATATACTGGGTTAAGTACATTAAAGAATCTCGGAAATAGAGAACGCTAGAGAAGAATTTCGAAGTAACAAAAACTCACTGTCACATACTGAAACTGTTTCTTATTCTGTATAGGTATTTTTCGAGTATACGAAACATAGAGTTTGTTATTAAAAATTAATCTCCTCCTAAAGATGCCTTCTACTTAAGTCTTCAATCCCTGCCAGTATTTTACACAAATTGCTTGGGTCAATTATCGTTTTATGTCGGTAGTTCCTTGCTATTTTCGTAGACAATTTTACAGCCCTCAACTACTCTGAACTATTCCTACAACAGTTATACACATAAAGGAATGAAAACAAAATGTGCATAAGAATTTTACATGAAAGGATATTAATTCTAAATGCAATTTACGAAACGTAGAGGAACGCCTGAATTAGGATGCTCCCAGAAGAGTGTTAATTAGACCCTTAGGGCTATATTTTGTGACAAAATCGTGTTTTACTGGTAAATCTGAAATGTCATTAGAGAAAACCAAAAGGCGTGAATAATTTTAAGAATTCCAAGACCTAAATGCCATTCCAACTGGCTGCAAACGCTTTTCACTGAACTCTTGGGGTAAAATTCAAAAACTGAATTGAGCGTTAGTTATGAGCGCTCTGTAACTACTATGGTTCTCAGCGTCCTACTCTATATTGGGCGTGAAATTCGCTCACTTTTACTCAGAAGACTCTTTGCTTCCTTTTCGAAGGAAGTCATGCTAATGATTGTTACGCCCGAAAAAATATCAATCGCCCTCCGCCGCGTTTGAACTCGCGTCCTTGGGAACCAGAGGCTAGTATGTTACCCCTAGACTACGGAGGAACACAGGCTAAAATTAAGAACGTCTAAATGGCTGCTCAGTGATATCACGGCATACTAGAATACATTCTCGCAATGATCTCATAATCCTCCAAAGTATCAATTTTTTTCAACTTTCGTTCTAAACTTGGGAGGAATACAACACTTGAAAAGGATTAGGTAGAGGAAAGGGGGAAAGAAAAGGTTCTCCTTCCAAAGTTCACTCAGGTTTTATGTGGGGGGGGGGGGGCCTTATAGAGAATTACTAATTCTGTGAATGATATACGTAATACAATCGTTCCAATTCTGCATGCTTTGACAGGAATTTGTTTAAGAACTTGTGAATAAAGAGGCTGTATATTTTAATACGGAAGTTCGGTAATGATTAACATTTTAATATTAATTTTGTAGGATATTAAATGAATAAGCTTTAAATTAATTTTTATTTTATTTTGCTCTTAAACTGCGTGCATGAATCGTATTAATACAAAGTATTCCTCGCTTATAATGTATTTAAAAACACATATCCAGCGTCAAAAGCTCCTGGTTTGTCCTATTGTTCTAACGTTACATCTAAAAATCTTAGCTTCTGAGGCTGTTGGTAGAGAGGTTGGGAGATATAGTGGTGTAGTTTAATAAATTCTTGCATGAAAGCAACGAAAATATTAACACAAGAATCGATAATATCAATTCCTGACTTCATTTTGCGGAAGAATTGCAGCAATATCAGTCACAAGAACACAGCTATGTGCAGTTTAATTCAGAAATGAAGTTTTAGAGCAGAACACGATAGATCCATCCACGGTTTATGATCCCTGAAGATTCCCCAAAGATAAGCCTGAAACGCTGCCAACGAAATTTCACCGTTATCTCATTGGCCGCGTGCACAGAATGCCTGATGGCCATTTCATTCAGGCTAATGTGTAGAAGTCGTTGTGGTGGGCATTGAACCATAACAGTTTAGAGAATAGATGACAAACGAAGTTAGGAGAGTTTGCCAGGATCGATAAAACAGTGTAATACTCGTTTACTTGGTATAATTTAGAAGTACTGATTTAATCACATTGAAATGTTAGAGAACATAGGTTTGTTATTACTTGTCCCAGCTTTCAAGACTATGAAACACTGAATCACTGTGATTAATCTATTTCCGTTTACATTAAGAATCTCTCTCAATAGTGCACAAGGATTTCGTATCGTTTGCGAGCATATTTCCTCCTAACTTGTTTTTTTATTTTATTTATTTACAGAGGAATTTTGAAACGGTTGAATTCACATCGAGGACAATTGTATTGTACCAGCGCAGGAAATAAAAATAAACTGTATTTTACAATTATTCCACATTGGGTGCGTTTTGTAAATTCTGAAGTATGTTAAGGTGTAAAATTCCAAATAATTTAGATAAAAAATCCACATCAACCATAAGTTCGTCGTTAGGCAAGATCGAAAGGCCGATGAAACCATAACACATATTTTACCAAAAGAAATGGCATGCCTAGACTCTGATCAAAACAATTTCAGATATTCGATTTCTTACAACAGAAGCTGAAATACTTTGTTTGACGCACGAAAATGGACTTATATCCACCATTTTCTATATTTAAGATTTTGTCTACATACTTTTTATTTTGCTATCATTTTCAGAAACTAAAAACCACGAGTGTCTATTAAATAAAACTACGTGTTTGACAGCACCATTCTATTCTTGAAACAATCTCCCAACTTTCAGCCAGAAAAGAAATCCAAGCTTCTAAAAAATGAGTTATGAAACACACAAATTGGGATCTTGAATCCTGGATCTTTCCTAATCGACACGATTTTCTTATTCTAAATACCTATGTTATCATTATTGTTACATGAAATGACGACTTCTTTAAAGCAGTTTGTGGTCTTAAACTTACCTGTGTTTCAGAGTTAGTGCTCTTGCGTAAAATTACTACAAAATGTACGTCTTTCAGCGTTTGTCCGAATTGCTTCTTGCCTTACTAATTGGATTTTATAACGGTTGTACAAAGCACAGGAACCCTTTAAATTATTGCTGAATAACTACTGGAAGTATATTTGGAAGAGGAAATCTGAAGTGTCTACATTCGGCCAATGTGCTTAATTCCGTCATTACCGGTAGTGAGCACTGTTAGTTGTAAAATACGGAGACTTCGGTTAGAGATAAAAGGCCTACAGCATGTTTATTATGATTCAACAAAAGTAAGTGTGTTGCAGATCTGTAATAAATGCTTACGACTAAATATGTTAAGAACCGACCAACCAATATGGAAAGTTGCCTTTGACACAAGAAAATCGTGGACACAGGTTAATTTATCGTTTAATTTATTTTGGCGTGTGCCAAAATAAATTAAAAACTAATGTCAAGATGAGAGAGAAGACATGGAGCGCGAGAGACATTTGCAAGGAAATTAGTATGAAATCTTGTGTCCACATGTTCGCTTTCTGCAGGATGGGATATCACTCCATTTTCATGGTGAAGTTCGTGCATACCTGGACATGGGGCTGCTTCAGTGATGTATTCTACCAACTCTAAAAGGTGTTTATTGCAATAGCCTACATCGGGATCTATCAGGATGCATTGCAAAATACGACTTAGTTCCTGGATTTATAGCAATAGCGCTTCCTCTCTTTCATTATGCTTTTCGAGCTAGCTCCACCTGTCTGCCAGCCTGCTCTTCATCACGAATGTCCCAAAACGAGCCGAATCGGACCAATGTACAGTGCACAGAACCTCTGCACCTCGGTTTGCACGGTGTGATTTTAGGCGTTTGAGAGGCTCTGGCCTACATGATTGCCACATATCGCTTCGTGAGATTGCTGTTTCCAAAAAACATATCGAGAATCTGTTACCGCCTTGTCAATGTCACACCACAAAACTGAATGGAGAAGTTGAAAGTATCGGGCAGTCTCGAAGACATGCTGGGAACCCGAGTGGCAAGAACTCGATACCCTGTGGACGTCTGTCGAGTCAACCACGATTCTCACATCCAGGAGTTAGGAGAGAAGGGAGCGAGAGAGGAAGGGAAAATCACTTATATTTCCTCTTCGAAATGGCACGTGCATGGTGTCTATAGTTTGTAATGTTTTTGGTTAAAGTGGTAAGTGATCCTTATACATTCTAAGGTATGATTTTTTTTTTTTTTTTGTGACAAACAAAATGTTCAACTGTTTCCCTTGTTTTACAACAATGATCACGAACTCCACACGACTGCATATCCTGGAAAGTGACAAATTGAGTTAGTTTTTGCAAACAATAGGCAATTATTGACTACAAGTTTCTGACCTAAATTGCGGAACATGTAATTTATCTAATAATTGCAAGCTTGTCTTTTAGTAGTAATCATACACATATCATACAATGTTTATTCTCTACAAAAAGAAATATATGATGTTACTGAGCATCAGGAAATATACACTGACGTCCCTTTCTTAAAATCTGGAAATAAATTCGTACTTTCTTTTCATTAGAAGCCAAGAATCAGTTCAAACATGGGTAATTAATTCAAATAAAACCCAACATGTCATCTTTCAACGGTATTTTTTTACTATATAATCAATGTTTAAGAGTTGTTACAAAAAAGAACTCCATATTTGTGCTTGCACTTGCATGAAATGAATAAAATGCTGAATAAAGAGTCCCTTAGATGTAACCCGAAGTACTCTCTCTTGATGAGAATGTCTGAAAACAAAGTAGCGTTGCTTACAAAGAAACACTCCACATCCAACACTTGATTGCTTTGTTTCAGAAGCACAAACAAGACTGAGCCGAGGATAATGAAGAACCATGTATGAAATAAATAAGTAATTAAGAAATGTATATGAAAGATCATACGATATATACCGGAATCTAAGAGACACAGATCAAATGTATCATTTGGCGAAATTAAATCCTACACATCAACATTAAGAGGTATAAAAATGCAAAGTCTGATACTATTTTTTTTTTTCTTCTCTTGCTTGCTACATTATCTCGACATTTTTGCGCTTCGTGGGCGCTAGATGATAATGTACACATTTTTCGGACATAGAAAGTAACAAACTAGAGCTAATAAACAATCCAATAATATATAACTATAATTTCTCGAATTTACTCTTAATTCTCAGTAATATTCACAAATTTCACTAAATTTTGCATCGACTGCATGTGCCATATGTTATATAGGACTTCATACCGCCTGTTTCAAAAGACACCGAACCAAGAAGTGTACGTTGTTGCTCAGATCCTATGTGGAACTAATGTTTTCAGCACCAAAAAAGACGCCCTGTGATCAGTTTGGATTACGCAGTCAATCAGGAACAAAGCCGCCTGCCTGGCCCACGCTATCAGAGGTAATGTACGTAGTTTGGTAAACACCAAGTCGCGTGCTGTAGCAGTGTTTTTATAGACATACCGACATACTGAACAGAGTTAAGCTAACATTAAGGGATGCATTGTCTTACGAAACTCCGTCCGCTAAGAATCTATGCCTTTAGATATTTGTTTATTGTTCCAATATACACGTTTATCATAACAGACAATTAATGAAAGGAAATTATGAAAAATAAGCTAGAATACATACATCAATAATACTACCTTTTGAATTTAATGTTAGTGATCTTGAGGGTGGAAGTAAGGAAGTGATAAAGAGAAAAGAGGCAAGAATACTTAAGAAAGAATACTACCAAAAGGACTGACAAAGTTTACAAAACTAAACCATTTTTGCAGCGAGGCAGCAAGTTTATTTTTCTGTTTTTTTTTTTTTAACTCATAATACTAAATGAAACATTTTTTTATATTCAACCGCAAATTCTTGTTGATATTTACGGTAAGTTGTTGAGAGTTTACTATTTCAAATTACAAAATGATTAGCATAATAAATACAAGATACCGCTGCTTAGGACAAAATACGTATGTTTCGCATTCAAAATCATCCTCGAAACTGTCCGAGTCATAAAGTCTTTTGGGTGGGTAACTGCCCTCTGTCATTTTACCTGAAAGCTAGGTTTGCTGATTATGACTCCGGACACGGTTGCGATTTGGTTGCACTCTGGCTGAAAAATAGAGACAAAGTTTTACTGGGACTTTCACCTCCCCAAATAAGCCATTCACTCTGAGCAAGCGATTAGTAATGTGAATCTTGTTTTGAAGGTACTTAGTCCAAAAGAACACATTTTGCTTCAGAAAATGAGCTGTAATCCATATAAGAGGTAGTTGACCATGCATGTAATTCACATACGAGTTAACCTGGATTATTTCATCTGCCAGAGTACATATGTATTATTGTATTCATTTTATTTATATGTTTTGTAATAAAAACTATGTTTATTGCAGAACTGTATACTCCTGTGCTCATCTATACCTATAACACAAACTCAGTAAGCATAGGACTTCTGCCTCTCTCCAATCCGCTCGCTTGTAAACAATGTATCAGTATACCAGAAGTTAACTTTCATCTAATTCATATCCGAAACCTACTGATAATAAACAAGGAGAAACAATTTGTTTTCATGACACGTGCTTGCCAAGAACAGCCTTGAGGTGTGAGTATGTTGGCATCGCACACTAGTGCTTCGTGTATGTAATTTTCAATGTTACATAAAAACACACCTAAAAGTGTTTCGAAGCTGCGATATCAAACCAGTTCTAGGATAAGCTATACGACTGTTAGAAACATCCAAGTGTGAATAATTATACCAATATTTTCGAGTTGGCAAAAAGCTCACCAACTTTGTCTGAAACTTCTGTAATTTGGGGGGAGGGCGCTATTTAATTAGTGATGGAAAACAGGTTTTGTCAGACCTACCAAAAATCAGTAAATTTAAACGTGATGTAAAAAGTTTACCTACTTTTAAAATTAGTAGCGCAAGTTTAACAGTCAAAGCATCTAAAACTGTTGTTTAGAAGTTTATAAACCCTGCGAGTAAAATATTTCTCTAGAGACCAGTGAAAAGGTTTTTTTATGCACCGGTGTTTTAAAATCGACGGTGTTCCCAAGTTAGTGTTATCCTATCATCGTGTGCTTGTTACACGTCTCCAAAACAACTGGGTAGTGTAGCATCGCTCAGTGATTCGCAATTTACTTTTGGATGGAAAAGCTTGTGTTTTCTAGAAATCAGAGGATATCAATGGCAAATGGGTCTTTTCATAACGGGTACAACATATTCTACTGAGCTTAAAAATTAACGTTGAGATCAGCAGCTCACTGTCAGTGGAAATGTGGCATTACATAGTGCGAAAAATTGTACAGAAGAAATGCCCACACGATATTATCCTTTTCCAAGATCGTAAGAAAACATGGCGAGATGCAAAACTTTCTATAGAATATATTCCAAACAGAAGTATGGGGGTTCCACCTAATTACTTAACGTAAATTGGTTTTAAATGATTCATACATTTTATGCTGCTACAATAATAATACAGAGCATTTATAGTTAACTGAAGAAACAGAATAATAATAATAATAATAATAATAATAATAATAATAATAATAATAATATGCTAGGTCTTCTGTATATCACAATATGCCATTTCTTTTCTGAGTGATTTCAAATCAACTGCGTGTGATCGTTTCCGCATTTGGCCGCGCCGTGGCCAAGTGGTCAGACCACTCGCCTCTCATTAAGGCGGCCCAGGTTCGATCCCAAGCGATCGCATGTGGGATTTATGGTGGACAAAGCGGCGCAGGTGCGGTTTTTCTCCAGGTTCCCCTGCCATCGCATCTACCGGTGCTCCATCTTCACTACATATATCAGGGCAACCACCTGCGGTGCGATTATAGCAATAACGGCGTTAAATATGCCTCCTAACTACCTTGTAACGATGGTTGTAATCGGCGAAATGATGCTCTAATGAGCACGTATATACGGAGTTTATAGTTGCTCGACATTCGTATCATTCGTCTTCTCAGGATAAGGGAAAACCCCGGGAAAATCATTATCCGGGTAACTCTCCCTAAACGAGATTTGAACTTTCGGGACCTCTTGAGTGCAAGACAGAAACGCTAACCCCACACTACAGAAGCGGGCTTCAAATACTTGATGAGATGAAACTGAGACCTGCACTGCAAGGTATGGTGGGTAATTTAAGATTTAGGGAAAAGTTGATCCAGATTAGATTGTATTAAAATAAATTGTTAAATATGTCGACTATAAGTGGAAAAGGAAGAATGGAAGAGGCTTTGTTTGCAGCGAAATAACTGTCCTTGGGCAGAAAACTATGACTTAAGTTTAACGCAACCGAAATGGAAATAACTACGAATAACCACATTTACTTCAGAGGTATTCACCTTTTTCCGAAATCTTTTTTTTTCCATATGAATGAATGTTGTATTTTAATCTGAGAAACGTATTTAATACAATAAGCTGAAAATAACGAATTTACTAACTGCTGCCTATAGAACATATTTTTTAAAATAAAACTGCATTTTTAGGTGTTCCACTGTTTTCTAAATCAGTGAGTCCAAGCACATTTTCGAGTCCTTGCAATTCCTATTCATTCTTCATTTATTAGAAATAGTTTCCTACAAAATACTTATACTTTAGAGTATTGAAAATAAACGAGAGAATTCAAAAATAAACAGTCTATTTTCATAAAAAAAAAAAAAAAAAAAAAAAAAAAAAAAAAAAAAAACTACAGGATATACGACTGAAACAAGAATATAAATTGCAGTAAATAGAAAACTGATGTGTACCATTCACATGACTTTCTCCATATCCCTGCAACAAATAATTCTTAAAAAGCTTATACTTCTATTTACTTCATGCTAATCAGAAAAAAATTAGCAAAAATAGCCTAATTACTCGCTTCCTTGTAAGTAGAAGCGAAATAAGGGACAACCGTAGGTTAAAGTGATAGTCAAAAGCTGGTTGCTATGTCAATGAAGTTCGTTTGTTTATATGGATAGGAGTTGACAAGTTCCTGTATGAGAAAAGTATACGTTTTTCATAGCAGAAACCAAAAATAAGGAATGTCACAAAAACGACGAACTCCACGAAAAAAAAAGTATATAACATAAATCGTGTGTTTTAATGTGCTCTATATTTTTTGTGCAGTAAGTTTTTGTCCCATCTCTTACGGTTTAGCAATTATTCAAAATTTAGTAAAATTCATCCAGAATAAACTACTCTTCAGAGGCTATTCCCAGAAAATTCAAGATATACATTTCATTTTTCAGGTAAATATGTTTAATATCCGAAATTTTAATCAAAATCGTTAGAGCCATTTTTGAGAAAATCAAAATTTTCGAAAAAAGTTCTATGTAAAGGGTAGTTGGGGGTGGGGGGATTTTTCTCAAAATCTTCGTGTCGCATCCCTGGAAGATACTAAACTTAAATGCCAAGTTTGGTGTTTTACCGACTTTTCGTTTTTGAGTTATCGTGTTCACAGACACACGGACACACACGGACCTTTTTGTGAAAATTCTTTTTTTGGATATTGGTGACCCTAAAACATATATTTCCGGTGAAATCTCGGTATCGAATTTTTGGGTGAAGTGCAATACTTTCTCTATACACTATGTACATAGTGGGTATGGAGAAAGTAACAAATTTTAAATGTTTATTTGCTTCTTAAAGTGTTTGAGTAAAGAGAGATCTAAATAAACGAAACTATCTACCCCAAATTATGTTCATTTACCTGTGTTCTTTTAAAACATATTTTAGGTTTTAGTAAACAAAAAAAACAAACAAACAAAAACAATAATGTAGATAAAACAAATGTCAGTAAACTTACAGCAAATCTTACATACATGTATACAGCACGTCCGTAAGTGAGGAATACTGCAAATAAACAGCTCAGACACGTTCAGTTTCGTATTTTTAAAGGACAATTTTACAAAAAGAAACAACAGTTTCAGCCAATATTGCATAAGACAAATCATCGACAAAAATCTAAATGACAATACACGATGCGTTTCCTAACGATGGTTATCTTATTTAGTTAGATTAAAAATTTCCCTTCTCATATGATTGTTATGGAAACTTTTTTTTTTTTTTTTTTTTTTTTTTTGTTTCATTTATATAGCCCTCTTAAACATCTAGATCACATCGGAGGCTTCAACTTAGAAACAACTCGACGACTGTAGGTTTTTGAACGTTAGATGTTTTTTATATCATGTTCTTTTCTTTTAAAACACGCCTATTTACTCTCACATACGTAGTCCAGATTCTGTGGGGGATAGGGAATTATTTCGGTTAAAGAAAAATTCCCCGCCCCAGCTGGGAATCGAACCTGGGACCTCTGGGTGAGAAGTCAGCTCGTAAAACAATTTAGTTATTAGCTTCAACAATGTTCACCACATTAGTTGTCCCCGTATCTCATCGTAAAGCACCTGCCTGTTGTGTGGGAGGTCTCAGGGTCGATTCCCGGATGGGTTAGGGATTTTTCTCTAGCACAGAATATTCCTTATCTTCCCCCAGAAAAAGTGTGAATGCGTGCATCTAAAGATAAATAAAAGCCCAACGGCATAAGTACACGAGTTAACACCATTGCCCATAGGTAATATTTTACAAAAGAAAATACTGCCGACATGACCATTCAGTTATATGTAAATGGAACAATATTAAAAATTCACAATTTACACATTTTCCTACTGTAACACATGAAATTCTAATTATTCGTTAGTCATAAATATCCCTATACAAAAATTAAACAAGAACAAATTTAAATAGAGGCTTAAAAGTATATACATAGAATTTTGGTACTCCTTGCGTGAATTTATAAGTTACTATCGTCATGAATTAAGTATTTTGGCTATTCCGATTTCCTATATTTGTGCAAAATAAGAATATACCCTGCCTTCGCTTTATGAATTGGAAACACCATATTGATTATATCTTACCCAAACTGAGCTCTGCATGTTTTGCAATTCGATCTTTAATTCAGCTTATAAATAAGAACATATTAAAACAGCTTATTATGTATATTTTTTCATCCATTGATGACCTATGGAATAATATTTTGAGGAAATTCAGTAAATAGTAAATGCTAAAAAAGTATTCATTATGCAAAAAAGGTAATAAGAATAATGGCAGGAGAAAGACGATCAACTCATTGCAAGCCACTCTTCAAAATGTTTGGAATTTTACCATTAACCTGTGAATATATTCTAGCCATATTATCATTTGTAATAGCCCAGAAAAGTTTTACAAAAAATACAGATATGCATAACAAAGAGACCAGACATAGACAGGACTTACATATACCGACAAATAATTTGCAGTTATTCCAAAAAGGGGTTTACTACAAAGGAATAGTTTTGTTTAATTCACTTCCCTCTTCTATAAAAGAATTGCAAATGAACAAAAACAAGTTTGGATCAGAATTAAAGAGATACCTTATTACTCACACCTTCTATACAGAGAAGGATTTCATTCAATCAAAAAATACTGGTAATGTAAAATTGTAAATATAATAAACATGAATATTCTAAGAATGCAAGTGTACGGGTAGACTTTTGGAAACAGACATGTAATTGAAAATTATGCAAAACTGACACCTCTAAAGTCATTGTCAGAGTTATTATTTGTAAGTAAATGTATTAATAAGTATGAATAAATGTAATTGTTGACATGATCTACATCCTAGAGTTTGGGCTTTGAGTCTCAGCTCATAATAGCATCTACAGATTGCAATGTTATGTTTGTATGTATTATGTATGTATGCATGCCAAGGTCACCCACCACCTTGTATGCATATTGGCCGAGACGGCAGTGATCTCGGAATTATGCCACTGCGCAGAAGCGAACCAGGTCGTGTCAAGGGTACGTTTATCGGATGTCTCAGTTATTGCTTTGTATTCGTGTTGTGAAGTGTATCGACGACACGTGCATTGTGTGCGATTTCCTCAGGAATGTTATTCTCTTATTAGTCCAAGGAAATGCCTGCTAATAAAATCATGTTTAAACTGCGTATTTTTATGTACGATACATACATGAAAACTGAATAATGCTGACAGCTGTGCAGACAATTTCAGCAGTAATTTTCTGGTTATCAAGTTCCGGAAGGACACCGAGTTGTTTGGATATTAAATTTAGAAGAACGGGAACGCTAAACGCTTAACCAAAAAAGCTAAAACTACATGTTCTAACGAACGAAATTAGTGCTGCGCGCGCTCATCTAAGAAATCTCTCAGCCGTGTTGCACAGCAAGTAGGTGTTTCACAAACCTCTGTTCATATAGCTACTGAACTTTTAAAACTGCGCGACTGCAGTATAGTACATTAACATTACGCAAGAAGTAGTTATGTCTGTGAATAGTAATTTCATCCGACGATGTTAAGAATGTCTTCACGCAGATGGGCACCACTTTCAACAGCAAGCTTCTTGCCGAAACTATCAGTATACTTTTAATCGACCGAAATTATTGTACATCTTTTTTTTGATCAGGCAGGGGGTGGAGACCGAATTCTTTATCAACACTTATTTTGAATGATTGGTCATTATCTTCCTAGATAGTTATTAAAATTGTTAGTAATTTCTGTTTTAAGAATATTTTCATCAGTATTGGGGGCTAATTCTGAACTCATTACATATCTATATGTTACTTACACTCTAGTATGTAACACGAGAGTACAGGAACGGAAAGCCCCGGATTATTACTAGATTGTGCGCGGAGCACGCATTCTTATGATCCGCGGCCTTCACATAAAATAAAGGTCCTGTATATAGCTAGTGCAATTTAAAGTTATTTAACATTGACAATGCCAGAAAAAATCTATGAAGGTTATTGCCATAAATTATATAATCAGCATAATATTTACCAGATCATAGGTTTCTTTGAATTTATGAACATGTTGTCTGCAGCCCGTACCTCTATATTTTCCTGTGCTCCCGTTTTGAACACCACTGTTATATTGTTATATGCAAAACATAGCAAACAATGTAAACTGGTTAACATAAGCTCGAATCTGCATAGGTGTTTAAAAGTTAAATTCATTTATGAATAATTCTGGGACATTTTCTCTACTGAGAAACGCGCACACACACACATACACACACACACAAAGAAAATATGACTTACTCCATGCGTTCATGACGCCGCTGAGGGTATCTTCTGGGGTGTCCATGTTGAAGATCACCATACTCCTGTTCCCTTGGTATATCACAGTGATATGGACGGCGTTATCACAGGACGGATGACAGCTGTTACACCACGGTTAACTGTGCATGCTAAGTTGCACTAAGTGCACTGTCGTCTTGGCAAATTCTCGCTTCAAGTTCATTACCGCTCTAAGGATCGCAGCCAAGGCCAGTTCCGCGAAAATCAATTACTGCACCATGCAAAACCATGCTGCGAATTTAAACAATCCATGTCACGCCATGCTCGTCTTTAACCCAGATTTCTGGCGAGGACATTTTGTGAGCCCGATCTACTCAGCTGTCTCCCTGATTTAGACCTCTGTCATATAACATTTCAATGAGCATGCTTTGTATATAGACTGAAATGTCTTTACTTTCTCTTCTATTTACCTGGAAGTATTGCATTGTAATAAGAAAGTTGACAATAAGATTTCGAGAGGCTGGCCTCGTAGCTCAGTTGGAAGAGCACCTGCCTTCTATGGAGTCCCGAGTTCGATTCCCGGCTGGGTAGGAATTTCTCTAGCCAAGAGAAATCCTCCCAGAGTCTCAAAGCATTAATGAAAGTGTGAATGTTTATATGATCTAATGAATATAATTATATATATATATATATATATATATAAACCCAATAACAGTATACGAGTTATCACCATTGACCATAGGCAATAAAATTTCGAGTTGCGAGGTTCCCTGAATTAATAAAAATGTGATACTCAAATTATTTTCTCTACCCACTATTATTTATTTTTATGCAGCTCCTACGAACTATCCTTGCAAATCCTTGTTTTTCTATCGAGTTAAACGTTTTTCATGAATCAATGTCATTACATAAATCGTTGTAGGTATAAAGATAGAGCAAACCGAAGCGATAGTCAAATGTTCAAATGCGGGTCGGGTCGCTCTTTCCATAACGTTTTGAGAAATGTTGAATGGTGCACCACTTCGATAAAAACCTAAGAAATGTTGAAAATGTCATACCAACAACAAAGAATAGCTCTGAAATGTTGAGGTAACAAAAAACAATTGAAATAAACCGTATGCTTTAAAAAGGTCTACATTTTTTGTGAATCTCTCATGATGTATTGGTTACACAAGATATATGTAGGTACATTCATTTGTCATGTAAACATACATTATATATAATATTTTAGTCAACATTGTTAGATGTATTTTTGCGAAAACAAAACAACAAAATTGAAAAATATTTCCGATTCCATGTTTGGAAGATACCGAGCTTGCTACAAAGTTTGGTGCTTATCCGACATTTTGTTTTTTAATTGCGTTATACACTTGCACGCGCGCGCGAACTTTTTTACACACTTTTTGTAGATTACCGTTTCATTGAAATGTTACGTAATTTTCTTTTCATCAAGAATGTCAACAAAATTCCTAATATAAATTTTACACACTGCCAGATTTTTATAAATGCTTGTTTCCTGTATGTTTCTGAGCAAAAACAAATGTGATTTGAAACCATTTGGTAAAAGTATAAGTAGAAAACGAGTTGTTTTTTCACAAATAATTTGCAGAATTGAATTACAATGGAAATTCATAAACTAGAGAATACTTGTACAACTTAAGTTTGAAATAATGTTTAGGAGCAAATGCTTGACAAGTCCATTCCAGTTTTTAAATGTGGATGGATATTCGTGAAGGCGTATGGAGGCGGAGCGGTCTTTCTGGCTGTACCGGTGGACTCCTACACTGAGAAAAACTTCCTTGTAAAACTGAGTTAATGTCAAAGTTAGGTATGATAACTGACCATGTTTTTCAAAATAACCAGTTTTTGTTGAGACTCAGTCTTCAATATTTATAATAAGTTTAGCATGCTTTAAAAAAGGAAGTGGTAGTTTGTCAACGTTTCTTGTACGGTCAATGACTTTCGAGGAAACCTCGTTCCACCCATTAATGTCTGAGCCAATGTATTAGTTGGACGCAATCAGGAGGTGGCCGCCATCATCCTCAGCTTTTAACGTGGACTCCCGATCAGCCTTGAGGACACTTTGCATGGGCTGGTTTAGGGCATTTAATTCCGTCATTAGAGACGGGAATCACGCCACGGACATTCAGCACTTGAGCCGCGAATGAAACCACTAAGGTACCCAGCGCCCATAGAAATATTGTAATGATCCTCTCATTTCCGGTTGCAAATGAAATATTTAATCTGAAATAGGCGATATAGCGTTCTGTATGCGAGCACATTTTCTTGGACGCTCGGCCCCCTAGTCTTCATTTGGTAGGTTTCACGCAATCTCGGAAGCAGAGCAGAGCGACACATTGAGACATGGCATATGTTATACACTCCGATATCTAGTGGCTTCAGGTTCCCAGAGTTCATGCACATGCACGCGCAGTGTGTCTCGTTTAATAATTCAGCTAGTTTGCTGTATATTAGGCAATCCATTCACCATAATAGCTGAGGGCCTTAAAGAAAGCAGCTAGCTATTGGCAATACTATGGAAAGTGAACTCTCTTCTTCGCCGTAAAACTAGCGTCCATCATATTGGTAAAACTACGCCCATATAAGAAATGCAATTCAACGTATTTATTTCTACATCTATGTCAAACAAAATGTTGACAATGTTTCTTCTGTAAATTTAGCAGAAGTGTTTAAATCCTATTGTATTAAATGCAATGCAGGACAATATCATTGATCCCCCACTATTCACTCAGAAGTGTCTTTAATTAGAATCTCATAAGCTCATATCCCAAAACTAATTTCCTTTTTTTTTTTTTTTTTTTTTTAGAAAAATAAATAAAGGTTTTATCTTCTCTAGAAATCAAAACACTGGCGCTTCCCAATACGACAGTTCTAAATAATATCGCTTTTACTCTCTTTTAATTACTACTACTATACAAACAGGCAATGATACCTGATCATTTAGTATACCTTGAAAGTATGAAACTGAATGAGTTAGGTACTACAAAATAAGTTATTTTAACATCCTTTTGTTGTTCTCGTTCATCCTCTTTAAGTGTAACGTTTAGAAGAATTCCATTAGTCTTAAGCAGCAAAGCTTTTCTCCTTGTTTATAGTTATATTAGATGGCATATAAACTCTATAAAGATTATCCTTCGAGATATACCACTTGATTTATACATCCAGCGATTCCGATGAATGTCTACTCCCATTTAAACACAGTGCCAATTTTTATCCCATAAATAATTGGAATTACGATAATGCGCGATTATGAAAATAACGAGAAAACTATCATGTTGTGCCGACAAATTTAAATTAACAACTTTCCCTCCCCTCTCAAGAGATACATTGGATCCTCCAGAAGATGATCTAGCTTGGATGCTCGCCAAAGAACAGCGGAGTCTCACGACTAGCAGGGGTCTGCCTGTAGCATGCAATATAGCCCAGCATTGAGGTTGAACTGTTGTCAAAACTAAATGGAAGTTAGGAATGAAATGGAAGGAAGCGCAAGCAGTTGTGCTATGAGCTTCGTCCAATGACGTATTGGCTATTATGCTCCCACTACAGCTGAGCTTGAGGATAGTTGCTGCGTATGCGCGTGTACTCCGTTTCAGAACATCTGTCTAAATCTCTAAGACACCGAAATTGATGAATGGAAGGAATAAGTTGTGTATCCGCAGTTTTTTCTCCCGAAAATTAGTTTACATTTTTGTTAAGTCTAGTTATGAAAGAAAAGAAATGTATGACGCAATGGGACCCATCGTGATTCTGAACTGGCCAACAGCGGAGTTTTTAAGTATACAGGGCAGACCTCTCGCTGGCAATCTGCATGTATTCTGAAGCTACAGAGAGGTACATATACAATAAACTTTTACTGTGTTTTGAGCACAAACTGCGATGATGGCAAGATAACTGTGTCAGAAATCGATAACTGCAAAGTTTGACAATTGGTACACGGTGGACTGTTAAGCGTGAGGATCCGATCCGCCACGCCCCCTTAGTAGGAATTCTTTCTTTGTTTACCCTCCTCGTATATATTACTAACCAGCCAGCGTCTGGGGTCAGACGCCTGTTGGGTGCTGAGGCTCTGGATCACAGAGAAACCAGGATGGGTGATTAGTCCGATGCCTAGTATGAAAGTGAAAAAGTGGATTATATGAAATGACAGTGAAATGAATGACAGGAAAAATGAGTATGGAACGAATGGCATAGGAAACTGGAGAACCCGGAAAAACCCGCCCTGACGCCACTTTTCCACCACAAATCCCACATGCTCTCCCTTGGTAATAAGCGAACGGTCCAACCTTCGGTCACGGCGCCGCCCTTGGTAGGAATTCACATATCAATATGCCTACAAAACAAAACTTGCAGTAATTCATAGAAACCGAATGGATCATCCACAGGTCAACCTTTTGATGAGCAAAAAAAATTTGCGATACTAAAATGTTGTACCATTAATACATGTAAACCATATTGACATGTCCTCAAACACTTGCTCTATGGAAATTGTGAACTAATTAACAATTATGGTTTACTATACTATTACAGTTTAGGATTAGGATTAACTCACGGACGTAATCCTAAGTCACTAGGGCAGGCAGGGCCTCTTGTGCCCTACGTGAGCCCAGGGAGGGATGTATGAATGAATGGAGGGACCCGAGGGGCGACCAGATCTGATGACGGATGCAATGAGGGACGAGTTCCATAACGTTACAGCTTGAATGCCTTCGACGCTGCCCAGGCCCAACCCACAGGCGCGATCCTCCGAGTGTCTCCCAGAAAGGTCCTAGCCGAAAGCACTCGATATTAGGAAGAAACCACTAGAGTGTGCAAGCCACCACCCAGCCGCATTCAGCCAAACACCGTCGCCTTAAGTGAAATTTTTACTCAATCGGTCAAAAAATCGGGTTTTTTTTTTTTTTATAGCCCCCTTTAACATCTAAGACACTTGAAACAACTCGTTGTCTGTCTCTTTTACGTTTGGTTTAAATCATTTTATTTTCCTCATACATACTTCCAGACTGTGGGGGATAGGGAATAATTCTGGCTAAAGAAAAATTCCCCGCCCCAGCCGGGAATTGAAACCGGGACCTACGGGTAAGAAGTCAACTCACTGACCACTCGACCACGGAGGCAGTCGTAAATTCCTGTTTATTACTAATAGTTGTTGGAATCTTTGGGCCTGTATAGAGAATCAACGTTTAAATATCCTTCCCTTGATTCGGGTTCTACAGTCATTTAAATATCGTAAATACAACCGTTACCGAGTATTTTATTTCATTAAACAGCGTTATTCTCAAAACTAACTTTCCACACTTTCAAAATGTTCAAATTGTTTAAATATAATCTAAGTTTCCAAGTTTGTTGCGAAGTAACTATTGAAATATTGAAAATTATCCTAACACCAATTTTATATATATATAAAGATATTGACTAATTTTAGAGATTAAAATGTCTAACTTCTAAAAAAAATACAATTCAGTAATCTAAGTTATTGAAACATTCCAATTTGAAGTTCTTGTGGTGGTTCAAAGCTCCAATTCAGAAAATGCCAATCAATTTTCTCAAATTTCGAGGCGCGTGGATATTTCGATTATGTAATAAATGTACATAGAAATGTGATGATATAATCTGTATCTTTCAAAATATCTATTCAATCTGAATGAAATTGTATTCATATTACCATATCAAAAATGCAATCACAATAACATTTCAGAAATATAGAGATTTGAAATTTCCCTGTGTCCCTTAAGCAGATCATAAGAGGTGGGAACAGGAAATTCGTGGGATGTAACTAACCATCCCAGCATTCGCGTGGTGACCCTCCAAAAAAACTATGGATCAGGATGGCCTGCCATGGGAATCGAATTTACGACCTCCCGCATGTGTGTCGCACATGTTACCATGGCGCCAAATCGCTGGCTTTCTATTACAGTTTCTTTATTACTTTCTCTACACGTATTATGTACGTAGTGCATAGAGAAGATATTGCATTCCACCCAGATTTCACCGGAATACACGTTTAGGGTCCATGTGTGTGTCCGTGTGTCTATGAACACGATACTCAAAAACGAAAAGTAGTAAAATACCAAATTTGGTATTTAAGTTTAGTATCATCCAGAGATGCGACACGAACATTTTGAGAAAAATCCCCCCACTACAAACTAGCCTTTAGATGGAAAAAGTTTAGAAAATTTTGATTTTCTCAAAATGGCTCTAACGATTTCGATTAAAATACCGTACATTAAAGATATTCATATGGCAAATAAAATGTATATGTTCAATTTTCTGGGGATAGCCTCTAAAGACCCCTTTATTCTGAATTTTGCAGGCAGTGACACTGATGATACATGAAGATGGAGCCCCGGTGGAATGAGATGGAGGTGGAAACCGGAGAACCCGGAGAAAACCCGCCCCTGCTCCCCTTTGTCCACCACAAATCTCACTGCGGTCGCTTGGGATCGAACCCGGGCGAATGGTCTGACCACTCGGCCACGGCGCGGCCTAAACCGTAAGAGATAGACAGAAACTTACTACACAAAAAGTGTAGATTGACGTTAAAACACACTGTCATATATGTTTTTTTTTTTTTTTTTTCCTGGAATTGACCATTCCTGAGATATTCCTTGTTATCTGTTTCAAATTTAAAATACTTTAACTTTTCTCACACGGTAAGTTGTAAACTTGCGGCCCTGCATAGAAACGGATTTCAATCACATGGCAACCACCTTTTAAGACATTTAACTATCGACTTAGCCTAGTCTATTCCTTTATTTTCCTTCTACTTACAAGGAAGCAAGTAATTAAGACAATGTCTGCTAATGTTTATCTCGATTATCATAAAGTAGAAAGAAGAATATGCTTTTAATTAATAAATTGTTACAGCAGCGTAGAGAAAGTATGTGAATGGAATACAAGATTTTTTCATTTTCCATACAAATGGAGCACTGATGTCACGGTAAAAATGTGGAAAATATCATTGCAAAGGGAGTATCATTATTGACTCCATTTTGCTTTCTGGCACAGCATGTATAGAACATTCCGGAAACGCCCCTGTTTAGATGAATATTTCGTGTTAACTGTCGATCACATGGACCAGAAACCTAAAGAACAAGAATGCAATGGCCAGACAATGTTTTGTGCTTTAGAAACCTTTCTCAGCCACAATACAATGACCACGACCGTGACCACTAAGCCACTCATTACCTCCATTACTCTTGGTCTGCTTTTTTCAACAATACTTTTTAAAGCCTTTAACGCTTTGTGCCGACTGACTGCCTTTGAAACAAATGAAATTAAGTGAATAATGGCGCAAACAGAACGGTCACAAGCGTGAGCTAGGCGGCGAAACATAACGTTAATTTTACTGATATAATTCTAGCGGACGGCACTTTCTCACTGTACACGATTATTATTCTGACTGGCTGCCATAAATACACGCGTCGTGTTATCGCGCTCTGCTTACAGTGTTCCAGTTAAGGTCATGTGCCAGAGTTTTAACAGGATGAGTTAAGCAGTTTTAACAGCGCTATCCCTGACGACTGTTATACTACCCATTCTATTTAACATTCTCGTAATACTCCATGCCACACATTAACAGGGAGATCTTGTTACACCGAAGTTCGAGTTTCAAATAGCTTTAAGGGGCACTGGGAGTGAAATTTCAAATGTCTATATTTCTGTGTAGATTTGTCTGAAAAGTGTACTGTGATGCATTACTTTTGTTGATGTGAATACCGAATATTATTTGAATTTGATAAATACTTTGCATCATATAACTAATTTCATAAATTTTATTATGTAAATATATTGCATAATCAAAATGTTCCACGAACCTCAAAATTTCAGAAAATTGGTTGGTATTTTCTGAATTGGAGCTTTGAATCATACACAAACTTTACACGGTGATATTTCAATAACTAAGTTAGAAATGTTAATCTCTAAAATAAATTCCTTTTTCTAATATACTTTTATTTTCTCTTGCACGTATGCACAATTGTACATAGTAGGTATTGTATTCCATCCAAAAATTGATACCGGGACTTCACAAAATACAAATTTTGAGTACCCTTGAAGTAAAAAATCTTTAAAACAAGGTCAATGTATATGTTGGGGGTCGGTTAAATACCAAACTTGGTATTTAGATTTGGTATCTTCCAAGGATGCGACACGAAGATTTTGAAGAAAATCCCCCACGCCAAACCACCCTTTACATCGGAAAATTTTCGAAAATTTTGATTTTCTGAAAAATGGCTGTAACGATTTTGAAAACATAGTTTATTAAAGATACTTACATCCCAAATAAAATGTATATCTTGAACTTTCTGGAAATAGCCTCTGAAGACCTCTTTATTCTGAATGAATTTTGCCGAATTTTGCTTAACAGCTAAACCGTACAAGATATACAAAAACTTACTACACAAAAATGAAGATCTCGTCAAAATACATAATTTATGTCCTTTACGTTTTTGTTGTGTAGGTAACCGTTTCCGAGATATTCATTGTTATTGGTTTCAATTGTAAAAATCCTTAGCATGGTTTCCTTAGGAAGAGAAGTAAAGCCGTTGGTCGCGTATCGTAAATCTACGGCACGTAAAAGAACCTCAGGCCTGATAAAGAGTCCTCTGAGCAAAATTAAGCTTCTTTCACACCCAGTATAGGATAGTGCCTTGAGAACCACAGCAGTTAAAGAGCGTCCATAAATAAAACTCCATTTCCAATTCAATTGAAACGTACTTATACTTTTCTCAGACAGGAAGTACCTGTTTTTCTCTTGTTCAAGCAAAGAAGTGACTTGCAAAAACAATCGCATAACGACAGTTTTTAAAACATTTGACTATCACTTTAGCCTTCTACTTATAAGGAACTAAGCAATAAGAACATTCTGCTAATGTTTATCTCGATTACCATTGTGTAAAAAGAAAAATAATCTTTTGTAAGAATTTTGAAGAGCAGCTAGAGAAAGTCATGCGAGTGCAACACACAAGATTTTTTTTTAGTTTTTGAGCTATGCTGTCCACAGACACACACGGACCTTTTTCTGGACTCAGTGTACCCCAAGCATATTTCCGGTGAAATCTCAACATCGAATTTTGGGGCGGAATTCAATACCTTCTTTAGCTACTTTGTATGTTGATACTACTAAGAAAATAAAAATTATTGAAAAACATGACCGCGAATTTAATACTGTATTCTATTTATGAATGCAAAAGCTTAAATGGGATAACATGGTTAGGTCCATACACATGTGTGTGCGCATCATAGCTCAAAAACGAAAAGACCGTTAACACCAAATTTGGTATTTAAGTTTGGAATCTTCCAAGAATGCGACACGAAGATTTTCAGAAAATCCTCCCATCCCCCAACTATCCTTTTAATGGAGCTTTTTCGAAAAGTTGTACTGTCTCAAAAATGCCTCTAACGATTTTGATTAAAATGCCGTATGCTTAAGATATTCTTATGACAAACGAAATATCTTGGATTTTCTGGGAATAGCCTCTGAAGACCTCTTCATTCTGGATGACTTTTGTACAACTGGCAAACGTAAGATACATACAAAAACTTACTATACAAAAAATGTAGATCTCATTAAAACACAATTTATGTAATACTTTTTTTTTTTTTTTTTTTTTACGTAGAGTTAACTATTTTCGAGATATTCCGGATTATTAGTTTCAATTTTAGCCACGTTGTCAACCGGGAAGACATCTTTCTTCTCGTTTCTCGTTCGCTCCTGTAAATCAAAGAAATTGGGATTTCAATTGTTTCACATAGCGATCGGCTTTTAAAGGATAGACTATCGCTTTAGCCTGTGCATTTTCTTATTCCTTTTCTACTTAACAAGGAGCTAGTAATAAGACTAATGTAGATAAATATTTTGAATAAAAGGTTTGTTTGCCGAACAGTTAACAGGACATCATGTGAACGGAACGCATTAGATATTTTCCCTTCTACTTACAAGGAACCAAGTAATAAAGGCAATTTCTGCTAATGTGTATCCCGATTAGCATGATGTAGATAGAAGAATAAGCTTTTTAATAATATAATTTTTACATAGATGTAGAGAAAGTCACGTGATTGTAGCACAACAGATTTTTTATTATTATTTTTACAAATATTTATAGGTTTGGTTCAAAGTTCCGAAAGTATCAAAAAGCTTTGCAGAATTACAGTATATACTACAAAATAAGAACAAAGTATCGAGTTTGTTACAGAAGATCAACGATTTCCACTTGCCTAAGAAGGCATGAAATGGACTGCACGTTCAATTACCAATTTGGCAACATACTGCCAGCAGGGTTTCGTGGCTTGCGTCACACTATGAAAACTCTGAATGCTACGATTTCCTTACTTAGCACTACTCTTTTCGTTAACTTGTTTCCATGCACTACTCATGTTTCGCCGAGGCCACTTTGGTCGCGTACAATAGCTTTGTCACAGATTGCGAATTCCAATAAATTTATATCAATTACTTTGCATGTTAAGTAAAATTGTCTTAATAATGTCACAAAGCTGCGTTATTATGTAAGACAATGTAGCTACATTTTAACTCACGGATATATGTAACCTAATATCTGCTAGTAATACAAAACCAAGGGATTGAAATAGATATCCGAAGAACAAATTCTTTCAACCTACTGTCGACAAAGTTTTTTTATCAGGAACTCAACAGTTCACATTCCTATCCAAGCATGTGTGTATAAAGAACATAGCTGGAATCAGAGTATTCCATCCTAAACTTAGGAAATGTAAATGGAGTTTTATTTATGGGCGCCCTTTAACTGCTGTGGTTCTCCCATTCTAAACTGGGCGTTAAAGACCGCTTAATTTTGCTCAGAGTCCTCTTAATCAGGCTTGCCGTAAATGTACGACCAACAGCTTTACTTCCCTTCCGAAGGAAGCCACGCTAAGGATTTTTCCGTTTGGACCCGCGACCTTGGGTATATGAAGTTAGTATGGTAACTATTACACCACGGAGGGCGACTTAAGCATCCATATTTCATCACAAATAAGAATTTGGAATACCCCTCAACACAAAAAGCAGAGAGAGAGAGAGAGAGAGAGAGAGAGAGAGAGAGAGAGAGAGAGACAGAGCACATTCATATACACAATTTGGCAATTTTTACTCATTTGTCTGCGATGCTGTCATGAAGAATTAAACATTTATTATAGATGTTTTACGAATATTAATAACTCTGGCCATGCTGAACAAGTTAACTCATTGAGAATAAAACTTAACCATGGGGAAAATATAGCAGGCATAGGGATTCTTAAGTATTTGGCTTCATGTTATATCAAACCATTATCAATACAAACAGTGTAAACAACAACGCCCAAGGATCATCAACGGAATAGTAAAACACGGTCTGATGAAGATTCCTGCAAACTGCAACAGCCTGCACGAGGGATAGGGGAGGGCTTGTTGCCTTATTTCGCTCCTGCCTAACGTTCAGTATTCATTCAACTTTATTTCCTTTCCTCGGCTTTAATGCTTAGAAATTCCAATGCCTACTCATTGAAATGGACAATTTGTGTCAACTTTGCTCATTTCGAAATATCCCTTATATAGATTTCAATACACAGTTGTGTTTCCTCTGGGCACCATAATAGATGACCACGGATAATGATAATTTCCCAAGACCTCATGAACAATGCTTACATTATCACAAAGCATTAAAATAGCTATTATTGGCAATTGACGAAATTACTAATAAAAAAACTTAATATCCAAATAAGAAAAGTCTTACTAAATCGAATTAATAATATACTCCTGCTGGTGGATAAATTGTTCAATCTGTTCCAACTCCTCTTGTAAAAAGCAAGGAGGAGGCAAGAGTAGGCTTATCAGTTTTAATAGCAAACTTCAAAGTGACTCCATTTTGCATGTAAACACGGAGGAATAAACGTGTATATTCGTAGGTGCATTTTACATGATTTAAGATTTTTTGTTAGAATCAAATTCTATAGAAATATTGTGAGTATCAATCCGACTTTTTCCCTCCGATTTTAAATCCCCATCGAAACAAAATAAAATTCCATAAGAAAACAAAAACAATTTTGTCCTAAATAAGAAACCCCTGCTATTTTATTTGTAACATTTGCACATACTACTACAAACTCGTTGTAATGATTAATCATTTAACATTAAACAGCGAACAGCGTGCTATTTACACCTCTGCAATTTCAGCGTTGAAATATCTAACTTTTAAGAGACCAACTAGTTTAATTGGTGGCGTGTTCGCTTGTCATAAATAGTTACTGAAATGTATGAGCTTTCATTTTGTATTTTAATTTACTTTATCTGTAATTTTCTTTCCGTTTTTCTAATTACATTCTTCTGATAATTACATCCTTTCCTTACAGTTTTCTTCCATTTCGGTTGCATAATTTGCGAGAGCAGGTGGGCCTTAAATGAAAGAAAAAATCTATTCGTCGAATGTGGAGAACCAAATTCATTTAAAGAACTAATTCACTCAACTTAAGATATTGAAATAGTTAATAATACAGAAATCCGAAATAATATATTACTGGAGTTATTTTGGTTGAATCCGAACATAATTTTCGGAGTAGCCGTGACATTTGGGAGAGACGTGAAAATACTGGATTAAAATAGCATTTTAGATTTAAATGTGCCACTTATAACGAATAAAACGTACATTATTTTAAGTTACCCCTCCGATTAACATGTATTTTACCAAACTATTTCAACATCCAAAGTATACTGAATTTGAACAAAGAATATACTATGTAGCTCTTCAGTTTTTTTTTCTTCTAATGGTTTGTATAAGAATGTACTACATTCTGATTACCTTGGCAGGATGAGCGATTTTCTAGCACAATTTCGGCACATTACCACAAAGATTTCCGATCCCTAATGCTGTTTTTCAGATAGCAATATTTTAAATCGAAATTCAGAATTTAAGGCATAAGACAGAAACTGTTTAGAAAAAAGCACAATATCCTCTTTCGCTTTCACCCTTTTCCACCCTCCTAAATAGTCTATAAATTGATTACAAGTTTCAGAAGGTAATGTGTTATGATTGTTATGTATAATGGTAATGTAAAAGCGTCCGTAGAGATTATCTGTCCGAACCGCATTTCTGTGCATACCTATCTGCTTCAAATCCCGTTGTCACAAACTAGAAAGAATACCAACAAAGGTAACCATTAGGAGACTGTATGCATATATTAATTACATACATATACAGAATGGGAGGCGAATTAAGTGCAAAAATTTTATACGAGGTACGTCCAGAAAGTAAGTTCCGTTTCAATGTATCTCCGCTGCAGCGCTGCGATCGCAGTTCCGCAAATGCGCGGTAGACGCTCTGTATCACGGAGAAGACACGTGCGCCATTTTGAGATCGCTGTCAGCCACATACGCTTTGTTGTGTTTGTTTACAATGTCGGTGTTGATTGAAAATCCCGCCGCTTGTGAAATCAGATCTGAGATTCGTTTTCTGAATGCTAGGAAAGTGAATTCAATTGAAATTTATCGGCAAATTTGAGTTTACGGACAAAATGCGATGAGTGATTCAATGGTGAGAAGATAGGTCCGACAGTTCAATGAAAGACGTAGTGAAGTGCACGATGAAGAACGAAGTGGGCGTCCATCTTTGGTTACAGAAGAACTGGTTCACGCGATTGATGACAAGATCCAGGAAAACCGCAAGTTTACAATTAGTGCTCTCGCTATGGAATTTTCCCAAGGCTCACGATCACTAATTCATGAATTGTTACCGAAAAACTGAAATTTCGTAAACTTTGCTCACGTTGGGTACCAAAGACACAGGCGGCAAACTTCTATGAAGAAGGTATATAAAAACTTGTGCCACACTATGACGAATGCCTGCAAAATTTCGGCAGTTATGTGGAAAAGTAGTTTATGAGCTGTAGAATTTTGTGCAATAAATAATTATTCTGTATCTGTACACAATTTAATTTTATTACCAAACGGAACTTACTTTCTAGACGTACCTCGTATTTAGTAGGGAACAATGCGTATGCTAGGTACATAAGTGTATCTCATTTTGTTTACTTACTAATAGATTGTCATAAATGAAGCACAATTTTCAGTGTTTTGAGCACCCCTGCGTTATGTATATAAATACTCGACTGTGTTTGCTACAACACGCACTCCGCCGAGCGTATTCATGTGATTCACATCGAAGAAGACGAGGGGCCGATTCAGTCACAATGAATGGATTTGATTTACATAGGCTGAATTGGCAGATATTCACTTAACGCCGCAATGGGGAATCTGCCAATACTGTGAGGGACTGTATCATCGCAATTTCTAAATGTTCACCTTCCCAAAAGACGAACGTGTTGCAGTGCATCACAGGATCTTTGACACAGGTTGTCTCAATTCCCGATTTGAATGTTTTCTAAATGTTCAGATTTTAATTCTTATTTTTCAGCTTTGTAAGAGCAATGTGGGCGACTTTGTGTTGAAAAAACGGAAGTGCAAATATCTACATGTTGGTCTGAGTTATGTACTTAATATTTTGAATTCTGAATATATTATGAATCCTAATTAGATAATGTTCTATGACAACAAAAACGTAAAGTTACATAGGCTGAAGTTCTTCCCTCACATCACACCTCTTATACTCGGGCAGGGCATAGGGCAGAAGAGTCAACCGTGTGACCTGTTACGTAAACAATCGCCGAACGTTTGGCATCAGGAATAATAGCCATCCTAAAAACACTGAAATTTTTCTCATGATAACAACTTAAAATTGCGAGAGAGAGAAAAAAACTGCAAATATCATCCTCAAACGCTGATGCAAATATTTGCACTTCTTCAGCCCCATTCTGTGTGTCTACATATGTATAATGACCATGGTTCGTTAAACCATTTGTTTCCGGGGCAATAAAGTACTAAATGAGGCGCTTAGGGTCTATCTGGGAAAAACCCAGTTGGGGAATTTAAAGGCATGTTGTATTCATGATAGCTCAATGGTTAAGAGTAACCGCACGGAAGGTGGAAGATCCGTATTCAAGTCCCGGCCGTGTCATTCAATTCTTCAGCCGACTCTACCATAAAAATGTGTGTGGTTGTTCAAAGAGAAAGTATCAGCAATCCCTTTTCCACCTGAGATCTCAAAACCAAGAAAAGCGAAAAATTGTCTGCATTGATCCACCAAGCAAAACTTAAAAAACTATTGTAAGCACTCAAAAAACCTAAAATGAAGGTTTATGCCACCTTAAAATCAATTAAAAAGCAGCCTTGCCAGAAAGCATGGCTGCTGGTATCACATGCTTATGCTCAAAATTATAAATTTCAGAGACTGAAAAAGTTACAAGATAAACTGGCATGGTTAGTTCTTAGAAATGCCCAAGTTTTACTTGTATTTATATGATAGGTATCTCCCAACATAAAGAATTGCTAAGAAGTTGCCACAGAAGGGCAGCAAGAGGGCACTATTTACAGCGTTTCTAAGTGTAAACAATTCTAAGGACTCTTATTTTGCTATAGTCATGTCTTCTGATAAATATAACCAGAATATGTAATCTCTTATTTTCTCGTTCAAAAATGTTAACGATAAAGCACGGAATTAGACCACAATTCCTTTACAACATAGACAAGCAAAGCCAACAGGTCTCGTGTTTCATCATGCTTCTTTACATGCACTAGCCAGCCTATTGGCACAGTGGATTTCAATTTGTTTACAGTTATGCGGCTTCAAAACAAACGAATAAGCCGCAGCTGTCGGTATCGTCACGTTTTAACGATGCCTACGGAATTGTCACACATTTAATGGCGCAAGCATCTTCTGCCCTATATTAAAGAAGCATATTGCCTATGTCTCAAAAAATATCGAGAGAAATAAGGGACAAAAATCAGATGTGTTACACTCACAATACTTTCTCTAGCTGTTCCTCAAACTTCTTACAAAAGATTATTATTTTTCTTTCTACATCATACTAATCGAAATACACATTAGTAGAATTATTACTTTATTCTATATAATAGAAGAGAACTAAGGGAATACACTAGGCTAAACCGATAGTCAAATGTTTTAAAAGCTGTCGTTACGCGATTGTCATTGCAAATCGCTTTTGCTTGACCAGGAGTTGAACAAAAGAGAAAAGGACTGTCTCCGTGGTCGAGTGGTTAGCAAGCTGACTTCTAACCAGGAGATAACGGGTTCGATTCCCGGCTAGGGCGGGGGAATTTTTCCTTTAACCAGAATTATTCCCTATCCTCCACAGAGTCTGGAATTATTTATGCGAGAGTGAATGTGTGCGAGTTTGACTTACATAAAATGATTAAACACAGCGTAAAGAATCTACAGACGAGTTGTTTCTAGTGCAAAGCCTCCGATATGACCTTAGATGTTAAATGAAACCATAGGAAAAATAAAAGGACACTTCTTGTCTGAGAAAAGTACAAGTACTTTACAGCTGATCTACATTTTTTGTGTAGTATGTCTATCTCTTAAGGTTTGTGCAAAATTCAGCAAAATTCATCCGCAATAAAGGTTTTTTCAGAGGCTAATCTTAGAAAATTCATGATATATCTTTTATTTTGGATGTAAATATCTTAAATATACGGCATTTTAATCAAAATCGTTAGAGCCATTTTTAAAAAAAAAATCAATTTTCGAAAATTTGTCCATTTGTAAAGGTATTTTGTGGTGTGGAGATTTTCTTGAAAATCTTCGTGTCGCATCCTTGGAAGATACTAAACCTAAATACCAAGTTTGGATTTAACGGTATTTTCGTTTTTGAACTATGCTGTCTACAGACACGTTAGGATTTTTTTTTTTTTTTCTAAAAATGCTTTTTTCGACTCGGGGGATCCCAAAACATACATTTCAGATGAAATCTCGACATCGAATTTTGGGTGGAATACAATTCCTTCTCTATCCACTATGTACATTGTACATACGAGGCTAGAGAAAGTAAAAAATTAAATGTACACATAACATTACATTAGGGTGCGTTCGCAGTATTAGTGATTTGCGTTTTGATATGTAATAATTATTTTAGAAAACAATTCTGAATATCGTCCATTTTAGCGCGATCCCAATATCTTAAATTTCTTTAATGGAAAATCAGTTGCACTCATTTAACGTTCTATATTCTATCAAAACCGATACGATGTCTGACGTTTGTTTTTGCCAGTTCATATTGAAAATGTACAAAAAAATTCCCATCTCAATGCTTAATTTTGTATCAGAGCAACGAAATTTGAAACTTGTGAACAAGTTTTGTTCAATACTTGTGTATAACATTTCAACTCCATATGTTCAGCAGTTCGTTAGGAGGAATCTTATTGGAACCAACCAAGAGTATTCACGGCTGGGGAATCCTCATTCAAAATGAGAGGTGTCTAATATATAAGTATTGATTTGTGGCACTCTCGTTTTCTCGACCTAATTATTCTAATTTTTCTTTATGGGGTTCTTTGAAAGACAACGTGTATCATTCTAACCCCCGTGCACTATACAAAGATGTCAACATTCTCTAATTCAAGGACAGTACATGGAACTAAAACTATCGTATAGTGTGTTTGGATCGTGCACTTCAATACTTTTTAGGTAGATCATATCGGACGACGAATGAAATCAGTGAAAAGATATTTAAATGCGTTCATGGACCATGAAGCTTAAAATCACTGTTTCCCACAGCATAGAAAGTTCCCGGGGAATGAGGCGCAGAGGGAATATTGCTGATATGCTAAGCCGAGCTGTGTCAAGCGTTTTCTGTCGCACACATTCTGTCCTTGTCGCACTGTTCAAAAACAGATATGATCCTTCCTTTAAGGGACCTACGTTGACGAATAGTATTCGACATTCGCCTTTTCAGGATATTCTCAGGTTGAGGGGACGACCCCCACCCCCATCCAAACCAAACGTTCTCGAGTGGAATGAGAGGCAGATACGCTATCCCCACACTTCAGAGGCGCACCTAGTAACTATTGTTGATTTAAAGGAGCAAATCAGACTTACGCATAATAAAAAAATATAACATCCATCAAATCTTGCTGGATTTATTATTAACATAATTACTATTACATAAAAAAATCTTAACAATTTCCCATTTAAGAAAAGTATAATATAATAGTAACACTTTGCCTTACGATTTACCAGTTATACAAAAGCCATCCAGAAGATGCCAGAGTGAAGAGGGTTTCAGAGGCTATTCAAATAAAATTCAAGATATACATTTTATTTGGTATATAAATATATTTAATATACGGTATTTTAATCAAAATTAGAGATATTTTTGAGCAAATCGAAAATTTCGAAAAATTCTATCTAAAGGAAAGATTGAGATGTGGGGATTTTCCTAGAAAGCTTCGTGCTGCAGCCTTTAATTAAAATATTTTACCGAATTTTCGGTGGACTGTACACGAACACGCCGGGGTCCTCAAAACATATATTTCCGGTGAAATATCGGTGTCGGAGTACCTACTAAGTACATCACAGTGGCAGAAAAAGTAAAAAAAACTAGGAAAACGAATGACGACTTCCTATTTGAGGAAAGTACCTAAAAGTATTGACAATTTTAAATCAATTGCTAGATCCATGTCAAGAAGGGTAATTCAGAAAACGTATTGAACATAAATTGTGTGCTTTAAAGAGACACTATTTTTGTGTGGTATTTTGTTTGTCTCTTAAAGTTTACCAGTTATTCAAAAGTAATCCAGAATGAAGAAGGCTTCTGAGTATTTGGTATTTTAATCAAAATCGTCAGAGCCATTTTTGAGAAACTTGAAAATTCCGATGAAAAAAACTTCCATATAAAGGGTAGTTTGGGGTGGGAGTATTTTGTTGAAACTTTTTGGCTTGGCATTTAACCAATTCCTCGGGTTTTAGCTCCCCCCCCCTCTCTCTCATTTTCCTAATATTGATTTTATTCAAAACAAGTATTTTCGGTGAAATATTGACATCTAATTTTGGTGGAATGCAATACCTTCTCTGCCTACTATGTTAATTTTTTTTTTCCCCAGATATCATTCGCTGGCAGTGCGCAGGGTTTTGAGAACAACTTGTTATAATTACTTTGATGCATAACACTCAATTACTTCTATCCATTACAATCACACACAACCTTGTAATAGTATTCGCACAAAAAGGTATTCTTCCCCTTACGTATAATCATTTAAAGTTTGACTATAAATATTCTCAACTTAAGCAATAAGGGATTGTTTTCACGTACAATATGAAACACAAATGACAACATTTGGGACATTGTGGTCAGTTTTATACATTGGAAAAAATCATGGAAAATTCATTCAAAATGAAGCAAATAATTCAAATAACCTGTTCAATGTAAAGGATAATTTAGAGTTAGGATATTTTCTTGAAAATCTCCAACTGGATTTATTTCAGTGTCCGACTCGTTATTCAGTTTCTACTTTCTCTAGCACGAATGTACCTACATAGAATGCGCATAGTAGCTAGAGAAGGTATTATTACATTCCATCCAAAAATTCGAAATTTCACCGCAAATATATTTTTTGATGTCCCCTGAGTCCGAAAAAATCATTTTAGAAAAATGTTCATATGTAAGTGTGTGCGTTTGGTTAAATGCCAAACTTGGCAGTTATGTTAAGTGTCTTCCAAGGATGCGACACGAAAATGTTTAAGAAAAGCCCCCAGCACAAACTATTCTTAACACGGACAACTTTTTGAAATTTTATATTTCTCAAAAATGGTTAACGATTTTGAATAACTATATTTACATCACAAATAAAATGTGTATTTTAAATTTCCTGGGAATAGCCTTTGAAGAGATGTTTATTCTGGACGAGTTAGAAGAATTTTGCACAACAGTTAAATCGCAAGAGACAGAAAAAAACTTACTATACAAAAATGTACATTCGTTAAAGCATATAATTTATGACATATAAGGTTTTCTTGTAGAGTTAGCCGTCTTCGAGATATTCCTTTTTATTGGTTTCAATTCTATGCTACCTAACTTTTCTCAAACGGGACCATGCAAGGCGAACTGAACCTCAATTGTTTCACATAGTGACCAGCTTTTAAAAGATTCGAATAACGCTTTAGTCTACGAGTTTCCATATTTCTCTTCTGCTTACAAGGAAGCAAGTAATATAAACTCTGCTAACATTTATTTCGATGAGCATGATGTAGATGAAAGAATAATTTGTAATTATTCGTTTTCGAGTTATATTGCCCAGACACATGCACGGATATTCTTCCAATATGGGTTTTTAGTCCAAGATTCTCGAAACGAATTTACGATGAAGCATGGATATTACGTTTTTGGGAGGAATACAATTTAGCCACTTCCTCTGCCTACTACTGTTAGGAGCTAAAAAAAATTGCATTATCCACACACATTGAACTGCTTAGAAATAAAAATAAAGGCAGCATCCAAAGTATAAGTAAATTAATTGCAAAACGAATGGTTTTCCTACTACCTTTAAAACTGCGGACATTTCAATTGAACGGGACTAGCTGGTGCTGAATATTAAAATTAAGAGTTGTAAATAGCTACGTTTAAATATTTCAAAATTGACATTTAAAGCCCCTTATATAAGATGAAGAGATTCCATGAAGAGAGACAATAAAAACATTTTGCAAATGTTCACAAATTTTCAGCTTAATACTTTTTGAGGCTACGCCTAAATTAACTATTTCACAGACTACATAATCTCGTAAATTAGCAAATTCACTCAGCAATCAACCGCGTTTGTAACATAATGCTGAAACATTTATGTTTTCCATTTTACTAACTATAGCACTAATCGACGATGAGTTACATCGGGCTCACAATATTTGCACTGAACAAACACAAACACCCAAGAACACCTTAACCAAGTGGTGGCTATAAACAGCGGATGACCCAGCTACGACGAAAACAGTCGATATGGCCAGGCGCCAGGAAACAAATGCAAATATTCCCGCACCACATTGATCTACATGCATAAAACTTTCATTAACACTTGCTACGGACGCTAAAAATAGCACTAAAATCTCTTCGCGTCATCCACTGTCACACTGACTTACGACACTGGTAAAACAATCGCAGCAGCGCTCTCACGAAAACATTGATCCTTTGCGTCACCCTTACGTTAAATGCAACACTGCTCAGCACCCCAATGTTTTCGACACGATTAGTGAAACGAAGCGAACTGAGCATGCGATTACAATACTGCCAACACAACGGAGACAACGAAAAGTTACATCATTCATGGCCATGTGGAAGTCGGCGGCCGGTCGGAGGATCAATAAAAAGGGCGACCGCTATGGCAGCTGACGCCCTCCACGAGGATGGACATAAAGGTCGAGTGATGATATGGGTCCGTCCACTGACAAGGTCGAGCATGTCATTTGGGTTGCATAACCACTGGGACGCCATCGGGATTCCGTGTGTACATTTCTGTTTAAGCGAATCCGGGAAAAAATTTACTACAGTTGGGCAAACACCAAAAATTACCTTCTTATAGCAAATAGATGTTGGAACCTTTGGACATCTATAAAGAATCAATATTAAGCTCTCTTCCCCTTGCTTAGGGCTCTGCAGTAATACGCCTATTTCCTAGCATACTATTTCAAACAACCTTTCCCTCAAAACTACATTTTCACACTTCCAAAATGTTCACGAATCTTAGTTTTTGTTTAAATACAACTTTAATTTCACAGAATATGCAGAAGCATGTATTGTGATGTTACAAATATAAAAATTATCCTAACACAAAAAGTAATTTTTCAACAACAAAAAACACACATATATAATTAATTTTAGAGATTAAAATTTCGAATATTTTTTAAAAAATTATAATTATTCGGTGACCAAAGTTATATCACCCTTTAAAGTTTTTGGGTATGGTTCAAAGCTTCATGTTCTCAAATTTTGAGACGCATGGAACATTTTGCTTAGCAATATATTTCATAATAAAATTATATAAATTCTAAACTTTATGAAAACGTTTTTCCGCACTTGTCACCTTTTAACTGCCAATTGACTGAAGCTATAACCACATGCTTATTAATAGGCACTACTTACTTGAAACCTTACTTTCTCGCAATTTTTTTACCAACACTTTTCCATACTCAAAATGTTCCACCATGCAGTTTTTCACTAATGTGCTTAACATTTTATAACGCCTCCAAAGCACATTAAAGAAAACGGTCACATACCTTTCCGAAATAAAGCTCCAATTTTGATACATACATTTAAAGAACAAGTTTTGGAGAGTGCGAAAATTAACAAATTTGCTACGTTAATTAGGATTAATACAATGATATAATATGTCAGGTCTATTTGTAAATTTATTTGCTGTAAAACTGAATTTCTGTTACGTGAATAGTTTTAAAAATGCATCACGCTACTCGTTTCTATTAGAACAATGCATTTACTAATTATTTAAATAGTTTCGTCTCCTTAGAACGGTGGTGGCGCGGCTGCTTACTTTGCGGGAGGTCCGGGTTCGATTCCTGGCAGATCATGTTCGGCGAGCACTCAGCCTCGTGAAGTCCCTGGGAGGGGGGGGCCAATTAAGGAGCTACTTGAAAAAGTAGCGGATCCCGTTGCGTAGACCGCATTAACCATCGGGAGGAACTCGGGGCGCTAAACACGTCCCACCGTCTCCAGTCCTGCATCCCACCCATGATGCCTGAAATGGCCATAGATTATTTTTTTTTTTTTTTAATATTACTTAAATAAGCACGCAAACTAGAATTTTGGTAAATTCTATCTGTCTAATCTATATAAAACTGTAGCTATTATTGTGTATAATATCTTATAACATTTCAATATATCTCGTATACTACATTTTCCAAATTGCATAGATGCATCACTTTAATAAGTTTAATGTTCTTTATGGAAATACAAAACCAATAAGGCCATGTTAGGTATGAAGACGCAATTTTTTCAAACAAATTATTTGTTTCATGACAGTCCCTTTTAAGGGATGTACTTCTTCCAACGTTCCTACTTCTTTTTTTAACTTTCTCTAGCACTTATGTACATAAAATGTACATAGCTAGAGAATGTATTGTGTTCCAACCAAAAATTCGAAGTCTAGATTTCACCGGAAACATGTTTAGAGGTCCCCCGAGTCCAAAAAATGTTTAGAAAAAAGCCTGTCTATATATGTATGTGTAGCATAGCTCAAAAACGAAAACATTGTTGAATACCAAAGTTGGTATTTATGTTTATCTTCCAAGGATGTAATATAAACATTTTCAAGCAAATCCCACACCACAAACTACCCTCTACATGAACAATTTTTTTAAAATCTTATTTTTTTTTTTCAAAGATGGATAACGATTTTGCTTAAATGACATATATTAAAGATATTTACACCACAAACAAAACTCATATTTTGAATTTTCGGGGAATAGTCTCTGAAGACCTCTTCATTCTGGATGAATTTTGCTAATGTTGTATAAGTTAAACCGAAGGGATAGACAAAAACTTACTGCATAAAAAATGTATATCTCGTTAAAACATATGATTTGGGGAACTAGCTTTAGTTTCATCTCTCTTGTTTTTTTGCAGGGCAATAAGCGAACCAAACGTCAATTGTTTCACATAGCGATCAGCTTTTATAATATTTGACTATCACTTTAGTTTAATGTATTCTCTTATTTACCTCCTACTAATACGGTAAAAAGTAATACTTCGATATTTATTTTAAGTAGCATGATGTAGATAGAAGAATAATATTTTATAAGAGTAGTTTGTATATTAAACAGCTAGAGAAAGTTATATGAATGAAATACATCAGATATATATATATATATATATATATATATATATATATATATATATATATATGAATTATATTTTACCCCTCCAAGATAGGTGTTGCTAAGCTTTGCAAAAGACGCCTCTATCTCGGCGATGAGCACTCATTTGATGTAATTTTATTCCCGCGAGCCATTTCTTCATGTTTGGGAACAACAAAAGTTGCAGAGAGCTAGGTCGGCGAATATGGGGGCTGCGGGAGCAATGTTATTCATAACACAATTCATGCAATTTGGATGTGCTTTAGCATTGTCGTGATGAAACAGCACTTTCTTCTTTGCCAAATGGAGCCCTGTCTCCTACAGCTTCTTTTGAATTGAGCTAATAACTCACTGCAGTATTGTTCACTAATAGTTTTTCCTTATTCTACGAAATAAATGCCTATAGCACCCTTAATATCCCATAAAATCGCCATTCTGGCCAGCGGAACGTCTTAACTCTCTTTGGAGCAGATTCAACGGATGCGACAATTGTTTTGATTGTTGCTTGGTTTCCGAAGTATAATAATGAATCCAAGTGGTGAGAGCTTGGAGCAAAAAGTACTTCGGATTTCACTTAAATAGCTCCAAACACAGCTTCGAAATTGGAAGCCGCCAGTTATTATCATCTATGAACATTCTCGACACCCATCTGACCGACAAATTTTTCATTTTCAGCTTATCATGTAAAATATGAATTGCTGCTCCCGCCGTCACACCTATGACCTCTGCCACTTCACAAAATTTCGTTTGACGAATCATATCGTGGACTTCAATAATTTCCTCGGTAACCACATCTGCCTAAATCGTCCACGTTTAACATCGTTCAACAAATGTCGAACTATTGTCATAGTTGGAGAAAGGTCACCATAAACAGCAACGAATTTAGCTTTTATCTTCTCGTAAGTTTTCCATCCAAAAGTAAAACTCTGATGTGTTCCACTTAATCTGTTCCATTCTATTTTTCTGCTACTATTCTGACGAAAGCGCATTCTTCTATTTCATACTCATGCTAAAGCGATAGTCAAATATTTTAAAAGTTGATTGCTAACTGGTCACATGAGATTGAAATGTCGTTCTCTTTGTTCAGGAGTTAAAACACAGATACATACACGCGCGCGCGCACATCTTCCAATTTAAGAAAAACAATCTGATGGTTCCACTCACATAACCTTCTGTATGTGCTTTGCAGTCTTCTTAAACAAAAAAAATATATTTTTTTTACTTCATGCTAATCGAGATAAGCATTAGCAGAATGACCGTATCACATAGTTCCCTGTAAGTTGAAGAGATTTAAAGGAATTCACTAGGCTAAAGCGATGGTGAAATGTTTTGCTGTCGCTATGCGATTGCCATTGAAATTTGCTTCTCTGCATGGCCAAAGAGTAAACCAAAAGACACACGGACGGCTTCCTGTTTAAGAAAGAAATAAAAAAAGCAAAACAAAAAAAAAAAAAAAAAAACATTATTTTAGAACTGAAACCAATAGCAAGGAATATCTTTGAAATAGTTAGCTCTACAAAAAAAAATGTGTATAATATTGTGTGCTTTAACGAGATCTACGTTGTTTTTTTTTTCTTTCAGAATGAAGAGGTTTTCAGAAGCTACTCCCAGAAACTTCAAGATATACATTTCGTTTGTCATGAAAATATCTTAAACGTGTGGTATTTTAATAAAAATCGTTCGAGCTATTTTTGAGAGAGTCAGAATTTTCATGTAAAGGGTAGCTTCGGGTTGGGGAATTTCCCTGTAAATCTTCGTGTCGCATCCTTAGAACATACTGCACTTAAAATACCAAGTTTGGTATTTGACGGAATTTTTGTTTTTGAGTTATGCTGTCCTCCCCCACACACATACACACACAAATACCTTTTTCTAAAAAGTTTTATATTCCGGAGCCCTCAAAACATGTATTTCCGGTGACATTTTGGTATCGAATTTTAGGGTGGAATACAAAACTTTCTCTATCTACTATATACATTTACATACCTGCTAGAAAAAGTAATAATAAACATAATTTGGAAATACTGAAACCATAACAAGGAATATCTTGAAAAAGAACTCCAAAATAAATTTTAAAAACATTTAAAAAATGTATTTGACATAACTAAAGTTTTGACGAGATCTACATTTTTTGTGTAGTAGGTTCTCTCTTACGGTAGATATACAATATCTTAAACATGCTATGGCATTTTAATCAAAATCTTTAGAACCGTTTTTGAGAAAATCAAAATTTTTTAAAAATGTTCCACGTAAAGGATATTTTGGTGTGAGATTTTCTTGAAAAATCTTCTAGGGCAAGCTAAAATTATTGACAGCTTTATGTAACATACATATAAAGGTCAATGGCCCATTTCCTATACAAGCTATCCCTTCAAAAGCTAGCTAAGATTATTGACCGTTTTATGTAAGGTGCTTGTAAAGGCCAATGACCCGTTTCCTGTAAAAGCTAATGTATGTTCTGCGCCCTTCAGTAATACTAAGTTATTCTAGTGAGCTAAATGTTTCTGATGCGACATATTCATTAAACGATAGATTGTGTCTTTTATATCACTTCTGTCTTCACACAAAAAGGCCAGTTTAGGAGTAATATACTGACCAAACACAACACAATTTAACTGCACATTATACCTACTATTCATATTTAAACCGAGCATGATTGCTCAGTGATAACGTGTCAGGTTCACATTCACTGTGTTCCGCGTTCGATTCTCACTTTGACCATGGGTTTTTCGTTGTTTTCCCTGGCTGGTCCGGCGAATGCTAGGGTGTGTATTTTACCAATGTCCTCTTTTCTCCATTTCCTTTCAATCATTATTCTATTTCATGTTTCAGGTTGACTCCGGGGCTGAGTGATGGTCGGTACGAGACATATGACGCAAAATCTTGTCACTGGAACTTCTTCTCGGCCCTAGGCTTTGGACTACGTCGTCTAGGGGTTGCATGTGGTTCCCAAGATCGCGGGTTCAAACTCGGTGGAGGACGATGGATTTTTCGGGCGTAAAAATTCTTAGCATGACTTCCTTAGGAATAGAAATAAAGCGAGTTGTAGATTTACGGTACGTAAAAGAATATTGAATCTGATAAAGAAGCCTCTGTGCAAAATTAAACCGTTTTACGCATCATATAGAATGGGTCGTTGAAAACCGCAGTAGTAAAGAGCGTCCATAAATAAAACTCAATTTCAATTTCTGCCAGATGACAGCCTTACGAGCCTCCACTGCTCGGCAGAGTTTTCTCCGGTACCGCCAGAGGGAAACATCTGAGTAATCCTTGAGGGACATCCCAGGCGACCCACTGAGAGGTCAAGCTTGTAACGTTAAGGAACTCCACGCGTCTCTTCGGTCCCACGGGCCTGCCAAAACTCTGCAAATTCATACAATCTCCTACCTGTTAGCCGCTGAAATATATGAAAATATCAGCAGATGAAGATGCAACTACCACAAATATCTGGAATGGTTTATCATTACACCCTCTTCTTTATTGTTTCTTCTTTTTCAGTTGCTGTTTTACAGTTTTATTTTCATCTCCTGGTTTTTATTCCTTTCTCTTCATCGCTAACAAAGATGTGTTTCAGTGATGAGAAGAATTAGTGCTTGCTTTAACAGTATTTATGATGTGCCTGTACAACAACTAACCAACCAACCATCTGCTCCGTTACCATGCGGTTTTTGTAACATGGAATACAAGAAGCAGATGGCCCGCTTCTACAGCGCTTCAATCCCTTCCGTTTAGCCTCTTACCATCTGGAGAAGGGCTGGTAGGATATTATGACAGCAGTATAACGAATCGTAGGCAATTACTGCTCATCTTTATGCTGTTAAATACAACCTCTATAACTCAAGAATGACAACTATAAATCTGGCTATGACTGCCTCTATAGTCAAGTCTCAATACTGGTCCCGGGTTCGATTCCCGAAATGGTTCTATAATTAGAATCATATTCTACCCTCCGCATGGTCAGTAAGTATGAATGCGAAAGTGGCTTTAATAAATAATAACACTAATAATATTGTACTTTTGAATTGTTTACAATCACATCTATTATTTAAATTATTTTACTTATTCTAATATAAAATTAAGTTTTGAATATCAGTAAACCAACAATCATCGAGTTAATTGTTCCTAAAGTCAAAAACCCCCTATATGGCCACAGAATTTAAAAGGGGCTATTCAAACGAAAACAATGCAATGACTGGCTATGCAACATCAGTTATGTTCACATGATTTAATTACTGCAACTTTCTTCGGGGAGATAACATTTTAAAAATCTTGCTAGACTACAAGTTTAAACAGCATATACAGTAAAAACCTCTACATTTGGACAACCTTGTTTGGACGTATTTTCTTGGACCCGGACATCTATGTTTTTACATGTCTAATATACCCCTGAGCCTTGGACAATTCTTTATGTATTGCGTACCTGTTAGAGTTAAATTGTATTCAAACTTTCGTGCTTTATGAGGACATTTTGCTCGCTTTAATCGGAAGGGCCTTTCTTTACAACCGTCTGTTTCTATGTTCCTGGAGTTACTCATCTGGTCCTTTTGTAGCTGTGTTGTGGCTAAATTTAAGTGAAGTACATATTGACTGTTATCAAGCTCTTGTAACCATTAGCACAGTTTAATGAGATTTTCTTTGCAATTGTGAACTGTATTTTTAATTCTGGAACTTGTATCCACTTTTGTTCTTTTGTATGGTTGAAGTTGAGCATTCAGTGGAGGTTTTATCAACCGAACACAAGATGAAGTAATACCTTCGGATGAACATGATACGATTTCTATTCCTGAAAATCCACTCACACTCTTGAGTGCATTAAGGAATTTGAGAACATCTGCATATGGTCAGCCACACACGATTGAACTTTTATTTAGATTTAAACGAGACTTTGAGAAACAGTGGGCATTGTCAAAATATAAAAAGCAAGCGGTGTCTTTTAACACGCTTTTTCAAAGTAGTGACAATTGGTATGTCAAATCAGATACACATAAACCAATGTGGTGTATTTCTTCTGAATGTGAATAAACATGTATAGAACTTTAGCACAGTGCGTTATTTTTTATATTCTTGTAGTTATTTTATTTGATATATACAACAGTTGCTTGGCATTATGTAGCCTACATTTATTTATTCACTGAATGCAAACACGTATCCATGTACAGGATGTTTGGGGTATGCGTGCTTAGATTTCGCGTGCTGGGGATCCAATATGACGAATAATAAAAATCCAATAACTTCTATCTTGAAAGGCATCAGAGATAATTCAAAATTATTGAACACATTATCTGCACAGTCTGGCAATAGAGTAGAAATTATGAGCCGAATATTTTGTTTTGGTTTGCAGCCAGGCCAATGTTTTGCTTTGGTTTGTGCTTGAAATCGGTTCGCTACGTGCCTGTGTGTTTATTATCAGCTACTGCCACCGTGGAGTAGGGTGGTTTTCTTTCAAGTTATTTGATCGTATTCATTAAACTTGAACTAAAAGCTGCGGAAGAGGCTACGCCTACTGGTGATAAAAGATAAAGCAAACTCAAATGTGAATTATGGAAATACCTCATTCAGGTGTATCATGAAATAGTTAAATCAAAGCCACATCTTTGCTAAACGGGGCATTTATTAATTGCCAATAATGCAATATCAACAATATATGTCCATTTACAGTAAATGCTCAAAATATACTCCATTAGAATCTATGCAGGCATCGCATTTTCTTAGCCGGTTTTCCCTGCCCCCTTGTTGAGTTTCTGCGTTCTGCCCAATCTCTAGGACTGCTTCAAATATAAGTACGAAGATCAATGGTAGCAAACTCGTTATAATACACTTTATTCTTTAAATATCCACAGAAATATTAATCTAAAAGGACTGAGCTTTGCCATAAAGAAGATGCATACCTACATACTCAAAAAACGTCTGAATGCATTTAACACATCTGAAACACTGACAGAACCAGCTGTTGTACACGATGTTCGAGGCAAACAGTACTATCAATATTCCTGACCTTCCGCTCTACACGATGTAGCGAAGTTGACAAAGAGTATGACCACGACTTTATTCCAGTAGACACGCTGGAATCCAATTCTTTAATATAATTTTGTGGCTAAACGACTCATTTTAGTAACAAATGGTAAACATTTGAATATCTCATATTTTGTAGATCTGCCTAAATATTCTAAATGCAGAAGTAAACGATAAAGGAGTGGTGAGATATTCGCAATCAAACATTTGATCAATTTTATTTTTTATTTATAAAACCATGTACTACAGAGGAAAATGGTACTGGGAGCTATGTTTCAACTTAACATCATCAGGAAGCTACCATTGAAGTCTGTGCACTCGCACTCACACTCTTAACACGCGCGCGCGCGCGTGTGTGTGTGTGTGTGTGTGTGTGTGTGTGTGTGTGTGTATGTGACCCCCTGAATCCAACAAATATTTTTTAGAAAAAATGTCAAAACAAAAAAGTCGGTTAAATATTAGATTTGGTATTAAAGTACAGTACTTTCCAAGGATATGACACGAAGATTTTTAGGAAGGATCCCCACCCTAAGCACTCTTTACATGGAACATTTTTCGAAAACTGTGAATTTCTCAAAAATGGCCAACTTGTTAAAATGCAAAATTTATGTATCTACTTTTTTATTTTGAGTAAACCATTCCGAGGTAGTCCTTATTAATGGTTTCAATTTTGAAACACTTAAAACTTTTCCCAGATGTGAATTTGTCGTACCGTACTGTACCGTTCCGTTCTTTTTTTCTTTTCTTCTTCCCCCCCCCCTCTCCCCTCCTGGCCATGCTAAGAGTACAAGTAAACAGCTTTTAAAATGATTTGACTGCCGCGTTAAACTTGTGTATTCCTTTATATCCCTTCTATTTATAACGAACCATTTCTGCTTTATCTTGATTAGCATTAAGTAGATAGAATGTAAGCTTTTTACTTTCTCTGCATGTACTATGTAAATGGTGTATAGAGAAGGTATTGTGTTGCACCAAAAAAATTCGATACCGAGATTTTACGGGAAATACATGTTTTGGGACCCTTGAATCCAAAAAAAGCATGTTTAAAAAAGGATCTGTGTGAGTCTGTCAGTGTGTGAGTTTACATGTGTGTCTGTGGGAGCATAGCTCAAAAACGAAAAGTTCGAAATACCAAACTTGGTATTTAAGTTCAGCATCTTCCAAGGATGCGATACGATTATTTTCAATAAAATATCCTCACCCGAACTACCCTTCACATGGAAAAATGTTCGAAAATGTTGATGTTCTCAAAAATGGCTCCAACAATTTTGATTAAAACATCGTATTTTAAGGATATTTACATACAAATAAAATGTATATCTTGATTTTCTGGGAATAACCTCTGAAGACATCTTTATTCTGGATGAATTTCACGAAATTTTGCACATCTGGCAAACCAAAAGAGACAAAAACTTACGTAACAAATAATGTAGAGCACGTTAAAACATAATTTAAGTCATTTCCCCTATTTTCATGAAGTTACTGTTTTTGAGATATTCCCTGTTATTGGTTTTAAAATACTTAAACTTTTCTCATACGGGAATTTGTCAACTCCTGGTCATACAAACAAATGCACTTCAATCACATAGCAACCAGTTTTTAAACGATTTGACTATCGCTCTAGCCTATGATACTCCCTTATTTCCCTCCTACTTACAAAAAATGGAAATGGCGTGTTATTTATGGACGCTCTTTAACTGCTATGGTTCTCAGCGTCCCATTCTATATTGGGCGTGAAGACCGCTTAATTTTGCTGGGAGGCCTCTTTATCAGGCTTGAGGTTCTTTTACGTGCCGTAAATCTACGACACGGCACCAACGGCTTTACTTCCCTTCCGAAGGAAGCCATGCTAAAGATTTTTACACCCGAAAAAAATCCATCGTCCTCCACCGGGTTTGAACCCACGACCTTGGAAGTTAGCATGGTAACCATTACACCACGGAGGGCGACTCCTACTTACAAGAAAGCAAGTAATAAGACCATTTCTGTTAATTTTGTTATTGATTAGCATGAAGTAAACAGAAGAATAAACGTTTTAACAATTTATTGCTGAGATGTAGAGGAAAGTATATGAATTAAACACACCAGATTTTTCCTGATGCATTCGTAAAATTTAAGGTAAGCTACAAACTTCTACCGAAGCGCAGACTTCCATTTTTGTGCTGTTTTTAGTGGAACTTCGGTGTGAAACGATAAACATGACATGACCTCGATATGCAAAAAGGTGTTAGAAACAGATGTGATGAAGTGTCTTAATGAATGTTCGAGTTACTTTTTCACTAAGTAGGTGCATAAAAGGCACTTATAGCGGAATGTTAATAACTTCTTAACAAGATGGAATGGAATTTAATGTACATTCCGTGTCAACGTTGGCAATGCTGATGAGCGATGGGAAGGTGATGTAAATGTCACGGCTACGTCACGCTACATTTCAACACGTAAACAAACAGCTGTGGCCTGTTTCAAAACAAATTCTCCGTTGACTTACAGAGTAACATGACATCAAGCCAACTTCTATCGGAAGCTCAAAGCACCAGGCATTTGGTGTTAAAGGGTATAATCATCCTCTTGTGGGGAGATTATACGTGACCAGGTGAATGAAAAATCTGATGTGTTCCATTCACATAAGTTTCTCTAGCTGCTCCACAAACAAAAATTTGATACCGAGGTTTCATCGGAAATATATGTTTTGGGTGCTCCTGAATCCAAAAAGAAGAATTTTTGGAAAAAGGTCCGTGTGTGTCTGTGGACAGCATAGCTCAAAAACGAAAAAAAAAACCGTTAAATACTAAACTTGGTATTTAAGTTTCGTATCTTTCACCGAATTATCGTTTTTGAGTTATGTTGTCCAGACACATGCGGGTCTAAATTTTTTTTCTAACTCATGGGACCTCAAAACGTACGTTTCTTGAAGTCTTGTTATAGAAGTTTTGGATGAAATACAATACCTTCTCTTTCCAATATGTATATTGAACATATGAGCTAGAGAAAGTAAAAAGGGATTAATTTTAGTCCTTGATCATTTATTTCAGCAGGAAAAGCATTTATTTCCATTATTTCGTTCAAACTTAAGAGTGGTTAAACGTTTCGGCTTTAGTTTATTTCTTTAATTCGCTTTAAACACACGATAAAACGAAATATAACCGACAAAAATTCTCAGGCCGCCTCTGTAATGTGGAGGTAGCGTGTCTGCCTCACATTCAGGAGGTTCCGAGTTCGAATCTCGGCTAGGGTATGTTACCAGGATAAGGTTTTTTCCAGGGTTTCCCTTACTCTGAGTAGACAAATGGGAAACTATAAGCTCTATAGACACCGGATCACTAGCGCATCATTTCACCCATTTCATTCATTCATCGTCCGATATGACCAACCATGTTAAAGGGCGTTAGTAAAACATCCTTCCTTTAATGCAAAACCCAACTCAGCTTCTGTTGCGAGACAAACTGACCTACTCCTGTGAATTGTTTCTTCCATACCAGTCATGTATAGGACAGGAGTTGGAGAGGTAGAGTCAGACTGAAAAATTCAATGCCATAGCTGGGATGTCCAGTTACTCTAACCACTGAGCCACCATGCAACATTCCGGCACGACACTAAATTCTCTGGCGTTTTTCCCGGTAAACTAAAAGGACATCTCAAGTTATCTTGAGATGACAGACTCAATGGCGACTTACAAACTTCGAAAGTACTTTAGGGTTTTATAGTTTAACCATTAGGTCAATCAATGTGAATTAATTCAGACTGGAAGTCAGACCTACTCCTCAAACCAAATTTCCACCCATCTGCAACATAAAGTCTACGCTATACGGTATCTACGACAAATAGAAATGGTCATAAATGTTCTCTCTCTCTCTCTCTCTCTCTCTCTCTCTCTCTCTTTGTCTGAAAAGGATTACTACATCCCCTTCACGTTATAGTACACATTTAGAAATAATGGTTTACTAATAAAAGGAAGAACATTAACAAATTCAACCATTTATAAAGGGGTATTTTTTGTTTCAGTTGTATAGCCCCCTTTAGTATCTAAGGTCATATCGGGAGCTTTGCATTAGAAAAAACTCGTCTGTAGGTTCTTTACGTTGGGTTTTAATCGTTTTATTTTCCTCAATAACACACATAATTTCAGACTCTGGGGGATAGGGAATAATTCTGGTAAAAGAAAAAATTTCCCGCCCAGCCAGGAATCGAACCTGGGACCTCCGGGTGATAAGGGGCATTGATTTTAATTGAAAACTTGTTAAGAGAAATAAATAAAACTCCATGACACTAGCAATAAATTAAACAGGAAATATTATTACGGAAATATGGCATTTCTTAGAAGAATGTTGACTAAAATAGTTCAATGTCTCATATTAAAATCCATTGGCCGGTGGACTATGGAGTTGATTGTGAGAATTTGAATGATGGTTGACTCTGGAAAAATTCGTGTATTGATTCTTAAAGAAACCTGGAAAGAACAAAACGAAAAAGGACCGAGCGTCGCTTCGGCAGCAACCGGCCTTAGTGATACGCAGACGGCCAATGCCCCGGCGCGCCTTCGGAGATAATATTTTAAAGGTGTTCAAAAATTAAATTGGTGACAAGAGTAGCAAGTGAAACACAAGCCTCTGAAGAAATTTATTCTGACGCCACTCTGTCCGCCACAAATTCCATGCCCGACCACCATGATCAAAATTAGGTCATCAAGATCAGATGTCGGATTGCAGCTATAGGTTACTATTACTCTTTCGAGCCAATGAATAGCAAATAAATTTCATTGAAAGATAATTAGCTGTAAAAGTTCGTACTTTGGCAAGGCCCTACTATGTAATGTTTATAAATATCCATCCTTCCACCTCTTCGTTAAAACCAACTTTCGAAGAGTATACTGCGAAACAAAGGTGTTCAAAGCTCTACGAGTGCTGTCACACCATGAATAAAATTGTTGTACGTTGCTGCAAAGATCCGCTATGCAAATGAATCCGCCACATTTCAAAAGAAAAAAAATCTGACGTGTTCCATTCACATTACTTTCTCTACATATGTTACAAACTATTATTAAAAGGCTTATTTTATCTACCTCATGCTAATCGAGATATTCTTTAGCAGAAATGGTTTGCTCCTTGTAAGTAGGAGGGAAATAAGGGAATAAACTAGGCTAAGGCGATAGTCAAATCTTTTAAAATCTGGTTGCTATGTGATTGAAATTCCTTTGTTTGGATGGCCAGGAGTTGACAAATTCCCGTAAGAAAAGTATGAGTATTTTCTAGCTGAAACCAATTACACGGAATATCTCAGGAACGGTCAGCTCTAAAACAAAAATCTATATAACATAATGCTGTATTTTAATGACATCTAAATTTTTGTGTAGCAAGTTTTGTCTATCTCTTACGGTTTGCCATTGTGCAACATTGAGCAAAATTCATATAGAATAAAGAGATCTTCAGAAGCCTTTCCCAGGAAATTTAAGATATACATTTTATTTGCCTTATAAATATCTTTAATATACGGTATTTTAAGCAAAATCATCAAGAGCCGTTTTTAAGAAAATCAAAATTTTGGAAATTTTTTCCATGTAAAGCGTAGTTGGGGTCTTGAAAATCTTCGTGTCGCATCCTTGGGAGATACTAAACTTAAATATCAAGTTTAATAATTAATGGACTTTTCATTTTTGAATTATGCTGTCCACAAATACACCCACACCACACATTCTGACATCTTTCTAAAAATTCTTCTTTTGTGTGTGTGTGTGTGTGTGTGTGTGTGTGTGTTTTCAGGAGGTCCCCAAAAACATAACTCAAAAATGAAAAGTCGGTTAAATACCAAACTTAATAATAGAAGTTCAGCATTTCCCAGGTTGCGACACGAAGCTTTTCAAGTTAACACCCTCCCCCAAGCCCAAATTAACATTCACATCTTATATATCTTGAATTTTCTGTGAATAGCCTCTGAAGGCCTCTTCATTCTGGATGAACTTTTGCAGACCAGTAAACCGTAATTGATAGACAAAAACTTACTGCACAAATAATTTAGATTTCTTTAAAACACACCACATATCTATCCTTTTTCCTTTTTTTCCCCCCATTCTTTTAACCATTTCGATATATTCCTTGTTATTGGTTTCAATTTTAAAATACTCAAACGTTTTTTAAACGAAGATTTACCATTTCGTTTCTCTTGTTTTGCTCTTTTCCATGTAAAGAGAACTGAACAACCACATAGCAACCAGCTTTTAAAACATTTGACCATCACTTTAGCCAAGTGCCCCAATTTCCCTATAAGCAGCAAACTAATAAGACCATTTTTACTAATGATCTTATCTTAGAATGATGAAGCTTTTGTAACAATATTTTGTTACAGAATAGGTTCAGAAAGTTACGTGAATGGAACACAAGATTTCTTTTACATAGTGCATCTATATGAGAATGTCAGAAAATGTCCATAATGGCGCATGAAAGGTAGTTATCATTTCTTGCTTTCCACGGAAAAAACTAGGTATGTTTTGTAATCTAGTATGACCGAGTGAGTTTGCTCCGGGTAATGTGAGACATATGCGAGTGGTCTCGCGTTCGATTCCCGTTTACCATCCACTCCGACTTTTTTCTGCTAGGGTGGTTTCTCATATACTTTTATTTTCTTCTCGCCTTTCAAATAAACTTATAGGTTATGATGTATGGCTGTACCGGACAGACGGCGCGAACGCTTGCACAAAGGAAAGAGCCCTCCCCGCAGGCACAAGATGGCTGATTGGTCAACGGGTCGTCTAGGAACAGAGTCCCCCTAGCATTGGGAGAGATCTTCGATGCATATTAAAAACCATATAGCTCTCTAAATGTAAAATTGATTTTACGCATTGGGATTCCATTTGTTTTAACTGACAACTATTCTTCTTCACCTACCTCCCAATCAGCCAACATAAGAGTCGAAAGAATTGTGGCTAGAGTGAGCTATAGTTTTATATCAAGGCCATCTAAAATAATCTTTACAGCTAATGGCTAAGAGTCAATACACCAAAATGGATCTATATTTAGTGTGCCATGTCCAGGAACGAGAACAAGAAAGTTCAACCTTGGCTAAGGCTTCTTTCCCGTTCCCGAGGGCCGGGAAAACTTCTCGTCAATTGTGAACGCCCCCATTAAAATACATGTCTTTCAACTTAGTCGTTCCCGTTTTGGGTAAGGCCAGTCTTTAGACCCAGGTAGCAATGTGTCAGTGGCATTCAACCCACACCACCTGCATTCGTGCTGCGGTTCATAGCTAGGAGTAAAAACATTAGTGAGCTATTTAGGTCTGGAAGCAAGCCTTCAGGGTTTCCTCTGCTTACAAAATATTCTCACGCAACGTTTCTCGACATGGCTATAAACGTCGCCGTCTTGTGTAACGGATATAAAGAAGGCTGGAAGCGAACAATTTTCCAGTTAGGATGTGTCGTCCCAAGGTTAGAGCACAAAGGAGCGAACGACTTGGCTGCGGATAGTTGAGCAGGGATAAGGCCGCTGCCGGTGGCAATTTGACGGGAGGTCATCGCATAGACAAATGAAAAGGGAAGTGGGCGTGGGACAGGTAAATCGCATCATCATAATCCGTGATGGATTTTTAAACATGCATTGTCTGTGAAGAGAAATGGTTGCAGAATTCTTCTAGGAGTTATACACGTTCTCAAATCTGCTGCAACAACAAGGGCTCATCTTGGCCTGCTTTTCTGGCTAGCGTGGCTGCCTCACATTCGAGATGTTCTGAGTTCGATTCTCGGTTAACGTGAATTACCCAGATTAGACGGATATCCTGAAAAGAAGGAATGTCGGGTAACTTTAAGCTCTATGGATACACCATTTGACTTATTTCATTCATCATCGGTTTAAAGGAGGATAAAAAATCTTATGTGTACCATTCACACGACTTTCTTTACTTCTGTGTAACAAATTATTGTTAATAAGCTTATTCTTCTATTTATTTCAAGCTAATCGAGAAAAAATTAGCAGAAATATTCTTATTACTTGCTTCCTTGTAAGCAGAAGCGACATATAGGAGTATCATAAGTTAAAGTGAGGTCAAAAGCTGGTTACTAGTTGACAGAAGTTCCTTTGTTTGTATGGTCACGAATTGACAAATTCCTGTATGAGAAAAGTATAGGTTTTTCAAAGCTGAAACCAAAAACAAGGAATATCTCAAAAACGATCAACTCCTCGAAAAAAATTATATAACACAAATTGTGTATTTTAATGTGCTCTACATTTTTGGTGTGTTATGTTTTTGTCCATCTCTTACGGTTTAGTAGTTATGCAAAATTTATCCAGAATAAAGTAGTCTTCAGAGGCTATTCCCAGAAAATTCAAAATATACATTTTATTTGTCAGGTAAATATCTTTAATATATGATATTTTAATCAAAATCGTTAGAGCCATGTTTGAGAAAATTGAAATTTTCGAAAAAAGTTCCATGTAAAGGGTAGTTTGGGGTGGGGGAATTTTTCTCAAAATCTTCGTGTCGCATTCCTGGAAGACGCTAAACTTAAATACCAAGTTTGGTATTTTACCGACTTTCCGTTTTTGAGTTATCGTGTTCACAGATACACGGACCTTTTTCTGAAAATACTTTTTTTTTTTTTTTTTTGGATACAGGGGACCCTAAAACATATATTCCGGTGAAATCTCGGTATCGAATTTTTTGGTGGAAAGCAATACCTTCTCTATACACTATGTACATAGTACGCATAGAGAAATATATATTCCATTCAATCAAGATAAACATTAGCAGAAATAGTCGTATTATTTGCTTCCTTCTACAATATTTTTCAGAACATAATAACCCTTTGCCACTTTAAATTTGAGATTAGGAAACCAATGGCTGGAAACCAACCCTAGCAATTGCCAAGTCTTCCACTTATTGGCCCCTTAACTGAGGAGTGAATTTTGACTTACAAGCACAATCTACGTCTCCACGAAACAGAGATTTTACTACGTTGTCGCTCGCCTCTAGTTGAAGGTTGCCTTTTGTTTGCTAATGGTTACTGCCCAGTGGCCAGGGGGAGCGGTTTTGTTTGAGGATTATCATATTTTTGAGAAAACTATAAGTAAAAGGGAAATAATGGAATAACTAGGCTGAAGTGATGAAAAACTTTTAAAAGGAACGATATATGATACAATTGAAATCCTGTTCTCATTGGATGGCCAGGAGTAAAATAAAAGAAATAAAGGAATGTCGTTTTCACATTTGAAAAAAGTTTAATTATTTTAAAACTGAAGCCAATTGAAAGAAAACAAAAAAAGTATTACATAATTGTGTGTTTTAACGATAGATAACTATCTTTTCTGTTCAGCAAGTTTTTGTCTATCTCTTACAGTTTATATTCCAGGCCTCCAGAACGAAAAGGTCTTCAGAGGCTACTCCCGAAAATTCAAGATGTACCTACATTTTCATTTAATATGAAAATATCTTAAAACATTTAGAATTTAAATATAATCGTTAATAAAAAATCAAAGTTGAGAAAATCAATATTTTCGGACAATCTTGGGGTGGGGAGATTTTTCTGAAAATCGTACCACGTCCTTGGAATATACTGAACTTAAATATCAAGTTTGGTATTTAACAGTCATTTCATTTTTAAGCGATTCTGCCCCCACAGACCTTTTTCTAAAAGGATATTTTGTGCAAGGGCCCTCAAAACGTGAATTCCAGGTGAAATCTCGAAACAGAATACCTTCTCTAGCTACTATGTGTATTGTACATACGTGTTAGAGAAAGCAGTTCACTCTTAGGAATGATTCTGGATGTTGCATAATTACTGGCAGGTTTAATAATAGAGGATGTCACAAATAGTTTAAAGCTGGCCACGCATAAACTGAACAACTGGTGTGGTACGAATTTACTTCCCTAAGAAGTAAAGGTTGCCTATAATTATCCGTGAAATGAGTGAGAAGGGAAAGTAATTAGGAAGTCTGACAAAGACGCATATTAATCCACAAATTGGTAATGTTTGGAAGCAGCGAAGAATTTGTGTTATACCTACGAGAACTATATAATTACAATTCATGTGTAAAGGAAGAGAATCTACTTTTTACATCTTACTTTGGGTAAAATATGTCTCAATCCCTTTAGTCAGTATTTGCAAATGTTGTTTTCCGGATATGTAATGTCACAAATTTGTAGCTTTTCAATAATCAAAAAGGGGATATTAACCACGAGGTCACCATCAGCCCCGGTTCCATCGGAATATGATTATAAAAGAAGAATAAATTCAATTCAATTATATGATCCCTTATGGCATGCTGTTAAATGTACACTGGAACTTGCTTTGTGCTAGTAGGTAGAATGAATAATTAGTAGTTCGATGCGTTTATCGAAATGAACAAATTTCAAAGGTTGATGATTTTAGGATATAGAGGTTCATAATTAATGTCTTAGATCATATGTACAATCTCTACACTTATTGCACGATTGCTTCTTTTTTATTAGTCTGTAACACCCTTTTTGAGAAAGGAGTAGTCAATTTTGATATATGAAATTATAATTGAATAAGGAAGTTTGAGAAGGAATCTTACAGCCTAAGTTTAAAGGTGCCTCCTTAACATTTGCCAGTTACGAGTAATGAGGAATATATTTTAAAAATTCAAGTCAGGCAGGACGGTAGGTACAGATATATATATATATATATATATATATATATATATATATATATATATGTGTGTGTGTGTGTGTGTGTGTGTGTGTGTGTGTCTGTATCTACAGAGATCCATTTTGGCTACTACACCACAGGAGGAAGGGATGAAGTGAAGAATCACGGTAGTTATCGAGACACGTGGAAGCCCTTAACAGTATCAGGTTCATGGCTAGAGGCGGCGATCAACAACCCCGCAACCCCACGTAAAGCACTTTCCTTTGAACAGGCATCGGCGCCATCTGTCCGGCACTATTATACACGCATCTGAAAGTTGAGGACAATCAATGAAAGGGAAATTATGGAAAATAAATCCTCAGCATACCAAGCAGGAAAAACCACAAAAAAACCAAGCTCAGAATAGACAATTGATGAGAATCGAACCCGGGACCTCCCGAAGGCGTCATCAGGGAGGACGATGGATGTCATTCATCTCTCTCTGCCTTGACTTCGGGCACGCGTGGGTATGAGTACGTGTGAGCTGGATGTCCCAAGTAGGCGTTCAGGTATAATAATATTATTATTATTATCATCATTATTATTATTATTATTATTATTATTATTATTATTATTATTATGTGTCGTAGTAACGCTCTAAACTTCAAAGAATGCTTAAGTAAACCCTTCGTTTAATATTCAATGGACCAACCTAAATACCTCAAATAATTCCAAGCAATGCAAGTAAACGTCCACAGATTTGTATTCCATTCCCAAACCTCTAAAATCTTACGTTTTGCTTATCTAATGATAATGGCCTTCAACCAGGTTAAAGCGTGCTGCTGTAGAAAAAAAAATTAGGAACAGGTGGTCGACGATGTGCCTGCGGAACTGCGCCTTTTGGCCCTTATAATCAACGTTGCACCCACGCAGTTATATAATTTCCTATTTTGCCATTGTTTACACAATGACCTCACAGCATCTACTTCCCTGTTTCGTAAGCAACAGGTAATACTGCCCTCGGCAACACCGCCACATCTCCAGCCGATTTATACGCAGAGCAGCTCAAGGAATCTTCTGTGTGCCAGCATTCCTCCATAAATTTATCAGCAGCTATTGAATAATTTTTAATATGAAGCCTAAGTCATAATTTACATAGAGTACTTATTAAATATAGTTTTAAATTACATTACAGAGTTTCAAACCTTTTTATTTTTTCTACGTAATACATAGTACGTAGGGTAGAGAAGGTATTGCACTCCACCCAAAAATTCAATACCGAAATTTCACCGGAAATACATGTCTTACGGTATCCTGTATGTTAGTAATAAAAAAACAACAACACATTTTTAGGAAAAGGTCCTTGTGTCTGTGAACACAATAACTCAAAAATGGAAAGTCGGTAAAATATCAAATTTAGTATTAAGTTTAATGTCTTCTAAAGATGCGACATCATGCAGATTTTCAAGAAAATCCAGCATCCCCAACTAAGCTTTACATGGAACCTTTTTCAAAAAATTTGATTTTCTCAAAAATGGTTCTAATGATTTTTATTAATATTCCGTATATTAAAGATATTCACACCACAAATAAAACTTATATTTTGTATTTTCTGGGAATAGCCTCTGAAGAGCTCTTTATTCAGATTGATTTTTGCAGAATTTTGCATAACTAATACTGTAAGAGAAAGAATTTACTACACAAAAAATTTAGACCTTGTAAAAACACGTAATTCATTTCATATGCGTTTTTCTTATATAGTTGACCGTTTTCGAGATATTCATTGTTGTTGGTTTCAATTATAAACTAGCTTTTCTCAGATGGGAACATGCAAAGCGAACCGAATCTCAATTGTTTCACATAGCAACCAGTTTTTAAAAGATATGACTATCGCTTTAGCCTAATGTATTCCCTTATTTCCTCCTACTAAAAGGAAGTAATAAGCCAATTCTGCTGATGTTTATCTAGATTAGCATGACGTAGATAAAGGAAAATCTTTAGTAAGAAACAAATGGTTGTCGAACAGCTAGAGAGAATTATGTGAATGGAACAGATAAGATTTTTTTTTACCATCGCCAGTTTAGAATGTTCAAAATAAGGAGACAACACATTATGGTAATGACGAGGGCATGTTGATAACTTTGATAAGATAAACGTTCTTAGCGCCGAGACATGACCTACTATTACTTCCCCATTCCTAATCAACTAATGCCAGTCCTCCATCTTAAAAATCTATGTAACATGATGTTCTCTACTCACTTTTCTATACCTTATTCTTACAAAAGCTTACCTTCTCTTTGTACAGTACGTAAGGGAAGTATCGTATTTCACCCAAGACTGGGATGTCCATATTTCACTGGAAAAACATGTTTTGAGGCAACCTGAATTCCTCCCCAAAAGAATTTTAGAAAAAGGTTCGTGTCTGTCAGTGTGTGAACACTTAAACTTGCAAAAGTTGTATATACCTACACACCAAAATTATCAAGTTGGCATTCTCCTAGGTAGCGACACGAGATTTAAAAGAAGTCCCCCTTAGCTGCTTACTAAATCGCCTTTTAGCTTTATGGGACGAAGCATTCGAAAGGAAACAGAAAATATATAACAGAGCGGAAACAGGGGTTGAAAAAATCTCACATATTCCATTCAGGCGTTCTCTAGCTTTTTACAAACTTCTTGCAAAAGATTCTTCTTCTTTCTACACCATGCTAATCGAGATAAGCATTAGCGAACGTTCTTATTACTTAGTTCCTTATATGTGGAAGGGAATGCACTATGCGATTGTCATTGAAATTAGCTTTTTTTTTCTTTTTTTTTTTGCTTCATTTGTATAGCCTCCTTTAACATCAATGGTCATATCGGGGGCTTTCACTTGTGAAGCTGTAGGTTCAGAACATTAGATTAAACTTTACATTACTAAACACACGCACATTCACTCTCACATTCATACTTCCAGACTCTATGGGGGATATGGAATAATTCCGGTTAAAGAAAAATTCCCCGCCCCAGCCGGGAATCGAACCCGGGACCTCGTTGACCACTCGACCACGGAGGCAGCCAATTCGCTTCTTTGCTTAGCCAGAAGTAAAACAAAAGAAACTTCTGCAACACCCTTTTCTCAGTAAAACAAAAGTGAAAATAACAAGCAATATCTCGGAAAGGGTGTAGTTTGACATGATCTACATTTTTTGTGTAGTAACTTTTTGTTCATCTCTTACAGTTTACGACTAATGCAAAAGTATTCAGAATGAAGAGGACTCCAGAGGCTATTTCCAGAAAATTCAAGATATACATTTTATTTCTCGTATAAATATATTTAATGTAGTGTTTTAATCAAAATCTAATTGTTATATTCTTATTATTAACTATGTGTAGATATTCAATTTGACCACTTTCATTAAATCCAAATAAAAATGCAAATATAATTTGCTCAGTAAAAAGCTCAGAGCTTGACCGCATCATATGTCTCGCTGCTGAAGACATGAAAATGTTTCTGCGTCAGTGCCGCAAACTTTAATTCAATTCTAAAAATGGAAAGTAGGCTTTAGAACGGATGCACAATTTAGTAGTGCAACACTGCAAACTTTCACTTGTTTGGTATTCCAGTGAAAGAAAGGCGAGCGACCAATTCCTAACGGTATACCGACCCCAGTTGAACTGAGACAATGGCCGCGAAGACAAAGATCTGTTCTTAAAGAACATGCTCATTAAGTTGAAAATGTTGCTGTAGAAACCTAATGACTATGCCGTTCACGTTATCTATTTTAGTTCCTTTTGAAACATTACAATACTCAAAAACAAGGCTTAAAATAGCAATGGCAAAATAACTCTTCGAAAGTATTTCCAAACCTTACCGTAGAAAGTAGGTCCATGATATCGTTTATCATTTTCCCGCCCACATACGAGCAACTTCGTATATGCTTATTATCTTCGTTATCCTTAATACATTAATACATGGCACGAAGTTCCTTTTTCTTTCGTTTTTTACTTTCTTTACATATTAGGTAGAGCAGGTAGGCATTACCACTCCACCCAAAAATTTGATACCAAGATTTCGTCGGGAACACACGTTTTAGGGTCCCTTGAATTAAAAAAAAATTAGAAAAGGTCCGCGCGTGTATATGTGAACACGATAAAACTCAAAATCGAAAAGTCGATAAAATATCAAACTTAGTATATAAGTTTAGTATTTTTCATGGATACCACAAGAAGATTTTGAGAACCCCCCCCCCCCAAATGTCTAAAATGATTTTCTCAAAATTGGCTGTGGACTTTTATTAAAATATCGTACATTAGAGATATTAACACGATAAATAAAAAGTATATCTTGAGTTTTCTGGGGAAGCCTCTGAAGACTTCTTTATTATGATGAACTTTGCTGAATTTTTCATAACTGGTAAACCGTAATAGACAAAAACATACTACACAAAAATGCAGATCTCGTTAAAACAGATAATTTATATCAGTTTTTCGTAGAGTTGGCCACTTCCGAGGAATGCCTTGCATTCAGTTTTAAAATACTTAAACTTTACTTACACGGGAATTTGTCAACTTCTAGCAATGCAAAGAAACGGATTTCAACCACATGGCAACCACCTCTACCTCTACTCTTGTGCAAGTCATTCAGAATGAAGAGGACTTTAGGGGCTATTTCCAAGAAATTCCGAATATACATTTAATTTGTCATTTAAACATCTTTAATATGCGGCGTTTTAATTGAAATTGTTAGCATTTAGAAATTCGAAATTTTCAAATAATGTTCAATTTAAATGGAAGTTTGGGATGGGGACACAAACACGAAGACTTTTGTTTTTCTCTGAAAAGTTGTTTTTATTCAGATGTCTTCAAAGCATTTATTTCCGGTGAAATGTAGGTATAGAATTTTGGGTGGAATACAATGATTCTCTACCTCTATGTACACTTTATATACGTGCTAGAGAAAATAAAAAGGATGGTGCAGCTGATTATGTTTAAGGAAAGCTTTAGATCCATTTTGGAGGGAATTGTCACAGATATACTAAATTTTCTATACTTAGTCCACTAAATAATTCTTAACTGCAATTCCTCTGCAATTCTTAGGAATCGATGAATGAATTTACCTGACACTTTTAGTCGGCTTACTTTCCCCTAATGGAGGACTTACCTAGAGTGAGAAGTCTGTCGAGGAACCAGTCATTTAATCATAGAATGAAAACCCCGGAAAGAGAGATCGGCCCGTGAGCCGATGAAACAGAGGGAAGTAGATTATATGAAATGCAAGGGAAATGGATTACAGGAGAGTTGATGGAGAAACTGGGGATTGAATGGCAGAAGAAAATCCGCCCACACGCCGCTTTGTCCACCTTATATCCCACATGCGTCCCCTGAGATTGAATCGGGTCACCTTAGTGAAAGGCGAGCGGTCTAACCACTCGGCCACAGCGCCGCCCTAACAATTTTAATTCTAAGGTAATATTCATTGACGGAATTTGTTTGAATCGAGATATTTAAACGAAGAGCCCATTAAATACGTTCTAGTGTTAGAATTGTTTCTTATAGTGAATGCAAGACAAAGGTTGTATAAATTCGAAACCTGATGCTGAAGTTAAGTGTCATTCAAGGATGCGATACTCCAAACTAACCTTCACTTTTAACAATTTTGTTTTATTTTCTATTTTTTTAATGACTACCAATTTTGAATGAAATACCATATCTTTCAGATATTTAAAGTGACAAAATGTATATAATATTAACAAATCTTCTGCGAGTAGCCAATAAAGACCCTTTATTTCTGAATGCCTTTTGTATAATGGTAAACCGTAAGAGATAAACAACAGTAAAAATGCATATCTCATTAAGGCAAACAATTAAGTTTCGAGGCATTTACCAGTTCGAGATATCCTTTGTTATTAGATTGAATTTACACACAAACTTCCTCAAGAGCAAAATCGCTATTCATTTTTACTTTCTCTACGTGTACTATGCACATACAGTATGGAGAAGGTATTGTACTTCACCCAAAAATCAGAATATATGTTTTGAGACACCCTGAATTAAAAAAAAGCATTTTAAGAAAAAGGTCTGTGTGAGTGGGGGGGGGCAGCATATCTCAAAAATGAAAAGCCCGTTAAATACCAAACTTGGTATCTACCACGAAGATTTCGAGAAAAGTCATCCTCCCCAAACTACCCTTTACATGGAGAAAATTTCGAAAATGTTGATTTCCTCAAAGATGGCTCTAACGATTTTGATTAAAATACCGTATATTAAAGCTATATATATTACAAATAAAATGTATATCTTGAATTTTCTGGAATAGCTTCTGAAGAACTCTTCATTCTGGGGCAGTTTTGCTGAATTTTGCATAACTGGTAAACCATAAGAGATAAACCGAAACTTACAACACAAAAAATGTAGATCTCGTTAAAACACAATTTATGTCATAGTATACTTATTTTTTCTCGTAGAATTGACCATTTCCAATCACATAGCATGTGAAAGATTTAAAAAGATTCGACTATCGCTTTAGCCTAAAGTACTCCCGTATTTCTCTTCTATTCACAAAGAAGCAATTAATAAGACCGTTTCTGCAAAATGTATCTCAATCATCGTGAAGTACATTTACCAATGAGCTTTTTAACAATAATTTGTTACAGAGATGTAGAGAAAGTTATGTGAATGGAATATATCAGATTGTTTTTCCTCGTGCTCATGAAAAGAGTGGCAGGATTGTTTGGTATATTACCACCAAAATCATTAAAATGGTAACTTCATAAATGTTATCCTATGATTATGGTAACTAGTATTCATCCAGTGTGAATGATTGATTAAAAATGTAAGATTTTACATCGATCACATAGTGACGCTCTTTTACATTTGACAACGTAACCTATGTAATTGTTAAAACCCATTTGTGGCTACAAGGAGATATATAACACCATTTTGCAATTTTTTTCCAAACAACATTAAGTATACAGAAGAATAAGCAGTCGCAGTAGTAATAATATGATTTGTTGAATGAAGCGGAAATCATGTGATCAGAATTATTTCTAAAAATGCCAATTAAAAGGACGCAAAACATGAAATGTTACAAAGCCCTTGAAATGTTAACAATCTGTCATTTTTACTTTCTCTAGCACGTAACTACAATGGGCATAGTTGATAGTTACGGTATTGTATTTCACCTAAAAATTCGATACCGTGATTTCGCCAGAAATACATATAAAAGAATAAAAGAAATAATAAAAAAAAAAAAAGCATGTGGGGGGGCAGCATAGCTCAAAAACGAAAGCTCGTTTAAATACCAAACTTTGTATTTAAGTTCAATATCTTCCAATAAAGCGATACGACGATTTTCAAAAATATCGCTCCATCCCAACTACTCTTTGCATGGAAAATTTTCCGAACATTTTGATTTTTCTCAAAAATAGTTTAAACGATTTTGATTAAAATGTCATACGTTCAAGATATTTTCATAACAAACAAACTGTATATTTTGAATTTTTTGGGAATAGCCTCTGAAGACCTCTTCATTCTGGATGACTTCTGTATAACTTATAAACCGTAAGAGAATGAAAAAAATGTACTACACAAAACTGAAGAACTGTAGAACTCGTAAAAATTTGTCATACATTTTTTTTTTTTTTTTTCAGAGTTAACTGTTTTCGAGATATTCTGAGATTTGGTTTCAGCCTTAAACTACTAGAAACTTTTTTCAAACGAGAAGTCATCTTTTCGTTTCTCTTTTGTTTGCTCCTAGCAAACAAAGAGAACCTAATTTCAATTGTTTCTCAACGACCGGCTTTTAAAAGCTTTGACTATCGCTTAAACCTATGTAATCTTTTGTTCCCCTTCTATCTTCAAAGATAAACATATTTAGTTTGTTAACTACGCTTCAATTGCCAGAATCATATCTGCGCCGCCGTTGAGCCGAAATTTCGTCCCGCAGGAGCTCTTTAACCTGCCAATAAATCTACTGACATTGGGATGTCGATTTTAAGCACATCTAATAACTATCGATCTGGGCCGGGTAAGAACCCGCGACTGTGAGTTCAGAAGAACAGCACCTAAACGAGTTACCCAGACAGACTTCTTACGAAGAAGCAAGTAATAAGACTTTCTCAATTAGCACGATGTAGATATAAGAATAATATTTTGTATGAAACGTTTGTTTGCGGTATTTTTCAGAACATGATGGCCTGCACCACCCTTCTTCCAAAGTAGGTCTGAGTTTAAAGTTTGCGGTTAGGGGGTTTGCGGTTGGAAACCAACCCTCGCTGTTGCCAAGTCTTCCACTTACTGGTCCCTTAACTGAGGTGTGATTCTCGACTTGCAAGCAATGTCTCCAGGAAACAGATTTTACTACGTTGTCTCTTGCGCGTAGTACAGGTTCATCTATTGTTTGCTAATGGTTATTGCCCAGTGGTAGTGGGGGCGGTCCCGTTTGAGGGCTATCACGTTTTGGAGAAAACTATACTTCTAAAGAAACTCATGTGAATATAACAACTCAGATTTTCTTTATTTCTTTTAATTGGGTATTAGTTTACATGCCACTAACCGATTAGTATTGAATTACAGAGCTGCGACATATGTTTCTAATCATGTAGAAAATTGTAAAATGATCAGGTCTCCTTTTATGCAAACCGTGTTTTCCTCTCATCTTCGTCGCCCTGCGCTCCCACTTTTTGCACGCCTGTCGCTTCCAATGTTTTGCCTCCCACTTCACACACAGTCCTTGATTGATTGACCCCCTCTATTGACAAAATTGCCAGTCCGCACTCACCATGACTCAGAGTTATTATATGTTACGACATTTATGGACTAAGGAGTGCCATGGGAAAGGTAGAAGACGCAACATTAGAGGTTGAACATAAATATCTCGAAACATATGGCAGTCGTTTTGTAACTTCTGCTTTTAAAACACACTATTACATAAAATTAACACCATAGTAGGTAATAACAACCTGCAGCTTGAAAATTATTGAGATAAACGATAAATATGTTAACGAACTGTAGTTATTTAATAAACTTGAAATGTGGGCTAATTTTGGCCCTGTTAACCTTCAACTCTATTTACTCTATAGAAATGATGTTCTAATTTTGGTTTTATTACGTTTGAGATGCATTCTCTGACATGTTTAGTTATTACACTATATGTTTTCCAGTAAAGCTGGTATTTCAGAATGACGTAAACTACTCCGTAATGCTTAGGTATGCGTTTGTATTGCTTATCTAGCCAAATGTGTGGCCTTAAAAGCTGTTACCTATAAACGTTTGCCAACTGTAACTCTTGGCTAATTTACTGGATAATTTATGAAACTGTGGTTCTAGAGCACTCATTTCTCTTTCACGTGTTTTCTTGGATTGTCTTTCATTAAGCCGCACTTCCGAACTTTACTTCTGTTCATTAATAGAGTCAGCTCGTGCAAACAAAGGGATAAGGTTCGTTCCCGTTTCGTACATCTGCTGAATATTTATTCCCCTTTGTTTACGAAAACAAAGTAGAAAAAAAAAACTCTGGATGTTTACTTTCTCTAACACATAGTACAATGTAAAAAGGTGAAGAAGTTATGCATTCCACCTAATCTAACCCAATATGTCATTGGAAATACATGTTTTGAGGATCCTGAATGCAATATAAATAAATAAAAGCTCCGTGTGTGCGAGTGTGTCTGAACAGCATAACTTAAAACCGAAAAATTATTAAATACTAAATTTGGTATTTAACGGACACTCGGAGGAAATTGAAAATTGGTCCAAAATCGAAAATTTAGCATATACAAATTCCTAGAATCTTTGGATAGCCATAGATAATCAACATTTAACTGTATCCCCCTTGTTTCAGCCATTCTATGGCCATTTAAAGATCGTACATGTTTCCTACCATACTATTTTATAAAACAGCGTTTTTCTCAAAATTATATTTTCATACTAAAATGTTCCATGCGTCTCAGCTTTTGTTTAAGTAAAACTAAATTTCCCAGAAAGTGCAAAAGTATCTATTGTAATATTACAGGTAAAAAATATATATCCTAACAATAAAAACTATTCAAAAAATACTAATTTTAGAGATTTAAGTGTTTAAATTTTAAAACAAATTATTGAAATATCACCCCGTAAAGTTTTTGTTTATGATTCAAAACTCCAATTCAAAATAAAATTCTAACCAATTTCCTCAAACTCTGAGGCGCTGGAACATGTTCATTATGCAGCATATGGACCGCACCGTGGCCGAGTGGTTAGACCACTTGCTTCTCTCCCAATTGACCGCATGTGGGACTTGTGGTGAACAAAGCGGCGCAGGGGCGGATTTTCTCCAGGTTTGTCGGTTTCCTCCGCCATCGCATTCCATCGGTGCTACATCTTCATTCCATGTATTAGCAGTATCATCGCGTGCGGTGCTATATATATATATATATATATATATATATATATATATATATATATAAAGCGGGCGTTAAACACTATAAAATGCGGAATATTTAGATATACACTATGAAATACTGTATATTTTACAAAGTGTTTATCAAATTTGAATGAAATTGAGCGAACACTTTACACATTTTATAACTAGTGATACGTATATTACTAAATGAGAAAATATTTAGGTTTTGACTGGTTTTGTATACTAATACATTTTTAAATTAATTTGACCATTAAGTCGCTTATATGAAAAAAATTATTGACTATGTGCACTAATAATGTACATTTCTTTGTCTTAAAATCCTTGAAAATTGATTGATACATTTTCCATTTTTCATCGCATACGAGGGGCGTCTAATAAATCCTTATAAAACCCAAGAAATTCACTCGTAGCATAAAAAAAAAAAAAAGAAGCTTGTATTTAGTAACCGTCGTCTCTTATTAGATGGCAGTTAAAAGTTCCAGCTATATCCATCATGTGGTTTCGTTGCCATAGGCGATTGAATCAAGAATCTTGCGCTTCTTTAGAAATGTGGGAGGGGGGGAGGACGAGTTCGTGCGGTGATTAAACACTTCTGGCACATTTGCTCCGGCGTTTGCAACAGTTTACAATTGGATAAATGAATTAAACGTAGCCGTACATCCACAATTCAATTTTGCACCAAAAATTAGGCCTGACAAAGGTGGGGGGCAGCATTTGCTCTCAATGGAGAATAAACGCAATTGTGTGATTGATTCGGAAGCTGGTTTGGCACTTTTCCGTCGCAATCCTGACGATTTTCTACGTCGATACATAATTGTGGATGAAACCTAGATACACCACTACACTCCAGAGACAAAAGTACAGTCGAAACAGAGGGTTTTCAAGCCGAATTGGCCCCGAAGAAGGCAAAGGTGGTGAAATCTGCAGACAAGGTAATAGCCTCGGTTTTTTTGCATGCACGCGATAACTACATTAATTACTTGCAGAAATGAAGAATGATAAATGGAGAGTATCGTGCATCGTTATTGCACCGGTTTAACGGAGAAATAAAGAAAAGAACATCTGACAAAGAAAGATTATCTTCCATCAAGACAATGCAAAGATGCACAACTGCGCAGTTTTGATGGCGAAAATTGTATAATTAAGGTTCGAAGTACTAGAACATCCAGTGTATTCACCAGATTTTGCCCCCAGTGAATTTTTTTTTTCTTTCAAACTTGAAAAAGTGGCTTGACGGAAAACGATTGGCGTCTAACGAAGAGGTCATCTCCCAAAACAGTTGGAGAAACGCTGGGAAACGTGTATCGAGCTAAAAGGAGATTATGTAGAAAAATAAAAAACAAATCTACCAAAATAATTTATTTTTCTATATGTTTCTAAGAGTTCATTGAACGCCCTCGTGCATGTGCCTACGGTAAAATACAAAGGATGAACGCAATTCCCAAGTGAACCCGAGCTTAAAAGGAGGCATCAGGAAATAAAAGATAAAACCACTGAATGGGCGGAGGGTTCCAGCAGGTAACCACAACTAACCACTTAACCTACTAAATAATAACAATATGGTCAGATGCTAAGGCTAGACATTTTGGTTTCTCCCACCACAATCCCGACTTTTGGTACACAGACACAACTCCATCTGAGGTTCGCAAAGGTTAATGGCCCTGATCTTTTGTGACCTATACGGAAAACTAGGCGGGCGAGGAGAGGGGGAACAAGACAAATGTTTAAATGGCATATGAGAGTCGGAAAGTTTGTGCTGCCATGTAGGTGGGGGATCTGTTACAGTTTGTTCAAGAAATTGTCCTCTAAAACTGTGCCGAAAAAAGTGGGGTGTCAACACTTAATTGCAACATTATTAATCAGGAAGATATTCTTTCAAAAAGGGATGCTGATTTTTCAATGTCATTTCATGCCTCAATACACTCACTTCTTTAAGGTCTGGAGAGAACCTAAGTTTTTATCGTTTGCCAGTAGAGCTCGCGTTATCAGTCGACCTTTTAGGTGTGTCTACCTCAAACAATCCTACATTAGAGCACGGAGTGATTCCAAAATTAAGAAGTTTTCTTTTTCTGAAGCATCAGTATATTGTTTATTTATTAATAAGTCCATTCAAGATATCCTTAACTATACTAGCGGTACTCCCAGAAACGCAGTTGATATTTTTTACTTTTCTGTGCAAAATTGGGTGAAACTTCTTGCAATTACAAATATCCAAAAACTCTTGAATGATATCAAAGCAACTTTCAATTCAGTCTTGCTTTACTGCCCAAAGCAAAACCTACAACATATCCCAACCTCATCCATGCTTCCTTCTTTTTCGTTTTATGTTAGCCTGGAATCTCTTTTGATGAAGAGTCATTTATTACTTTTTCTACCACGTACATAGTAGGCAGAGGGGTCTCGCATTCCACTAAAATGTTGCTACTAAGATTTCATTGGAAATAAACCCTTTGAGATCTCCTAAATAAAAATACAGAAGATCGCATTTAAAAAAAGAACCACGCGCACGTATGCGAAGAGCATAACTCAAAAATGAAAAGTCGATCAACTATCCAATTTCGTGCAACTTCCAAGGATGCGACACGAAGATTTCTCATTCCAAAATACCCTTCGCAGGCACATTTTTGGAAAATTTTATTTTCTCATAAATGGCTCTTAATGATTTTGATTCAAATACCTAATTATATTTAAGATATTTTCATGATAAAATGTTAATTTTGAATTTTCTGGGAATAATCTTGGAAGTCCTTCATTCTGGATTATCTGTGCGTAACTAGTAAACTTAAGAGATAAGAAAAAATCTTATTACACAAGTAATGTAGATTTGGTTAAAACACAAATTTATATCAAATACCTACTTTTTTTTTTAAAGTTAACAATTTCCGAGATATTCCTTGTTGATAGTTTCCATTTTAAAATGCTTGCACTTTTCTAGAATGCGAAATTATTATTTTCTTTTCTTGTCAAGCAACGAGAACGGAATCTGAAGCCCTCACACCAATTCTAAAAAGATTTGAATATCGCTTAAGCCTATTTTATCCCATTCTCATTGTATCTATATGTACAATGGAATGTACATATGAAGTAATTAGAAGAATAAGCAATCGTTTGTTGAATAGGTAAGGAAAGTAAAGTAAATGTAATACGTCCGATATTTTTTCTTGAAAACAATGAGTTCAATGGTTTATGCTTGCTTTGTGCAAACCACTGCCCTTGCTTGTGAAACGTTCTAAGGAATTCCAGCATGGAGTAGTATAGGTTTGACTAACTGGTTCCTCCGGACTCCACTGGAATTCCCATTAGGGTGATTTTAGCCATTCCAGTACTAGGAAATCCCGTTGGAAAGATATCAAATTTCGTCACTCAACTTTTAGGAATTAAATATCAAAATGAATCCCTGCCAGCTGCCTATCGACATCAGACTATTGCAGTAAGTTATTTTAGAAAAGCAAACTAATTGTGTTTTCCTTTTTTCGCCATCAATAATTCGGCAGTTCAGAATTTAAATGGGTGTGATATTTTATTCTGCGAAAGAATGAATTGCACAAACGTAAACCTGCTGTGATATTCTTCTGCCAGCACAACCGGGATGAGCTGCGGATGGCCAGAGGTTCTCAGAGGCGCACCCCGTACTATGACATCATGGACCGCCGTGTGTGATGACCTTGACTTCGCATCCGCCCCCGCACAATGTGTCTGTCTGTCTGTACAAATCAGGGACGCAATTTGCATGCAAAAAACCGCGCTTAGTAACTTCATGCCCCATAGGCTCCAATGGAGAAGTCCTATCTTTATGCGCATCTTCAGCACACTCTGTGGTATAACACTGCTGCGCCACTGATATCTCGTCTAAATTACTAATTACAGAAACCTAAAATAAATTAAGGAAAATGATTTCAATCTTTATGACTTCAATCCCCCCCCTTCCACATTTATGGCGCTGAAGCTAGCGCGTTTCTACACAGTATAACAACACTGCCATTTCATGACGATGAGCTAGCGCTTTCTGGAAGTATGAAGGGAGCTGATCTACCGTATCTCCTCAGTTACCTGGATGGTAAACCCTCCGAGGACATTCTGAGGCCTCCAGACAGGGTCTATTCAGCCCTTAGGAGTTTGCTTATCGTCTACAGCTATTTGCCCATTTGAAGATAATCAGCACTATTGTGGTGCTAACAATACGTAAATGACTGCTTTTGTGGTGGAGTGGTCATTAAGCTGACTTCTCAGTCGGATCCAAGACTTGATTCCCGGCTGGGACGGAGAATTTTTCTTTGACCAGAATCATTTCCTCCCCCACAGAGTCTGGAAGTATACATGTAAGAGTGAATGTGTGGCTGTGTGTTTGAAGAAAAGAAAATTATTAAAAAAACCCAACGTGAACCTACAAACAATGAGGTGTTTCTAAAGCACCCCCGATATGGCTTTAGATGTTAAAGGGGGCTATATAAAACGCCGGATAAAGTTGAACAGAATTTGTATGTTTTTTATTTGTTAAATGAGTGACACAAAACTACCAGTCATCAGCGTCACCCTCAGGTTATACATTTATTCACATGCTATTATTATATACATAAATAATAGTCAAATCAATCACAGGATATAGCAGAAAATACAACTATACAATGCTGTCAATATGGAAAATCCAGAAGAAAAAAACTTCCTCTGATTAGAAACATTGCATCACTATAACAGGCAGTCCACAAAACCAATCTCTTATATGTGGAGGAAATAAAAACATGAAATATATATTATTTAAATGTAAAGGGACCAAATTTGGAAAAAAGAGTATATTAATAAGAAATGGTTTAACATAGAAACGTAGCTGAAATGTTTTAAAGAATACAGAAATCAGATTGGACAATTCTTATATAAAGTGAAAAAATAAATGGGTAAGAACAGTACAAAGAGTCAAAAATGTTGTAAAAAACTGGAATTAAGAAAATATTGTGAAATATTAGTACAGCCGATAAAGAGCCATGCTGAACACAGCTTAGCATAAATAAATAAAATAACAGGCAGAAACAAAAAGTAAAACACACACAATTATACACTGTATGGAACTAAATTTTCTTGAGGAATTCACTTAAGCGAACATATTGCATGAGCTTTTCATCCCTAAAACACTAGTAAGAGGAGACAGACCAAGCCGCTCGCAAAGGGCCGAAAAGTATTGCCAGTGAGTGAGAAAATGCCTCACTGTTAAAGGCGCATCACAGTGGATACAGCGCGGTGGTGGTTCACCATTTAGAAGGTATCCGTGACTGAAATAAGTGGCCAATTAGAATTGACCGTGACTAAGTTTGCACGATGACAACCCAATTTGGAAGTATTCTCGGCCGTTCAATTTATACAGCAGCTGGCAAGAGGTTTTACTTACATAGAAATCAAAATGACGCTTAAGGGTGCTGAGCAACGGAATTTTCATTCCCCAGAGCGAACAATTTTAACAGAATGATGAGAATGAAGATCGGTTAATGGCCGGGACGGAAATATGGGAAGGACCACAACCCGACCTTGGAGTTCAGGAAGTACTGCGGTGGTGATGGTGGGGATGAAAAGACACACATCCAGTTCTCTCAGCGGGGGAGAAAATTTCTATACTGGCATCGGAAATCGAATCCGGGTGCCCCGCGCCAGAGGCAGGTGCGTTACCACTGCGCTAAGGAAACGGGCCTGTAGAGTAGATGAACTTTAAAGTACAAAAGGTATTTACTCTGAGTTCAAGAGAAGGGGGAAGGCTTTATTAAGGCTATTCCAAACATCTAAGCCACGCGCAGCTATTGGAAATATAAAAATGTCAATTTATTCTCTCACATTCTAGCATCTTCAACAGCTTGTGACAAGGACATCAATATTTGGTTGGAAAACAGATTTTTACTGTCTCTAAATAAGTACATGGTACATAGGAGAGAAGGTATTGCACTCCATCCATAAATTCGATACCGAGATTTTATCGGAAGTACATGTTTTAGATTCCGTGTATCCAAAAATGATATTTTTAGACAAAAGTTAGGTCGCGTGTGTGTATGTGAGAGTGAGTGTCCGCATGCCCATGTGTCTGTGAACACGATAATTCCAAAGTCGTTAATACCACATTTGGCCTTTTAAGCTTAGCACCCTCCAAGGATGCGACATGAAGATTTTTAGGAAAATCCCCCCCCCACTCCAAACTACCCTTTACATGAAAAAAAGTTCAACATATTTTATTTTCTCAACAATGACCAACGATTTTGATTAAAATGCCCTGTATTAAAGATATTTATTTGACGAATAAAATTAATATTTCGAATTTTCTTAGAAGTGTCTCTGCAAGGCTCTTCATTCTGAGTAGATTTTGATGAATTCTGTATAACTGGTAAACCGTAACAATTAGACAAAAACTTACTACACAAAACATGTATATCGTTAAAACACAATTTATGTCATGTTCATTTTTTTCGTGGAGTTTACAATTTCCCAGATATTTCTTGTTATTGGTTTCAGTTTTAAAATACAAAACTTTTCTTAGACGGGAATTTGTCAACTTCTGGCCATGTAAAGAAATGAATTTCAATTTGATCATCACTTTAGTCTAGTGTGCTCCCTTATTTCCCTTCTACTTATAAGGAAATAAGAAGACCATTTCTGCTCATGTTATTTCGATTAGTATGAAGTAGATAGAAGAATTAGCTTTACAGCAATAATTTGTTACAGAGATGTAGAGAAGGCAAAGTTGTATTACTAGGACCCTCGGTATGCTTTCGCGTAAGAAGTAATTACCTATGCAGACGGATCCTTCTTCCAGTTCACCCATAGATCCTGAAAAATGCATGAAGAAGTGGATAGGTAGAGTCAGACTGAAAAATTCAATGCCATAGCCGGGATTTGAACCACGGATCTCCCGATCTCTAACCGGTTGCACTGAGCTACCATGGCAGAGCACCGGCTAGAGATCGGGAGATCCGTGGTTCAAATCCCGGCTATGGCATTGAATTTTTCAGTCTGACTTTACCTATCCAACCCTGTCCTACACACGGCTTGTGTGAAGAAAAAAAAGTTATTCCAATGCATGAAGAAGTGTTTTGATCGACTGTAATTACATTTTCATTTAAGATAAACGGCGGACTGAAATTAATGCAATAATAATATCAACACATTCTTCTGCATTATCTGTTGCTGTTCCCCAAAATTTGAATAATTTTTATTTTCCCTGCCATATCAGAAGGTAAATTAGTGTATTCCATCCAAAACCTCGATGTCAAAATGACATCGCAAATACGTGTTCTGAAGCCCCTGGACCCCCAAAAAATCATTTTTGAAAAAAAAAAAAAAAAAAAAAAAGTAAGCGTGCGGGTGGAGTGCTTAGGTCTAGAGTGAAATGCCAAATGAACAATAACGAACTGAAGAGTTTGGGTAAGTTTAGCACTCTCCAAAACGCAACATGATATTATAAAAAAAAAAAAAAAAAAAAAAAAAAAAAAAAAAAAAAAAAAAAAAAAAAAAAAAAAAAAAAAAAACCACGCTAGCTACCCTTTACAGGAATGTATCTCGTCAGTCCTACTTGCTCTACTATTTATCTAAATTAGAGAAAGCATTCAAAGTCACCCAAATTTCAATAGAGAAATGTCACCGGAAATGTACGTTTTGAGGTAACTGAATAAAAGACCATGTGTATATTATATCGTACTTCAGAAACGAAAAGTCCAAGCACGAGACAAAAGATTTTCAAATAAATTCCTCGTCGCCCTCCGTGGTGTAATGGTTAACATGCTAACTTCATACACCGGGTTCAAACCCGGCGGAGGACGATGGATTTTTTTTGGGCGTAAAAATCCTTAGCCTGTCTTCCTTCGGAAGGGAAGTAAAGCCGTTGGTCCCGTGTCGTAGATTTACGGCACGTAAAAGAACCTCAAGTCTGATAAAGAGGCCTCTGAGCAAAATTAAGCGGTCTTTCACGCCCAATTTGGAATGGGACGCTGAGAACCACAGCAGTTAAAGAGCGTCCATAAATAATACGCCATTTTTTTTAAATAAATTCCTCCACTCCAAGCCCTTTTACATGAAACATGTTTCGAAAATGTTCATTCTCTCAAAAATGGCTAACAATTTTCATTAATATACCATATGTTTAATATATTTATGACAGAAGAAATTTGTCTTGACTTTTCTGGAAAAAGTCGCTGTAGTCCACTTCATTCTCTTTAGCATAACATCTTACTGCACAACATATGTACAACTCAATGAAGCTCGCCAATATTGAGAAATACATTTTTGAGGAGTTAACCATTTCTCTGGTGTCCAATTGGGGGCCCCGATCCGGCAAAGTGAACGAAATTTCAATCAACTCTTCATATAGCATATTTCCTAAAAGGCTTGGTTATCACCTTAGCCTATTTTATTCCCGCCTAGAAGGAAATCGTAATATATAAAAGTGTGTATTGCACCGAAATCGACCAAACTTGGCACAAATAATCTTTGACACAAGACTGACAAATTACTGTAGCTTAGAATTTGAAATTCCGTCCAATTTCATAATCATTTAATTTCATATAATGCCTACTAATTATCGCGAGATCATCTATGTATATCTTTGTCAAGGTATATCGATTTAACTCATTATCAATATAAGAAAAGTGATTATTAATAAATGTTATCCTACAAGTACTGTTGAAAAATTAACAAAGTTTCGAAGTATATTACATTAAATACATCTTATTTTCAAGAAGCCATGGATTTTATGCACATAATTTCACATCCTCGAAATAGCAGTTAACGTTTTGCTTTTCCTTTGTTTCTTGTTTCGTTCTAGTTGTGTTTGCTTAGTACGACCATTTTCTCAAAAATACTTTCTGTAATAATTGACTGTCTCATAAAAAATTATTATAATAATACTAATACAAGGCTATTAGTCAAGGGCAACCTAATGCTATAATAAACAAATCGTAACGCTCAGGTAAGAGCTACATTACTTTTTAAAGCTTTCTTCCTCTATTACGTATAATAGGTACGGGAAGTTTCTTTTTGTTTTGTTTTTTGTTGTTTTTTTTTTAAGTAGCTTAACGTTCTTTAACCTGGTTGGTCATATCAGACGATGAATGAAATCGGTGAAATGATGCTTAAATGATCTCGGGGTCCTTGGAGCTTAAAGTTACTCGACATTCGTCATCTCAGGATAAGGGAAAACCCCGAAAAAAAACCTTTTGTGGGTAACTCACCCTAAGCGAGATTCGAACTCGCGACTTTTTTTAATGTGAAGCAGACACGCTACCACCACACTACTCAGGTGGGCACGGGAAGTATTGTATTCTACCCAAAAATTAGTTGTCGAAACTTAGCTTTTTCATTACAAAAAAAAGTGCGTGTGTGTCGTATGGTTGAAAGTTCATTACATTAAATGCACCTAATCTCCAGGTGGCCATGGATTCATACACATTTCATAGCCTAGAAACAGCGCGTTATCATATTTTGCCTTCGTCCTTGTGTTTCTTATTAATAAGCGTGTATAGGATAAGCAAGGTTATACTGACTGCGACTATTTTCCCAATAGTATCTTATGTAATTATTTAACACCTCAAAAAATACTCAAGGGTATTGGGCAAGTGCACCCTAATGCCAACCCAGCTAATCAAACAGAAAATTGTTTACTGTTGTTCAGCTTTCTTGGTATCAGCGATACGTCTCAACACGCACTCGTACTACGTACAGTAGCATGGAATGTGTCCCGTGTCTTCCTGTATTTTCAAAGAGCAGCAATACGCTTAAAAAAACACTTCCCTGGCAGGAAACAAATTCTTTGATGAGCCAGGGAAATTGTTTAATAAGAGGGAAAAATCCCTCCATACCCCCGCATTACTTCGAACTCTGATTCTTCCAAAAATTAGACGTCAAACCTTCACTTTAAATATCTGTTTTGAGATGTAAACAATGCATTTTTAGAAAAAGTTCAGTGTGTGTGTATGTGTGTGTGTGTGTGAGAGAGAGTTACATGCTTGAAAAATAGAAAAGATTTCGCAGTACATTATCTCAATATTAGACTCCCTCACCGTTGCACCGAATTTCGACCAGATAACTTTTGGCGCAAGTCTAGTTTAGAACTCGAAATTCCGTACGATTTTACAGCGTTAATTATTTCATTTCAGTTCATATATTGGCTACAAAAGCTCGCCAGGCCATCTATATATATATATATATATATATATATATATATATATATATATCAATGTGGTCTTATTAGCTGGAACATTGCCAATATAAGAAAACTAATTATCTGATCATGTTCGAAAGATTAGCAAAAATGTGAACTGTATTATATTAAATTATAAAAACACCAAAATGTTATCAACATTCATCATATATTATTTATCTTCATATGATTATTTATTGAATGTTGATATAATAAAACAAAAAGAATTCAGTATAATCGCATTGTTACAAAAGATCTGTGGTGCTCAAACTCTACTAACATAGAGTAATAGATAAATCAATATTAACATCCACATATTCTGTGGGCATATTCCAATGATCGAGCATTATAATGTGGGTTTCCTTCTCTATGGGAAGTTTATATTTTGTGAGCAGATAAAAAAATAATGACATATAAAACGATAAAGTGGGCATCAAATCAGATACGGTGAGACTTCTTCCTCTACTCCTTTATATGTTTATTTTGTTGGTTTTTATTACGTTTCTTTTGTCTTTCTCGTGTTTTCTTGGTAGTTTTATGCATGTTGATTACTGAGAATAACCCAGGATATATTGAGATTACTTAAACTGGTATTACTTCTTCCCAACTGAGATTTTCTCTGTAAATAGCGACGAGTCACCCCAAATGCGAAGTGAACGTTATAGCTGCATCCACAAGCAACTATTATTACAAACTGATATTTGTGGTTGTTCAACAGTCCTTTCTCATAATATTTTCTCAGTTACCTTTCTTTCTTTATAGTTTCCTGAGTATTAATTATTTGTTTGAGTGTGTATAATAATTCTGAATACGACCAAAACACTCACAGCTATTGAACAAGCAATCTAATAATAAATGTGGAAAGCATAAACCGTCAAAACACGGGTAAGGCGGGTATTTCATCTAGTATCTAATAAATCATTTCTGCAAATGTTTATATATGATTAATATGCAACAGAGAGAAGAATAAGCCTTGGCAAGAACAGTTTGTTACAGAATGTATGGAGAAAGTCGTTAGAATATAACACATCAAATGTTGTATATATTTACTAGTAACGGCTATAATGCTTTTAATAAACTACCTATTCTTAATCTGTATGACCAATAAAATGTACATATGTCCTTTGCTCAGTTTTTGAGACAGTGGAATGGAGAGATAAGGAGTCACGTGGCTGCGCCGCGGCTATAGCGACGTGCCACCCCACATTAACAATCTGGGCACGAGCAACCTGTTTCCTAACTTTGACCATTCATTTGCCTCAAAAGACTCTTACCAAAGAATTTCTTCACTTTTCTGCGATAACCTATGAAATCTTCTTCGTTCTGAACATATTTCGTGTAATTTAGTATAACTGGTAAACTACAGGACATAAAAAGAAATTTACGGTAGTTATAATGTGGATCTAGCGCATTAAATAACAAAAGTTATATAAAACCCTCAAACATGCAACTTTTTTCTTTACAATAAGATGTTTGGTTAATTTTGTGGCATTTCAGAGAAATTTGTTTCTCTTGGTTTGAATTTTCTAATACTTCATATTTTATTAAAGGTCATTTGTTTCTCGTGATGTCATGCAAGATATAGGGACCTTTTTTTTTTTTTTTTTTTTTAAATATTTCAACAAAATGTCAGTCTTCTTTATCTCTGCTGTACCTAAAAAGATATGTCATGAAACCATTTCTCAATTAAAGAGAAGTAAATAGAAAAATGAGATTTTGTTATAACAGCTTGTGAAAGGAACAGAAATAATCAACACATTAAACAACTGAAGAGTTAAGCAATTGATGTAACCATTTTTATTATCACGTACAATGCACTTCATGGAGAGAAGGTTTCCCCCCCCCTAGCTTTACCGTCCTTTAACCTGGTTGGTCATATCGGACGATGAATGAAATTGGTGAAATGATTCTCAAATGATCTCGTGGTCCATAGAGCTTGAAGTTATTCGACACATTCGTCTTCTCAGGATAAGGGAAAACCCCGAAAAAACCTTATCCGGGTAACTCACCCTAAGCGAAATTCGACTTTTTGAATGTGAGGCAGACACAACAATACCCAGGCGGGCTTGAGAAGTTACTGCATGCCATCCAAAAACCCGGTACCGAGATTTCATCGGAAATGCATGTTTTGAGAACCCGTGAATAAAGTTACTCTCTACTACGTACAATTGCTGCATAGTGGGCAGAGAAGCATTGAACCCAAAAATCGTTAGAGATATCAGCGAAAATACATGTTTTGAAGATGCATGAATAAAATTCCCTTCTGTCTGTCGGTGGTTCTTTGAAAAGCATATAGCATAAAAACGAAAAATCGGTTAAATAACAAACTCGGTATTTCAGTTCAGTATCTTACGAAGGTGCCTGCCGACGATTTAGTAAATCCTCCACTCCAAACTACGTTTTACATGGAAGATTTTTTGAAATTTTCGATTTTCTCAAAACTGGGTACCCATTTTGATGAAAATACCTTATATTAAAGATATTTAGATCAGAAAATGGTAACTTAAATTTTCTGGGAATAGCCTCTGAAGCCCTCTTCATTCTGAATGGCTTTTGCAAACCGGTAAACCGTAAGAGATGAACAAAATTTTACTCAAAAAATGTAAATCTCGTTATAGCACGCAATTTATGGGAAATTGCTGGTTTGGACTTAAAGAATTCATTACTCCAAGCTTTAAGTTCTATGATCCGTATTCGGGAGGTTTTCAGTTCAAATCCCGTGGCTGACCAACCTGGTTGAGGTTTAGTTTAGCGATTTTGCCTCAGTCACTAAGGTGAATACCGGACTGGGTATTCAACATTTTTATTCTGGGGGCGCTCAAATAGTGCATTTCCAGTGAAATCTAGATATTAATTGTTTCGATGGAATGCAATAAAATGTAGAGAAAGTAAACCTTCGCCGAAACACTTGCGTATAGATAGATCCAATTCTTGAGCTTTTAAGGGTATGGATTCCCTTTCACCTTATTCCATTTTCTTTATTTAGTTTTTATATTTCATGCCAAGAGCTTTTGCGAGTAAGAAATGAAAGAGAGAAAACTGACCCCGTTTTGGCCAGAATGTTGTCGCCGTTCGCTTTACAGTGCGAGCGAAAATTTCAGCAAACAATTCGATTTAATACACGGTATGGCGTAAAATGAGTTGCTAACGTTTAGTTTACCTAATTCCCAATCTTTCTATTTCTTTTTTCTTTCCAGAGAATGGTTGCTAAATTTATTGACAAGAGCAAGATAAGGAAATAAACTTAACACTCAACACAGTGTCTTATTTTGTCACACCATGTAGGAAACCCGAGTCGTTGCCAGCAAGGTTCAAGGCTTTGGTCGACCAATCGAGAACATATCAGACCTTACCTTCCAGGTCGTTCAGTGTTTCCCAGCAACACGGCTGAACATGTTTTCTGTCACAGAATTATACGTTGTATCAGTTTCATGCTTCGGCTTTATGACCTGCTCAACATCCGCAGTACAACCTTGACTGACTTGTCTAAGTAGACAAGTGTGTCTGTAAACAACAGTTTCCAATGCTTCTGGAATGGTTCTCAGCGGCAATCGACTGGTTCCGAACAGACGTATGTATGTAGTTTCCAGTTCAAATGGAATGATTTGAAGAAGGGGAACACGAGAGTGGATTCCAGTAAGAACCAGCATACGCAACCTGCAAAAACAATTTACCAGACAATTCCACTTTTACCGTGCCAAACTACTTTCGACGAATGAAACGAAAGGATGTGTTTAACGTATTGAAAGACTGCCCATGAAAGGATGTGTTGAATCTGTCATGACTGCACATCGTTAGAAATGCATTATTTCGTAATTAACATTCCCTTAGCTTTCTGTGTATACATTTATATCGAATGAGACAGAAGAGAGAGGATAAGTCCATTATGACCTTCAAAATTTTCCCTTGTTATATAATAATTTCCAGAAGGGACTGAAGAGATAGAACTGCAATGCCTGGCACATTGAGAGGTCAGACTTAAATTACTAATCTTATGTTGGAATGGTTAATTTTTTTACTTTATCTACTACTTACCTATAGTAAATAAAGTATTCCACCCCAAATTTCGAGATTTCATCGGAAATACACGTTTTGAGACTCCCTGAATAAACAAACAAAACAAACAAAAAAAGCATTTTTAGAAAAACTGCTCGTGTGTTTCTATATGTGTGAAGAGTATAACTAAAAAAATATGTGTTCCATTCATATGACTTTCTCTACATTTGTGTACAAATTACTGTTAAAAGTCTATTCTTCTATTTACATTACATTAATCGAGATAAACATTAGCAGAAATAACCTGCTTCTTGTTAGTAAAAGAGAAATAAGGAAATACACTAGACTAAAGCGATAGTCATATCTTTTAAAAGCTGGTTGCCATGTGGATAAAATCCTTTCTTTGCATGGCCAGGAGTAGACAAATTCCCGTATGAGAAAAGTTTAAATTTTAAACCTGAAACCAATAATAAGGAATATCTCAAAAAATGGTCAAGTCCACGAAAAAAAATGTATGACATAAATCGTGTGTTTTAACGAAATATACATTTTATTTTTTTTTTTTTTCATTAAGTTTTTGTCTAATTCTTAAGGTTTACCAGTTATGCACAATTCAGCAAAATACATCCAGAATAGAGGTCTTCAGATGCCATTCCAGAAAATTCAAGATATATATTTTATTTGTCCTATAAATATCCTCAAATTCTTTAGAGCCATTTTTGAGAAAATAAAAATTTCCGAATTTTTTTCCTTGTACACGGTAGTTTGGGGTAGGGGGATTTTCCTCAAAATCTTCGTGTTGCATCCTTGGAAGATACTAAACTTAAATACCAAGTTTGGTATTTTACCAACTTTTCATTTTTGAGTTATCGTGTTCACAGACGCATGGACACATACGGACCACACACCACCTCCAGTCAAATTAGACTTTACATAGAAAATGTTTGGTTATGCTTTTGATTTTCTCCAAAAGTTTATAACGATTTTCATTAGTGCATGTATTAAAGATATTTATTTGACAAAGTTTATATTTTGAATTTTCTGGAAACAGCGTGTCAAGTCCTTTTCTTTCGGTAGAAATTTTGTACATATTTGCGTAACTGGTAAACATAACTGGTAAACATTAAGCGATAGACGAAGATGCACATAATCTATTTTAAATAACTTTCTCGGGGCATAAGTCAATTCCAGATATCCGTAATTAATGGTTTGAACTGTTCAATATTTTGCCATCCTTTTAATGTTCTGTCGTCATTCAGTTATTTCTTGCATGTGAAATGTATGTAGATATTTCTGCAAATGTTCATCTCGATTAAAATGAATTAGATAGAAAAAAGAAGCTTTGTAAGAAGTTTATATACGCCCATTAGTAAACCATGGAGGAAGTCATGCGAATGTAAAATCAGATTTTCAAATCTAATCTCAAATTTGGCGCCATGTGAGCTTTCCCACTGTTGAGAAATATAATTTTAGGAAATATCCTTAAAACGTAGCCAATGGTTAGATATAAAATAATAACTCCATGGCACGACAGCTCACAAGGAACTTTGGCCTACCGCCTGGCCTCTACATTCCCCATCTCGGTCCTCATGACCTGGAGCCACTACTTTTCGATCAAGTAGTTCCTTAATTGCCCCCCCCCAGGGACCTCACGAGGCTGGGTGTACCCCGAACCATTTCAGCGGGGATAAAATCCCCACGAATCGAATCCAGGTCCCCCGCTTGAAAAGCAGCTGCGCTACCACTGTGCTAAGGAGACGATCAATGGTTAGATATAGTAGTTGTTACTTTTAATCGAGAAAAACATGTTATAATCGATTTTTAGCCACACTAACAGGTCAATTTGGCAAGCGTACTGTTCCTCTATAGAGTGAGTGCCTTAATTCTAGGGGTATTTGTGTAATGGTGGTTTTGACTGAAATTAAATGGAAAAGGTACAGATGGACCCCTGTAATCCTATTTCTATTAGTCTCCAAGTTGGCACTTTTTCTACTGCCCTTGTCTAACACGGCTATGGAAATCTCCTTGGGTTTCTTTCCTTTAAAATTGCAGTCATTTTAAAACTCTACAACGCTCTTAATTACTTTCTGTGTTCTGAGGGTAAGAAGGCATAAGTGGTGTCGCAACTCTTGCAAGTAAAGTTAGATGAAAACAGGATGAAGAAAGATCATCCGCCACTGGCGTTTCTACCCTATCTGGTTTATCATAAACGAAAAACGGCTTAGAAAGAAAGAGATGGTATATCCTTCTTTTTCCACTAACCAAGGGCCAACTTACACTTCATATACTATAGTAGTCTTGCAAGTTCGACACAAATTACCAGAGACTAGTATTTGCAGCACTGAGGAAGAATCACATAATTCCTCTTACACAAGGAAGATTTCAAATAAATATCAGACTTTACACCGCCCCCTACACGAAAACTTGCAAACTTTAATTCTTTTATAGCCCTCTAATTGCGAATATGGGTGCGGACGATTAAATTATATGCTTATCGAATATCACAACAACCGCGTAAATTGTGAGCTATAGACCTTAAATTCGCCAAATAGGTTCCATCATACAACCACTTCACCTTCCGTGGTTACCATGCTAACTTCATATAGCCAAGGCCGCGGGTTCAAACCCGGCAGACGATGGATATTTTTTTTTTTCGAGCGTAAAAATCCTTAGCATGACTTCCTTCGGAAGGGAAGTAAAGCCGTTGGTCCCGTGTCGCAGATTTACGGCACGTAAAATAACCTCAAGCGTGATAGAGTGGTCTCTGAGCAAAATTAAGCGGTCTTTCACTCCCAGTATAGAATGGGACGCTGAGAACCACAGCGCTTAAAGAACATCCACAAATAAAACGTAATTTCATTTAATTTACTTCTGACAAGCAGCACTGATTAATACAGGTTAATAAGAGTAATAAGGTGCACTAATCTACAAAGATAAGTGCTGGTCACAAATGCAGAACTGCTATTAGAAATGTCTATGTCTATGAATTTGTCCATACTTATTTCAATTAACATATTAGGCTTGCAAATATTTAAAAATGTATTTATGTTTAAATATTATTGACTATCGAATGTACTTATGCACACTGATGTATTCCATTCGCATGACTTTCTCTACCTGTTCTGCAAACAAACTATTCTTACAAAAGTTTATTCTTTTATCTAAATCATGCTAATCGAGAAATATTATCAGCTATTGTCTTATTACTTGCTTTCTTCCAAACAGAAGGAAAATAAGGAGTACACTACGCTAAAGCAGTATTCAATTTTTTTAAAAGCTGTGAACAATTGAAGTTCGATTCGCTTTGCAAGATCAGCAGTAAAACAAAAGAGAAGAAACGAAAGATGACTTCGCGTTGAGAAAAGTTACGTAGTTTAAAACCGAAACCAAAAACAAGGAACATCTCGGAAACGGCCAACTCCACAAAAAATATGTATATGACATAAATTGTGTTTTAACGAGATTGTGTTTATATATATATATATATATATATATATATATATATATATATATATATATATATATATTGTGTAGTAAGCTTCTGTTGTAATAACTTATGAAAAATGCATTCAGAATAAAAGCTTCTTCAGATATACATTAACCATTTATGTGTGAATATCTTTAATATTAACCAAAGTCATTAGAGCAGTTTTTGAGAAAAAATTTTCAAAAAGTTTCCATGGAAAGGGTAGTTTTGGATGGGGGAATATTATTCAAAATCTTGTATGAAATCAATGAAAAACATTTAACTTAAATATCAAGTTTGGTATTTAACGGCTTTTGCCTTTTTGAGCTATGCTGTTCAATTACGCGCTCAAGTACATTTTTGGACTCACACGTTTTGGGACAAAATATACATTTCGTTGAAATCTCGACATCAAATTTTTAGGTGAAATACACTACCTTTTCTGCACACTACGAAAAAAAAAAATTATCTTCGAAATAGGGAAACCTAAGAAAACTTACCCTCGTCACTATAAATTTCATGTAGGCTGCTTGTAGACATATTCACTTGTCACTTAACTACGTCTTATATGTAAGGCTTCACAGACACGACTGCTAAAATCAGCTAACCCAAAATTCAGCACGTTCGTCGTTCTCTCAAAGGACCTGCGCGCGCCAAGAGAGGGAGAAATCGAGAGGCCGAAAACCCCATTAAAGAAATGTTACGCATGTGTTTCCTTAATCATTCTCTCATATGAAAAATTCATCACCCACTACACACGTGGATGGTAATAAAATCTTTGAAATTAACTGAAGGAAAACGAGCAATAAGCTTTAGTCAAGACGAACAATTTGAGCGGTTGGCAAACAGCGGTTTGAAATTACAAGTTTGTGGTTTGGAAGGTCTACTTTTTACTTTCATTGTTTATAGCTTCAAATAACCAAATTCTCGGCCAGCGGTTCAAGAATGTCTTTAACCCACTTCTTTTAACATCTTATTTTCCTTATGCAACATTTAAAGGTCGAATATCCCTTTATTTTTGCACATCTACATATAAAATTAATCTTAATACAACATTAAGGACACTTTTCTCTACTTAATAAGTAGTAGATATGTAGAGAAGGTATTGTATTCCACTCTATTCGATGCCTAGATTTTACGTTTTAGGGTTCCTGTCTAAGAATTTTAGAAAAAGGTCCGCGCGTATGTATGTGTGTGTCCGTGAACATGACTCAAAAACGAAAATTCGGTTAGTTATCAAACTTGAATATTTAAGTTAAGCAATTTCCAAGGATGGGACACAAAACTCTTCTAGAAAACTCACTCACACCAATGGAAACATTTTGAAAACTTTGATTTTCTCAAAAATAGCTCTAACGTTTTTGATTAAAATACAGCATATTAAAGATAATTACATGACAAATAAAATGTATATTTTGAAATTTCTAGGAATATCCTCTGAAGTCCTCTTCATTTTGAATCATTTTTGCACAGCTGGCAAACCGGAAGAAATAGGCAGGAACTTATTGCACAAAAATTGTAGATCTAGTAAACACACATTTTGTCTTTTAATATTAATGATTTTCGAGATATTCCCAGTTTTTTGTTTCAGTTTTAAAATACTTGAAAACTTTTCTCAAACGAGGCGACCTCATTGGTTCATCTCGTTATTCTTTTACTCCTGGCCATGCAAAGAGAACCCATTTCAAGGTCATTTGCATAGCGACAGATTTTAAAAGATTTGACAATCGCTTTAGCACAGTGTATTCCCTGTTTTGCTTCTGCTTAAAAGAAGGAAAGCAAGTGATACAACAATTTCTGCTAATGTTCATCTCGATTAGCATGATGTAGATAAATGAATAATCTTTTGTAAGAATAGTTTGTTTGCAGATCAAATAGAGAAAGATAGGGAAAGCATATCTTTAGAAAAGGCCAGTGTCTGTGAACACGATAAAACAAAAACGAAAAGTCGGGTAAATGCCAAACTTGGTATATAAATTCAGCCTCTTCCAAGGATGCGACACGAAGATTTATAGTAAATTCCCCACTCCAAACTACCCTTTACATTGGAAAATTTTGTTTCTCAAAAACTGCTCCAACGACTTTGGAAATAAAAGATACTTATGACAAAATGTTCATTTTGAATTTTCTGGGAATAGCCTCTGGTGTCCTCTTCGTTTTAAATAACCTTTGCATAACTGGTAAACCGTAAGAGATAGACAAAACATTATTACGAAAAGCATGTAGAATTCGAAACATAATTCATGTAATATAGATTATTATTATTATTATTATTATTATTATTATTATTATTATTATTATTATTTGTGTAGTTAACAATTTTCGAAATATTCCTTGTTATTGGTTTTAATTTTAAAATACTTAAACTTTTTTTTCATACGGGGCTTTGCCTGGTTATGCAAACAGAGCGAATTTTAATCTCATAGCAACCACCTTTTAAAAGATTTGACTATCGCTTTAACTTAGTGTATATCCTTATTTTCCTTCTACTAATAAGTAACTAAGTAAATAGACCATTTATTCTGGTGTTTATCTTGATTAGACGAAGTAGATAGTAGAATAAGCTTTTTAAGAATAACTTTTTACAAAGAGGTAGAAAAAGTAATGAGAATGGAACACATATTTTTCGAAAATACAATCTGTTATTAGTTCCACATTTAACAAACGTTGATGCAGAATGGGGCATAAAACATTTTTAAACGCAGCATTGCACTATACAACTAGCTAGATATAAAAAATGTAGCCTTACTGAGTTGCTTTTGCAACCAATATACAAATATTGTTTTGTATGATTGTCCCAATACTCTGGTATGGCGAACTATTTATTATTGCACCTTTAAATATGTCATTACATCTGAGGCTTTGAGTAAACATGAGTACTATACTTGACATTGGAAAATCGGTTTAATTAAAAAGAAAAACTGATTTGTTATATTCACATTAATTTTCCTACCCATTCTTAGCAAATTATTCTTTTAAAAAATAATCTTATCTACTTCATCTTTATTATATTTCCTGTACAATAAAAATAGGGGAATACAGTAAGTAGGCTTAAGCGATAGTCAATATGTGATGCTCTGAAATTTCGTTCTCTTTGCTTGGCCAGGGGTAAAAATAAATAACGCTTCTCATTTGAGGAAGTTATAGGTATTTAAAATTGAACCCAATAACAAACAGACCACTTCCATCAATTTCAACAACATTTAGTTCATGAAAATAGCATAAGCAGTGTTATTTTAATCAAAATCGTTAGCCATTTTGAGAAAATCATAATTTTTCAAAAATGGTGTATGAATAGAGTAGCTTGGGGTTGAGGGATATTCTTGAAACGCTTCGTGTTGATCCCTGGAAGATGCACTTAAATACCAAGTTTGCTATTAACCGACTTTTCGTTTCTTTTGAGTTTTGCTATTCAGCGACGCACATACGGTCCTTTTTATAAAAAGGCTTTTATAGATTCAAGGTACCGAAAAAAGTGTATTTCCAAGGAAATCTCAGTATTGAATTATAAGTGGAATGCAAGACCCTCTCTACCTACTTTGTACAGGGTAAACAAAGTAAGTATTCTTTTTTCGCTATTTACTCACCCCAGAACTTACAAGCCATCGCCTGGAGTCAAATGTCTGTTGTGAAGCAGACAGTCTCTGGATCACAAAGATTAGCGAGAGGTGGGATTGGCCTGAAGCCTGGTATATGAGAAAGAGGATATGAAATGATGGTGAAAAGGGCGGAAGTAAAGGTGGGCATGAATCGAATAAATGTCGGGAGAAACCGAAAAAAAAAAAATCACCCAGGCACCACTTTGGTCCACCACAAATCCCATATGACCCTGGGATCGCCTTGGTCAGAGGCGAGCGGTCTAACCACTAGGGCATGGCGCCAACAGAAAGCAACTATAGTTCTGCAAAATTTAGACATGGTTCAAAAGATATGCCGCTTGTATGAAGTGATAAAAGTTGCCATTTTTTCCTGATTACGCGAATGTATAAGGGTCATTTTGACAGCAGAAGCAACAAAGGATTTGTACCTTTTCTGAATTTTACGAGAAGAATCTATACTAAATTTAAAAAATTAAAAATTGAACACGTACATACCTTTTTTCTAAAAAATTATTTTTTTTAGATTTAACGAGCCTCAAAAATGTATTTCTGGTGAACATCTTGAAATAGAACTTGAGTGCAATGGGGTACTTTCGCTAAATTATTACTAATAGGTACGTGGTAGAGATTTTACCGGAAATATATGGTTGAGGACCTCTGAATTGAATAAAAAAACATTTTTAGAAAAAGGTCCGCGTATACAGCATAACCCAAAAACGAAAAGTCGGTTAAATATTGAACTTGGTAGGCATTTAAATTTAGCATTTTCCTAGAATGCGACATGAAGTTTGGCAGGAAAATCCCCCCCACAAAGAACATTTCTCGAAATTTTCGATATTTTAAAAAAATGGCTCTAATGATTTTGATTAAAATGCCGTATATTAAAGATATATATCCTGAATTTCTTGAGAATGGCGTCTCAAGTCCTCTTCATTCTGAATGATTTTTGTATAGCTGGTAAACCATGAGATAGACAAAACCTTACTACACAAAACATCTCGTTAAAACACACAATTTGTCATTTTTTTTTTTTAAGGGCTAACACAGAGACACTTTCTGTTATTGCTTTCCGTTATAAAACACTATAAATGTTTCTCAAACGGGAAGTCCTCAGCATTTTTATCTATCTTTTGTTTTACTCCTGACTATGGAAAAAAAACAAATTTCAATGACAATGGCATAGCCACAGTTTTTAAGTGATTAACTTTAGCCTAGAGCATTGCTTTTTTCCCTTCTACCTCCAACGAACTAAGTAATAGACCATTTCTAGCAAAGTAGATTAGTATGAAGTAGATAGAAGAGTAAGCTTTTGTAATAATAATTTGTTTGCAGAACAGATATAGAGAAAGTCATGTGAATGGAACAAATCAGATTGTTTTGGTGTATAAAGTGCAATAAATAATTTCAGAATTGTGCTGCAAATATGTTCATTTTCAATCCTCCTCCTGGATAGCTCCCTTCTTAGGGAAATAACCTGGACAAACAAATTTATCAACCAAACAACAAGGTTCGTGAGAATGTCTAGCTTGTGGGATAACACCTTAACTGTAAATTTGCAAATAAACGACAGGCAGTAATTAATCCCAACGGGCATGGTGGTTTGCGGTTACTATAAACAACCTATTATCCTTCCTACGTACAAAATTCTCTTCCTACGTCTACCAAAGCACTCGGCATTGAAAATAATACATGTACCTACCTAAAGTGATTTGCATGAACGCTATCTTACCTGAAAGAATGCCTGCAGATGAATCTATTTCCAGTAGTGAGCACACCGAATTGTCATATGAAATGACTTTTAGAAGGAAAATGCGCAACACAAATGAGAAAGGAAAGAACCACACTGAACCCTGAGCAACATTACAGTATTATGATGCCATCCAGGAAGAATTCCGTCAACCTTCGTGGTGCAGGAGTTAGACTGGGGTAATCGCAACTGCAGTTAAAATCGTCGCCAGTCTGACTCAGAAACGGCGACATGCACTTCGAGATACTTATTAACCATCAGCTGGGTAGTCGAATCTCTTCTCTAAATTGTTGGCAAGAAGAGCCCTATAAATTGGCAGCCTATTAAAAGTACTTATCCGCTTTATGTGATCGGCAATTACTGTATTGTCTCGTCAATTTTTAGTTATCCATGAACGCCAATACTGGAAGAGGTCATTGTCATCTTGGAAAGGAAACTGCAGCTAGTTTTACGTTCCTGAAAATGTCTTTTTCAGGAACATATACCTTTACTAGATTTAGCATTTCGAGATTTAATTAACAAAATGCACTTTTTAGGCCAACCAGCCACCACCTCCTCGCCCTCCAAAGCAATAACATTTTACTTTCTCCATCATCTACCTGTAGAAGGTTGAAGTTTTGCATTTCACTTAAAAATGTTGATATCAGATTTAATTGGATATGCACGTGTTGAGGTCAGATATTTCCTTAAAGCTCTTTATTTTCTCTGCTACTTATCTTGCATTTCGCCCAGAAATTCGATCACGAGAATTACTAAACCTTCACATACAGTAGAAGAAAAACATGTTTTTTTATATAAGCCTCCACTAACTATTACTATAAAGTCTAATAAAATCAAAATAAATTCTATTCATACATTTTGAGGTCTACTTTTGAGTTTCCCTAAATCAATTTATATTATCTACCATAACTTATAGCAGATAGAGCAATTATTACATTCCACTAAAATTAGATATCGATATTTAACAGTAAATACTCGTTTTAAGAGCAGTAACCTCTTTTCCCCGAGAAAAATAAAAAACTGGTTCACTGTAATCCGGGAACGGGAACCAGAAAGAGAAGGGAAAGCAAAAAGGTGCAAGTCCACCTCTCAACTGTGGGGGTAGCGTCCCTGCTTCACATTCAAAAGGTCGTGAGTTCGAATCTCGTTTAGGGTGAGTTACCCGGATAAGGTTTTTTTTCGGGGTTTTCCTTTATCCTGAGAAGACGATGTCGAGTAACTTTAAGCTCCATGGACCCTGAGATCATTTGAGCATCATTTCACCAATTTCATTCGTCGTCCGATATGACCAACCAGGTTAAAGGACTTTAAGCTAAAAAAAAAAAAAATCCCCAAGAAAAATCAAAGAAGGGAAAGCAAAAAGGTGCAAGACCTAGTGTGGAGGTAGGGTGTCCACTTCGCGTTCTAAGGATTCCGAGTTCGAATCTGTTAGCCGGAGAAGACGAATAAGGGAGTAACTTTAAGCTCTATGGACCCCGGATTCATTTGAGCATCATTTTACGGATTTCATTCGTCGTCCGATAAGACCTACTAGGTTAAAGGTCATGAAAACTTCGAAATGCGATGCAATCAGTATTTTCTTAAAGCCACGCCATTATAATTGTTTACGAAAGTATCACCTTAATTCATTTGCAATAAATTACGTGCGATGTTATAAGTTTTTCTATGTTGCTTTTAGTTATTTGTTGCCCTGGCTTTGTTTCCAATTTTGCAGTTTAAGAGAGCTCTGGAGACAGTTTTTATTTCACGGACATCTTGCACAATATATTCCACGAAAACAGTGATTCACAATATGAAGCCAATATGCCGTTCCGGGAACAGGTAAAGTTAAAACTTGACCATGTTGTTTTCCAATTTCGTTTGCGTCCTCGGACTTCGGTAAGCTTCCCGTTTTGTGAACACTCACATTGCAATACCTATTGTAACGTTACAGTTTCCGTTCACAGTTGTTGCGAAACAGCGTTTACACAAAGCGAAGTTAAATAAATTAAATTGAGTGTTCTGTAACTGCTCTGGTTCTTAGCATCCTACTCTATATTGCGTGTCAAATATCGCCTAATTTTGTTCAGAGGCCGCTTTATCAGGCTTGAGATTCATCTACGACACGGGACCAACGGCTTTATTTCACCTCCGAAGGAAGCCATGCTAGGGAAAAAATCAACGCCATCCACCAGGTTTGAATCCGTGATCCAGAGGCTAGTATTTTACCCCTAATCCACGGGAGAAAAGAAAATTGGATTAATATCAAACTTGATATTTAAGCTAATTCATGTTCCCCCTGATCAACCAAAGAGAGTGGAAATTCAAAGCCATCACAGAGCGACCAGTTCTTAAAGCATTGATATGATATAAACCTGATGTATTCCCTTATTGTAAGGGAATGTGTAATAAACGCATTTCTACTAATGTTCATCTCAATTAATGCGAGTAAATGCAATAGTACGTTTTTAAAGCATAATTTGCTAAGAATGCGTAAAGAAAGTAATGTGAATATAACAATTCCGTTTTTTTTTTTTTATTGAGCCGATTTTCTAACTTAACCATTTTCGAGACAATCCCTTTATTGATTTAAATTTGCAAGTGTTTTTCTCAAATGAGAGGTCGTTATTTGTTTTGTTTGCATGTTTTCTCGTGCTCATGCAAAGAGAATGGAATTTCAGTCAGTTTTCGTGGTCGTGTCAATATACCCGTTTATATTTTAAACAAATCGTAAGAACCGTTTTTGACGAAGCTAAACATAATAAAAATGCCAATGTTTAGGTTGGGTGATTTTCTTGAATCTTTGTATATCATTCTTGGAACACGTTTGTTATTCAGTCTTTGAAGTCTTCCAAGAATGAGACATTTGTAGACTATTTCTCGGAAAATTAAAGATATACATTTCATGTATCAAAGAAAATTTAAATTCATGTATTTTAATCAAAATGTTTGTAACCACTCAGCAGAAAATAAAAAGTTTCGAAAAAAAAATAAGGGATTTTCTAAAATTTTCATATGACTTGTTCTTGACACAGACATGGTATTTTTTTCTAAAGATGCTTTTATTGGGTCCAAGGTGCTGAAAATATATATTAACAGGCAAATCTTCGGTGGAACACGATACTTCGCCTACTATACGTCTGTTCTTTAACTATTACCATTAAAACTATAGTTTTATAATTTGTTAATGGTTTTATTTTCATAGTCGGCTTTACCCTCCCCGTATTTGTAGGACTGACCCCCTAGGACTTACAAGCGGATGCCTAGAGGTCAGAAGCCTGTCGGAGAGCCAACGGCACAGCCCCCTTTTAACACTTGAAACAACTCGTTGTCTGTAGGTACTTTTTACGTTGGTTTAAATCATTTTGTTTTACTCAAACACGCACACATTCACACTCACATACAAATTTCCAGACTCTGTGGGGGATATGGAATAATTCTGGGACCCCCGGGTGAGAAGTCAGCTCGCTGACCACTCGATCACGGAGGCAGTCGAAAAACTACACTTGTTCTTGAAATAATCTGAAAACTATTCTGTAATATGTCTCATTCTGGATACAGAAGGAAACATATTAATTCTCCTGACGTCATGTTATTCGCGGTTTATGAAACTTCAGGATTAATTGTAAACCCCAGGTGCAACGACCGTGCAAAGAAAGTAGACAGTTAACCACATTATTATCATCATGTCATCTCTCGAGTGCAGCATAGATGTCAAAGAGGTTTTTCACGCAATTACGAGCAACTGTTTGAACGACAACCGCCGCAAATTACAATGAGTTAGAAAGCAGTGAAATCCACTTTCTCTGTAGGATTTATTATAATTACGGCAATCCACATTACCCATGAAACAATTTAAAGGCTTTTAGATCTAAACTGGAATGACTTGTACTAATGCATGCACAGCTCACATATTATTTATTAGCCATGACCTTTTTATTTATGTTTTAATCCCTCTGTTATGCGAACAGCTAAAACGCAAGTCATTATTAAGTCAGAATATGTACTAAGAATATAATATGGAAGCTTAAAGATGTCCTCTAGCATTCATTCTTATGAACAGTTTAACGTCTTTGATTAAAATATTATGTATATGAGATATTGGATGAAGTGAATTTACTTCGGACATTATTTGGTGTCGCGTAGTTGAGTATCAAATGAGAATGAAGTAAATGACAAAATTTAGCTCCTTCCTAGTTGTTACATCAATCAGTTGTTTTGAAAAGGACAAAAGGGAGGATGAAATGCTTCTTTTAACAAAATGGACGTTGCGGTATAATTATCTGGTTTTACATGAAACTTTGTTCTCAAAATTGTTCACAGGACCATTAAATCAATCACAATGGTGTACCACAATGAACGGCCAAGTACTATATTTTGCTCTAAGTACAACCTTTGTAGGTATTTTGATGAAGATAAAACAAACAAAATAAAACAATTCTGGCGGAGATTTGGATTAAGCACTTAAGACTGTTATATTCCATGACAGCACTTAAACTTGAGAAATTTAAGCATTTTGGTGTTGGTTAATGAAGTAAAAAATCTGATGTGTACCATTCACATGACTTTCTCCATATCCCTGCAACAAATAATTCTTAAAAAGCTTATACTTCTATTTACTTTATGCTAATCAGAAAAAAATAGCAGAAATAGTCTAATTACTCGCTTCCTTGTCAGTAGAAGCGAAATAAGGGACAACCGTAGGTTAAAGTGATAGTCAAAAGCTGGTTGCTATGTCAATGAAGTTCCCTTGTTTATATGGATAGGAGTTGACAAGTTCCTGTATGAGAAAAGTATACGTTTTTCATAGCAGAAACCAAAAATAAGGAATGTCACAAAAACGACGAACTCCACGAAAAAAATGTATATAACATAAATTGTGTGTTTTAAAGGGCTCTACATTTTTTGCGTAGTAAGTTTTTGTCCATCTCTTACGGTTTAGCAGTCATTCAAAATTTAGTAAAAATTCATCCAGAATAAACTACTCTTCAGAGGCTATTTCCAGAAAATTCAAGATATACATTTCATTTGTCAGGTAAATATGTTTAATATCCGAAATTTTAATCAAAATCGTTACAGCCATTTTTGAGAAAATCAAAATTTTCGAAAAAAGTTCCATGTAAAGGGTAGTTGTGGTTGGGGGGATTTTTCTCAAAATCTTCGTGTCGCATCCCTGGAAGATACTAAACTTAAATACCAAGTTTGGTATTTTACAGACTTTTCGTTTTGAGTTATCGTGTTCACAGACACACGGACACACACACACGGACCTTTTTGTGAAAATGCTTTTTTTGGATATTGGGGACCCTAAGACATATATTTCCGGTGAAATCTCGGTATCGAATTTGTGGTGGAGTGCAATACTTTCTCTATACACTACATAGTGCGTATGGAGAAAGTAAAAAAAATTGCTAAATTGTCCTCACGCAAAGAGGACAGTAGCAAATCTTTTAAAATTGGTAACCAAATGGTTTATAAGCACCGAAGAAACAAATGTTTCCCACCGCGGAAACCCGACTTCCAATGTTTATGAATATGGAACAAAATGGAATCAAGAGAAAAATTAAAACTTGACTGTCAAGGACAATACGATCTAAATTTTAATGCGGAATGTCAGGCGTCCTATACATCTTATATGAGGAGATTCTAAATTGGAAGAAATTCAGAACGCCTACTTGAGCGTCATGCATGCCTTGATTACCGTTCATTTAGTCCTGTAAAATATTTCAGATATGGCATTAGGTAAGGATGAAAGTGTCATAAACATAAAAATCGGATGTGTTCCATTCACGTGACTTTCTTTACATTTCTGCAACAAATTATTGCTAAAAAGCTTGTGTTTCTATTTACTTCATTCTAATCAAGAAAAAAAAAAAAAACAACAGAAATAGTCTTATTATTTGCTTCCTTGTAAGTAGAAGCGAAATAAGGGAGTACCATAGGCTAAAGTGATAGTCAAAAGCTGGTTGCTTTGTGACTGAAGTTCCTTTGTTTGTATGGACAGGAGTTGACAAATTTTGTATGAGAAAAGTATAAGTATTTTAAAGCTGAAACCAATAATAAGAAATATCTTAAAAACCATCAACTTCACGAAAAATTGCATACAACTTAAATCGTGGTTTTAAAGTGCTGTACATTTTTTGTGTGGTAAGTTTTTGTCCATCTCACGGTTTAGTAGTTATGCAAAATTCTGTAAAATTCATCCAGAATAAAGCAGTCTTCAGAGGCTATTTCCAGAAAATGCAAGATATAAATGTTGTTTGTCAGGCAAATGTCTTTAATATATGATATTTTAATCAAAATTGTTGGAGCTATTTTTAAGAAAATCAAAATTTTTCGAAAAAATGTCCATGTAAAGGGTAGTTTGAGGTGGGGAGATTTTTCTCAAAATCTTCGTGTCGCATCCCTGGAAGATACTAAACTTAAATGCCAAGTTTGGTATTTTACCGACTTTTCGTTTTTGAGTTATCGTGTTCACGGACACACACACACACACACACACACACACAACTGACCTGTTTTCTGAAAAGACTTTTTTGGGATAAAGGGGATCCTAAAACATATTTCCGGTGAAATCTCGGTATCGAATTTTTGGGTGGAGTGCAATACCCTCTCTATACACCATATACACAGTACGTGTAGAGAAAGTAAAAATTCTTACATGTTTTAAACTGATACATATACATATTGTGGGGAGCAGTTCAAAACTATTTAAGGAGTTTTGAAAATATCTGACAAAGATTGTAAGATTTTGAGGACGGACACTAATGAGATCCCGGTCGGTTACTCTATTAGTATATATGATCTGGAGGTATTCACTTCTTATTTTCATATCTTAATCCGTGATTTGCAAGTTTATCTTAAACTTTGGCTACCCGTATTGGTCGAATAATCGCCAATCTCTGCCGTGCGGAAGCGGGCGTGAGACCGGCAGTCGGGTTGACAGGCCACATAGCGCGTAGCGCAATACTGGACAACTCGCTTAAGCCAGAAACGAAGCAAAAGAAAAGTTCTGCAAGCGAGAACGGAACGAACGCTCTTACAGAGCGTAAAACATCATGACTAGGGATAACATCTTGGGGACCGATAGCAGGACAGAATCGAAGTTAGCGCAGATGGTATATAGTTGTGATGTATTGACAATGCAGTGTGCGCGTAGTGGTACATTCCTTCTATTAAGAAGGAAAATGGGGCAGTGGTTGCGTGATAGACTGTGATGTTTTCACCAGCAGTGGGAGGCGATTGAAGTTGGGTGGGTGGTAAATATAAATACCACTGTTTTACGGTAACTAACAATTTTAATATTTACATACATTCAATTGTTGTTGTGCAACAAGTCATCGGCATCATTTGCCGTTTCATTTCCTCTCAAGATACACAGATTATAATGCACAACCACATTCGTAACGTCTCAAATGTGAATCGTCTTCGATTAGCACGTAAACAGCCTTTATATTGTGAAAAACTTCGCTTCACAAAATGAAAATAGGACACATCATCGACTAATGGGTAAGATACCCCATCAGCAATTATTTTCGTAACAACACCTCGTAGCACATTTCGTATTTCACGCATAATTGAAAATCTGACATTTTTTCCAAACTTGCTTGCTCACACGGTCTAAAACAGGTGTCACGGGTGCCTGATTAAATGCTTGAACAAGTTTATCGACAGCTTTCAGGGCTCGGGGCATTTCAATGTTCAATGTTTACAAATATGTGCTATTGTCGTAGATATATATCTACAAAAATCTTCTGTATGAATTAGAAATCTTCATGCAATCCATTTAAGGCGACAGATTTTATAAGCTTGATTGAACAGCATGCACTATCATCAAAGGCCTTAATTACCTGTAAAATAGTATTGTAATACTGCTGCGCCGAGCACATTCCCCAACACGTTACTACAGATTGTTTACATGCGGCGCATGCAGTCGCCAATGTCGGTCGATCTCCTCGGTAGGTATGCAACTGATATTCGCATGTGTCCCTCTATCGGTCCCCAAGATGCTATACCTAATCATGACATTGAGAGAGGGGAATTCGAAAATGGATAAAAACCTGCATGGTCTAATCACTCAATGCTCTCTTACCTTCTTAATAACCAAATGAATGTCACCATTTTTACTGTCTCTATACGTACTATGTACCTAACAGTGTATAGAGAAGGTATTGCACTCCATCCAAAAATTCGATACCGGGATTTCACCGGAAATATGTTTTAGGGTCCCCTGTAACAAAAAAAAAAAAAGCATTTTCATAAAAAGGTCCGTGTGTGTGTGTCTGTGAACACGATAACTCAAAAACGGAAAAGTCGGTAAAATACCAAACTTGGCATTTAAGTTTAGTAGCTTCCAGGAAGATTTTGAAAAAAATACCCCCACCCCAAACTACCCTTTACATGGAATTTTTTTCGAAAATTTTGATTTTCTCAAAAATGGCTCTAAAGATTTTCATTAAAATATAGCATATTAAAGATATTTACCTGACAAATAAAATGCATATCTTGAATTTTATGGGAATAGCCTCTAAAGACCTCTTTATTCTGGATGATTTTATTGACTTTTGCATAACTGGCAAACCGTAAGAGGTAAGACAAAAACTTACTTCACAAAAAATGCAGATCACGGTAAAACACACAATTTTAGTCATATTCATTTTTTTCGTGGAGATGATGGTTTTAGAGATATTCTTTGTTATTAGTTTCAGCTTTAAAAAACTTATACTTTTCTCATGAGGAATTTGTCAACTCCTGTTCATACATTGACAAAGAAACTTTAGTCACATAGCAACCAGCTTTTGACTATCACTTTAACCTATGCTACTATTTCGCTTCTGCTTACAAGGAAGCAAGTAATAAGAGTATTTCTGCTAATTTTTCTCGTTTAGCATGAAGTAAATAGAAGCATAAGCTTTTTAACAATAATTGTAGAGAAAGTCATGTGAATGGAACACATCAGATTTTTTCTCCAGGTAAAGCTATATACAGTGTAACAATAAGTTACGCCCAAACACATTTTTCACACACAAGAAAATGTGGGCATGGGTCCGAAAACGCTTTACTTACATGTTAGAATTCTGTTTCTTCAAATCGTCATGGTACATTAATCATGGAAAACACATAGGAGCAGAATATGCCAGCACACCAATGAAACTTGTCTCACATAGAATGTTTAAATGATGCGGTTTCGAAATAATACCAAACCAAGACGGGAAACTTGTTTCTTAATTCTATATGACACGACAATATAGTTTTCAACGCTAATAAAGGCACATCCACAAATTCGTTAACAGCGTGGATAAGGCAGTTGAATAGGAACAAAACCATGTGCTTGGCCCACGCTTTCGCATGTAACACCGGTAGATTGTGAAGCACCGAGCCTCGTGCTTTAGCAGTGTTTTCGTACACATATCAACATGCTGCACAGTGGTTAGGTAACATTAAGGGAATCCTTGTCTTGACACACGCAAACCAAACTTGGTATTTAAGTTTAGTATATTCCAAGGATACGACACGAATTTTTTAGAAAAATCCCCCTACCCCAAACTACCCTTAACATGAAACATTTTTCGAAATTTTCAATTTTCTGAAAAATGACACGATTTTGATTAAAATGCTGTATATTCCAGATGTTTACATGCAATTAAAATTTACATCCTGAATTAATTGGGAATAACCTCTGAAGTCTTCTTCATTTTGAATGACTTGCATAACGGTAAACCATGAGACACACAAAAAATGCAAAAATCCTTAAAACACACAATATACTCGTATGTCAGTTTTTAAACTAACAACTTCAGAGATATTGCTAACCACTTCTCAAACAGAAAGTCTTCATTTATTTAATATCTCCTTTGTTTTACTCCTTGCCATGGAAAGATAACCTTTTCAATGACAATCGCAAAGTAATAAGAGCACATCTCCTATTATTTATCTTGATTAGCATTATGTAGTAAAAAAATAATCTTTTGTAAGAATAGTTTGTTTGTAGAATGTCGCTCTCCGTGGTGTAGTGGTTACCATGCTAGCCTCTAAAACCCAAGATTGCAAGTGTTGGCGCGTTGGATTTTTTTTTCCAACGCAAAAATCCTTAGCATGGCTTCCTTCGGAAGGGAAGTAAGCCGGTGGTTCCATGTAATGTTTATTTGCACGTAAAAGGAACCCATACCTTGAAAGAAGAAGATTCCTTGGCAAAATTCCGCCATTTCGCGTTCGCAAGTCCTGATTTTGACCTACATTACTAACTGTGGACAACGGATTGATCCCTCGTCACCATGACGCATAGCGGCAAACTCAGAATTAGAAATTCAAATCTGATCACGGAAACATAAAGATGCCTATGCTCTTCTTAGGAGCTCAGTTAATAACTAATATGAACGGAATACATCAGAATGTTTGGAACAGAACCGAATCATAAAACTCTGTCGCATTGTACAAATGCATTTTTTTAGCGCGAAGCTATGCAGTAATGACATTCTTTCGTAATTGAATCTGGGTTCAATTAAAAGTAAAGTCCTCGTTTATTAGAAATTTTATCTATCCATAAAGCCTTAATAGTCTTGAGATAAACATTTGAATCTTTCAAAGAATTTTTAAGAGAAAATGAAACGGAATTTTCACTTTAGTTGCGCCATTTTAGTGTTTCGCGATATTCCGCTCCCCCGCATGTTGAAGTTACAAGCAATACTGTTGAAAACCAGATGGTTTCTTTGCAGAAACTGGTCCACCCATACATATTCTAAAGACTCTCTGGTGTTGTGAATTAATTTACATTTCAGAAGAAGCCTATTTTAAATTCCTTTTGGCGTTTGGATCAAGAGGCCCCGTAAAAGGGTAGCATTGATGGAATTGTCTTAGAACAATTTTCAGACCCCAAATTATTTTCTAACAAAAGATAGATATGCATTCTACTCGTAGGATTCCAACAAATTCTGAGTCAAAACAGTCGCCCTCCATGGTGTAATGGTTAACCCAAGGTCGCGGGTTCAAACCCGGCGGAGGACGATTGATTTTTTTTTTTGGAAGCATGGCTTCCTTCGGAAGGAAAGTAAAGCCGTTGGTCCCGTGTCGTAGTTTTACGACACGTATGAACCTCAAGCATGATAAAAGGTGCCTCTGAGCAAAAGTAAGTGGTCTTTCACGCCCACGAATGGGACATTTCATTTTCAATAAAAACGTTTAAAATATATTGGTTTTTTGGGGCGGGGGGAAGTGGCAAATGCGTGATCTACCCACGTGTTTCAGTTTCCTTGCCACAATTCTGCTACCGTTGAATTTATTCCATACATTTTACATGCAGTTCCATGAAGATTACTATTTTTTTTTTTTTTTTTATTTTAAATGTGATGTCACCTTTAATGATTTGGGCCTATATAGATGGTGAATGAAGCGAGGTGGAATTATGCTCAAATAGTCTATGGTTTCACTAAGCTGACAAAGACAATATGAACACAAAAAATCAGATACACAGTTTATTAACCAAGCATATATCAAACATATGTTTCTTTTTAATCACAATCGTTTAGAGGTACTTTTGAGAAAATAATATATAAAGGAAAATTCCCCATATAAAGGATAGTTTAGGGCTGCAGTTTTCTGGAAATCCTCGCGTTGCGTACTTGGAAGAGCTGAACTTGAATATCACATTTATTTACCAGAGTTACAGCTTTATTTCTCTACATAGTACTTGGTAAATAGGTAGAGACGATATTGCACTCCACACAAAATTTCAATACCAAAACTTCACAGAAAATACACGTTTTAGAGTACCTTGTAAAAAATATTTTAGAAAAAAAATCCCTGTGTACGTGTGACTGAACAGGAAACAAAAATGAAAAGACCATTAAATAACAAACTTGGTATCTTCCAAGGATGCGACAGGAAGATTTTGGGAAAAATCCCCCAAACAAACCACCCGAAATTTTCGAAAATTTTTATTCTCAAAAATGGCTGTAGGGATTTTGATAAATACCGTATATTAAAGATATACACATGAAGAATAAAACGTATATACGCTGCGTAACGGGTAAGCCGTAACAGATAGATAAAAGCTTGTTAGACAAAATATGTAGATCTCTTCAAAACACACAATTTTATGTCAAATAGTTTTTCGTGAAACTAATCATTTCGGAGATATTTCTCGTTATTGGTTTCAGTTTTAAAATACTTGTCAACTCCCTCATACAAAAAAATGGATTACAATTGTATGGCAGCTGGCTAATAAAAGATTTGACTATCAGTGAACTCCCTTACACGGAAGCAAGTAATAAGACCATTTCTGCTAATGTTTATCTCGATTAGCATGAAGTAGATAGAAGAACAAGATTTTAAACAATAATTTGCTACAGAGATGTAGAGAAAGTCATGTGAATGGACACATATTTTTGTGAGTAAGCTGTTTCTCTCTCTCTCTCTCTCTCTCTCTCTCTCTCTCTCTCTTGAATTTTGAATTATTTGCCTTATACTAAGTGGTTGAGAAAGAAAATCGTTTGCATTAAGTTGCTAAGTAACTTACATGGGGCTGTATATTCTATCTCATGTGACTCCAGTATTTAAATTATGAGTATGTAATCCCATTAATCAAAAACGTGCGATTTATTCACTAAAGTGAACCAATATGTTTTCTGCAAACTTGTATTTTCTTATTATTTTCTTTCTTTTTCTCCTACGCTTTGAAAATTGCCAACCGGCTTCATTATTTTAAATAAGCAATGTTTCTACTTTTGCTCTTGGAAGAATTGCAGGACTATTCACATGCCTTGGTTCTTAGTTGTTAAAATGTCCTTATGAAAATATATCCACCACAGAAGCGAACAAGATGTCTGCAAGAAGGAAGAAATACCTACAATATATGTGCCTTCTTTCATTTCTTTTTTTTTATACGTGTGCCCCAAGTCTGATATATTAACCGGTTTCCTGCCCAAGTAGAATGATATGCACTCGCTGGTCCGCTAGCTTCAAAACCATGTATGTATACTACACCTGTTCAACAATTTAATTCCCTTTGGAATTATAAGATCCTAGACAGGCTATATAGTTTCGGAGAGACCAGCTTTCGTCCATATAGATCTGATTCAATGTAGAAACCGAGGCAACTGAAAAATCAACCAAGTGTGTTTTAGGTTAGTGTGTGTGTGTGTGTGTGTGTGTGTGTGTGTGTGTGTGTGTGTGTCCTTCAGGTGTCCCCCAGGAGACAAAGAAATTAATGATATCAGGAAGGATCTAAGGCTATATGTTTAAAATGCAGTCTTTAAGGAGCTTTATTATTGCATGGTAAACTGGATTTTGGCAAGGCTATAATATAGTACTGATGCTGGTGGGAAAAGGGACGCAAAGTAAGAGCTGAAGTTTTCCTGACAACGTACTAGAATTAAGGGATGCAAAGTTTATGAAGAGTGTGAAACAGGGAAGAACGTTGGGCTTGTGTTTTGATTTCATCAAAAAGGCTCCGTCAACTTTGAGTGAAGAAGTCACTCCACTGTTCCGCAGTAGTCTTCTTACACTGTACAGGAGTACCGTTCTAATTGACAGAGAATGTCAAATATCAACTGCTATGAGCAAAAATTTCCATCCTATTGTTTTTCTTTGGTAAGCTACATCAATGGACTGCGTTCTCTTTGCTTTCTGGTACTAGAAGCAACCGGAAACGGGCATTTCCTCTCTGGAAAGGCAAAACGATGTACGCTTATCTCTGTATTGTACCGCCTCTTCGGATTGCAGTTAGATAACACATGTCCAGTGACACGAAACACATTGTACGGGGGTGGGTTACTTCCTGAGCTTAGCTTCGACCATGTCAACCATCAGCACAATTCCAATACTGGTTTCCCCAAACTTATAGCAGCAACTTTAAACTCCGGTATAGCTTAATGTCGCCATTGTTTACTTTCTCTACTAATGTACAATGTACATAGTAGGTAGAGTGTATTCCAACCAAAAATTAGATCACGGGATTTTACCGGAAATGCACGTTTTGAGTCCGCACAGTAAAAAACATTTTAAAAAAGTCCTTGTTGTGTCTGAACAGCATAACTCGAAAACTAAATTCCGTTAAATACCAAACTTGATATTTAAGTTCAGCAACTTCCAACGATGTGTCACGAAGATTTTCAAGAAAATTCGCACTCTTTAACTACTCTTTGCATGGAACATTTTAGAATTTTTTTATTCTCTCAAAATGGCTGTAACGATTTTGATTAAAATACCGCCTGTTTAAGATATTTATGACAGATAAAATGTCTATCTTCAATTTTTAGGATAAGCCTCTGAAGTCCTCTTCACTCTGAATGACGTTTGCATAATTGGTAAACCGTAAGAGATAGACAAAATCTTACTGCACAAAAATCAAGCTCTCGTTAAAGGACACATATCTGTCACATGCATTATTATTATTATTATTATTATTTAGCATTAACGATATTCCTGGTTATTGGTGCAAACTTTCCAATACTTAAACTTTTCTCAAGCCGTAAGTTGTCATTCGGGTTTCTTTTATATTACTCCTAGCATGCCTTAGCGACCAGCTTTTATATCTGACTATCGCTTTAGACTAATGTATTTTATTTCCCTTATATTTAAAAGAACCACACACACATACATGTATGTGTGTAATCTCGATTAGCTGAAGAAGGTAGATGGAGGAATAAATGTTATACGAATAGTTTGTGTAAAAATAGGCAAGGAAAATCACGTGATTGGAACATATCAGATGTTTTTATTTTAAAATTAATCTAAGCATCCCAGATGTAGGAACAAAACAAAACCATCTGATGTGTTGCTCACTTGACTTTCTTCACTTCCATCTTCTATGAGTACGAACTATTCTTATAAAGCCTTGTTCTACTTGCTTCTTGTTAACTGAGCTGTACACATTTGGTTGTAAGTATAACGTAGTGTAGGGAAATCCCGTCTTGTTGGTAAAAGTGGCAAAATTGATGTGCTTTAGCGTTTCCAAATATCTTGATATCAGTACCTACATATGCCTTCAAAGAAGATCATATTAAACCCATAGATGACAATCTACACCAGACATTCGCCCCCAGTTGATCGACAGCCTTGTCCACATACAGGCATGGACGTGCGGATTTTCTGGTGCTAAATAATGCAATTGTGACGTTAAGTCTGAATTGGGCAACATAAACCACTCAATTTTCGACTCAAACCTTTTAGCTGCATTTACCTATGCTAATACTAATCAGAAAATTACATTTGGCAATCAAAACTGTCCTCACATAATGCGTGCTATAATCTTGGTGAGTATACATTCCATTTAGCGGCTTTCAGAATGTGTCGTACACTTGTACTGCTAACCCCTGCCTCACAAGCACTAGCAGGCAATGAGGAAACGTTGCAACTTTTTTAAGATCACGGCTGAAGAAGTAGTACTTTTAGGTATGCTCCCTTACCACATCTTAAACCACACCACGCATTTCGAACTTCCAAGATTTGAACCATGTTTTAAAATGAACTTCCTTCTCAAACGTAAAATGAGCTCTAACCATTTTGATTCACCATCATACCTCAATGTTGGGCATAAGAGGTTTATTGTGTATTGTGAAACAATCATATTACAAATTTCATAGGTAATTTAATGCAACTCTGCAAACTATATCAGATAGCTTCTGTTAAAGCGTATATACTTTTTTTTCAGACCCTATATTTCTCGTAGTTCACTTTCACATAACACGTTTGTTCTTTGCAATATAACTCAATCTAGAAATAAACTGTGTTACATACCAAGTTACAAAGCACGATGTCCTGACAATACGCTGGATACATAATAGAAATAAGAACCGTGACGGTGCACTTTTTAACACTGTTTATTTTTACCTACTTAGTAATACTTAATTGGCGTAATATTTCATTGCTATTTCAGCTGTTTTACACATAAATACTTGCATTTACGAAGAATAAACAAACTTAAAATTTCAGTAATCTTTTTAATGAGCTACCTGGAAGAACCTTAATATAAAATTATGTAAATCTGTATTTTTTCCACAACATACAAGGTTAATTGTTAACTATGGTTGTATATGGCTTGAAAAGTGCTATTGCCTCATGGACTACCGAATGGTCAAATTAATTTCAGAAATAGTTTTCCTGAACACATGTACTGGTAATTATCAAGGAAATCTTCACAGTTTTTAAAATAAATATTATATAAAATTAAAAGTTAAATCAAAACTTAGGTGTGCTTTTTATCTCCTGCGTACAGTGGTTCCTCTCCAAACTTGAAAATATATACGAGATTCTCCACTAAACTACTCTTAACATTTCCATCGATTTATCAAAATCTAAAATGGATCGACAAATGTTCTCAAGCTCCTATATATTGGTTGGATGATGTACATAACAGAGATAAATATCAATGAGAACAGTGAAAAAGTCGGATAGCTTTATTCTACTTTCGTAGGTATGTAGCAAACGGTATAAGAAAAACGGAAGTTTGGCACTAGCGCGTTTCCACTTGTAGGTAAAGAGAAAACACACTTTTCAGCCAAGTCTGCCGTAGAGCACAATACGCGCTCTGTCTCCGATGCCGCTGCGAATTAGCTACTATACTATGAGAACGGCATTAACTACCTAATAGTCTTGTATTTTCAGCGAAAAGCGTAATATTTGATGAAAGTAGCTAAAATAAAACTCACTCGTTTGATTTTCCATGCAAAAATAAAAGAAAAATGATTGATTTATTCATAATAATCATATACAAATAACCCAGATGTTTATTTAAATATTCATAGATAAAAATAAAAGTAAAATGGATATTTTATTTAAAATTTAAGGAATGCAATACAAGTCAATGACAAAACTTAAGACAATAAACGAGATTAACTATATCGTACTTGTACTTCCTTTCTTGCTTAACTTCAGGTAGTAGAGAAAGTATTGTATTCCAACCACACATTCCGATACCGATTTTTACTAGAAACACGCGTTTTGAGATCCCCGAATCTCCTTCCAAATTAGAACAAGCTCTGTGTTGGGGTGCGTGTACGCGCGCACGACGGTGTGCATGTGACTGAAAATCGAAAATCCTGTCAAATGCTAATCTTGGTATATAAATCCGCCACCTTCCAACTATGTGACACAAATATATTTTAGAAAATACTTCCGCCCCAAATTACCCTTTAGGTTGAAAATATTTAAGAAAATGTATTTTTCTCAAAAAGAGATTCAGAGAGAAATTTGCAAAGCCGGTAAACCCATAAGAAATAGATAAAATTTGATTTTACAAAAAATGTAGATCGCGTTAACCTGCATCATTATTGTCAATTTAATTATTTTTACACTTAAGCCATGTGTTGCACAGGAGTTGGATAGTTAAAGCCAGACTGAGAAATGCAATGCCATAGCCGAGATTTGCACTACGAATCTACCGGTCTCTAGCCGTTTGCTCTAACCACTGAGTTTAGCCAACTATTAGGTCAATAGTTTGATTTAATTGCTTTTTCACGCAAGTCGTGTGTAGGACAGGAGTTGGATAGATGGATTAAAAAATTCAAATCCTGGAGAAAGTCAGCTAAGCGTAACAGATGCAGTTTTTACTTAACCAACCAATAAACTGGAATACACCCAAGTGGAATAAGGACGTGTATACCAGTTATCATCCGTGGTAGCGAAAGAATGGAGATAGCTGTGTGAGGTTTGTACCATTTCTGAGTTGACCATTGCCGCGATTTTTACTTTCTCTACATGTACTATGTACATAGTGTATATAGAAGGTACTGTACAGCACCCAAAAAGTCGATACCAAGATGTAGAGAAAGTCATGTGAATGGAACATATCAGATTTTTTGTTATTGGTTTCAGTTTTAAAATAGTGTAGTGTATACGGGTATTTCCCTTCCACTTAAAAGGAAGCGAGTAATAAGACCATTTTCGCTCAAGTTTATCTGGATTAGCATGAAGTATATAAGCTTTTTAATAATTTGTTACAGAGATGTAGAGAAAATCATGTGTGAATTGAATACATCAGATGTTTTATTTCATGCTTGTAATTATCTTAGAATTTCCTAACTTCATAATCGGCACTTGCTATCGTCCAGTGATGCATGTAAGTGGTGCCACGTGACTTTTTAACGTCACTTAACACATGGACAAGCAATACTTAATCTTCAAAGCCTATTTTCTCGCTTTCTGTTTTCCCTACGATTTTGGAGATTAATAGGTTCCACACGATTACATTTTTGACCAATTTGCTTCAACATTTTAAAGCACAATCTAAACACTACTAATGAAAAATTAAAGTATTGACATTTTATGAGAAAATGTTTGTATTTGATTATATTCCTAAAAGCATCGGAAATATTGTTTTTACAAATTTAGCGTTTTTCTTCAAAACTCAAAAGTCTGATTTTAACATGTTTCTATAGTGTTCAATTACTTTGGAATGAATACCAAAATGAATAAAATTATTAATTCATCATCGTCTGGAATAATTTTTGTTCATGGTTAAATAATCGTTTAACAAATAAATAATTTTAAAACAACTGAATATATTACAATGAAATTTAATGTGCATACTATTCTTTGCACTATAATGAGTGTTAGGGGTATGAGTGCGCAAACACCAACGGCAACTTCTTGGCCTTAAGCTGAAGTTCCTGTACCATTTTCTCTATTGTGTATGGTTGCATAAATAATAAATAAAACTGGTATAAGTGTTTGTCGTTTAGAATAACAAGGTAGAGTTGCAAAATGTGTTGTTCTTGTGTATACCAGTTGTTGCTAAAATGAGTCGTTTAACCACAAACATATATCGTATAAAAATCGGATGTGTTCCATTCACATGACTTTCTCTACATATCTGCAACAAATTATTGTTAAAAAGCTTATGCTTCTGTTTACTTCATGCTAATCGAGAAAAAATTAGCAGAAATTGTCTTATTACGTGCTTCCTTGTACGTAGAAGCGAAATAAGGGAGTATCATAGGTTACAAACTCCTGTATAAGTTTTTAAAGGTGAAACCAAAAACAAGGAATTTCTCAAAAACGACCAACTCCGCGGAAAAAAAATGTATAACATAAATTGTGTGTTTTAACGTGCTCTTCATTTGTTGTGTGGTAAGTTTTATCCATCTCTTACGGTTTAGCAGTTATGCAAAATTCGTAAAATTCATTCATAATAAAGTAGTCTTTATAGGCTATTCCCATAAAATTCAAGATATACATTTTATTTGTCAGGTAAATATCTTTAATATACAATATACTAATCAAAATTATTAGAGCCATTTTTAAGAAAATCAAAAATTTCCAAAAATGTTCCATGTAAAGGGTAGTTTGGGGAGGGGGGATTTTTCTCAAAATCTTTATGTCGCATCCATGGAAAATACTAAACTTAAATACCAAGTTTGGAATTTTACCGACTTTTCGTTTTTGAGTTATCCTGTTCACAGAACACGGACAAACACACACACACACACACACACACACCTTTTTTTGTTACAGGGGACCCTAAAACATATATTTCCAGTGAAATCTCGGTATCGAATTTTTTGGTGGAGTGCAATACCTTCTCTATACTCTATGCATATAGTACAAGTAGAGAAAGTAAAAATTTATTCCAGCGGGTCTACTGGAATAAAAGCCGTGGTCATAGGATTGGCAACTACGCAAGTGGAAGGTCAGGAATGTTAAAATAATGTTGTGCCTCGACACCTTACACAATAGTTGGTCCTGTCAGTGCTTCAGATGCGTTAAATGCATTCAGAACTATGGCAGTCTTTACAAATCAACGGAGCTAAATATGTTTTTTGCTTATGGCATAGCCCAATGGTTTAGATTAATACTTTTAAGGACATCTGAAGAGTAAGGTCTACCATAAGTTTGCTACCATTACTTTTGCGCACGTGTGTTTGAAGCAGCTCTAGAGATTGGGCAGAACACAGAAGTTCTGAGAGCAGGGCAAAATTGGTGATGCCTGCATATATTCTAACGGAACATATTTGGAGACCGCGCCGTGGCTGAGTGGTTAAACCATTCGCCTCTCACCTAGACGGCTCGGGTTCGATCCCAAGTGATCACATATGGTCCCCCCCGCCATCGCATTCCACCGGTGCTCCATCTTCATTCTATGTATCACCAGTGTCATCCCCTGCGATGCCACAAGTAGTAAAAGCGGGCGTTAAACACTACAAAAAATTTGATGTGTTCCATTCACATGACTTTCTCTACATCTCTGCAACAAATTATTGTTAAAAAGCTTATGCCTCTATTTACTTTATGCTAATCGAGAAAAAATTAAGTCTTATTATTTGCTTCCTTGTACGTAGAAGCGAAATAAGGGAGTACCATAGGTTAAAGTAATAATCAAAAGCTGGTTGCTATGTGACTGAAGTTCCTTTGTTTGTTTGGACAGGAATTGACATATTCCTATATGAGAAAAATAAGTTTTTCATAGCTAAAACCAAAAACAAGGAATATCTCAAAAACGATCAACTCCATGAAAAAAATGTATGTAACACAAATGTTGTGTTTTAACGTGCTCTACAATTTTTGTGTAGTAGTTTTTATCTAAGTCTTACGGTTTAGCAGTTATTCAAAATTCCGTAAATGTCATCCAGAATAAAGTAGTCTTCAGACGCTATTCCCAGAAAATTTAAGATATACATTTTATTTGGCATTAAATATCTTAATCAAAATCGATAGCCATATTTTAGAAAATCAAAATTTTCGAAAAAAAGTTCCATGTAAAGTGTAGTTGGGGGTGGGGGGATTTTCTTGAAAATCTTCGTGTCGCATCCTTGGAAGATACCAAACTTAAATACCAAGTTTGGTATTCATCGGTATTTTCGTTTTTGAGCTATGCTGTCCACAGACACACACATACACATACACACACGCACCTTTTTGTAAAAATGTTTGTTTTTTTTTTTTTTTTTGGATTCAGGGGGACCCAAAAAATGTATTTCCGGTGAAATCTCGGTATAGAATTTTGGGTGAAATACAATACCTTCTCTATTCACTATGTACATAGTACGTGTAGAGAAAGTAAAAAGGAACACATTTGGAGCATCTACTGTAAATTAATATATCAATTTTTGATGTTGCAGTTTTGACCATTAATAAATTTCCTGATTAGCAAAGATGTGACTTTGATTTAATTATTCCACTATATACCTAAATGAGGTATGTCCATAACTCACATTTGAATTTGCTTTATATTTGATCAAACTAAATCTTAAGGGCAGCTTGAAAGAAAACCATCCCACCCTCATTAGTGGCAGTGGTGGTGATATTAATGGCACAGACAGGTGATGAACCGGATTTCAACCACATACCAAAACAGAACATTGGCCTGATCACAAACAATTACAAAAAATAAGGCTCTTAAGTTCCTACCCAGACTATGCAGATAATGTATCCAATAATGTTCATATATTTCTGTTACTTTTCAAGATAGATACATTATTCTTGGACTTTATTATTATTCGTCATATTTGGATCTCCCAGTACATGAAATCTGCGCACTCAAATCCCTATCACCAGCAATTTCACCCATAGGAAAGGTAATGTGTATTCTTTTGTGCTGCAATCTTCTAAACGAGTACGTTGCAGCAGTTAACATAATAATTAAGAAAGACAACCGAGCTGAGAAAGACCAAGCCTACAATGGACCGTAAAGTGTCATTCAACTTTCCCCTTGCGGTTAATTCTGTCTATGTCGGTATCGGAACGGAAACTGTGATGAAGAGCAGTCATCCCACTAAATTTACGTCACGCCACTTACAATCCCACTGTAACCTGGCTGGAAATGTTTAAGTTGTCAGATGACCTGCGCTGGTGGGCGGGCGGTCATGACAAGCAGACGTTATTATCATTCTGAATGTTTGCAGCCTTGTGAGTGGGCTTACGTCACTTCCACGCAGATCTGTTAGGCCAAGCTGTCAAGGATATCAGCAAAAATGTAAACAAAAAGCAAGTCTCGTCTTCACAAATTAAAGTATCTATAGTTCGCTGGCGCACCTTTGAATATAGGTATCCATCCAATTTGCAGATTTGTGCATTTTAAACAAGGCGTAAAAACAGCAGAGGATAAAATAACATCCAATTTTTATTGAAGAAATGAATTACAACTTTAATTACTGCGGAAACAGCGAAAATTGGCTACTGCCTTTTGCAAAAATATTGAATAGGTATTTGTAATTATATAGTAACTTTTGTGACTACGAAAAAAATCTGATGTTGTCCATTCAGATGACTTTCTCTACATCTCTGCAACAAATTATTTTATTTACTTCATCTAATCGAGAAAAAATTAGCAGAAATAGTCTTATTACTTGCTTCCATGTTAGTAGAAGTGAAATAAGGGAGTACCACAGGTTAAAGTATGAGTTAAAGTATTAGTCAAAAGCTGGTTGCTATGTGACTGAAGTTCCCTTGTGTGTATGGACAGGAGTTAACAAATTCCTGTATGAGAAAAGTATTTTTCAAATCTGAAACCAAAAACAAGGAATGTCTCAAAAACGATCAACTCCACGAAAAAAATGATTGTAGCTTAAATTGTGTGTTTTAACGTGCTATACATTTTTTGTGTCGTAAGTTTTTGTCCATCTCTTACGGTTTAGCAGTTATGCAAATTTCCGTGAAATTCATCCAGAATAAAGTAGTCTTCAGAGGCTATTCCCAGAAAATTCAAGATATGCATTTTATTTGTCAGGAAAATATCTTTAATATACGATATTTTAATCAAAATCGTTAGTCATTTTTTAAGAAAATCATAATTTTCGAAAAAAGTTCCATGTAAAGGGTCGTTTAGGGTGGGGGGTTCTCAAAATCTTCGTGTCGCATTTCTGGAAAATACAAAACAAATACCAAGTTTGGTATTTTACCGACTTTTCGTTTTTGAGTTATCGTGTTCACAGACACGCGGACGGACACACACACACGGACCTTTTTGTGAAAATGCTTTTTTTGGATATAGGGGACCCTAACTCACATAGTTCCGGTGAAACCTCGGTATCGAATTTTTGGGTAGAGTGCAATACCTTCTCTATACATAGTACATAGTACGTGAAGAGAAAGTAAAAACTAGCGGCAACAATAAACGCTCTTAAGGTTAACTCACAATACACTCTCTCGGCGTAGCTAATCAAGTGACGTTTCAAAAATTGTGGCCGAAAGAGGTGGCGCCACGGTAACATGCGAGACTCGCATTTCAGAGTTTCCGGGTTCGATCCCAGCGACTAACCACTGATTAAGAGGTTTTTTTGCGGGTTTTCGGACGCGAATATTTCGGAGCTTCATGTTCTACCTTAGCTGCATCACTTACTGTACTCATCACTTCCTTGTCATCTGTTACAGGGTTGAAGGGCGAGGCGACGGAGTTCGATTCATTGTGGTTGAGCGGTGTCTTGAGCCTTGTAAAGTTGTCTTCCTGGTGTCGTTGCGGGATCATTCTATGACTCGCCTCGGTGCATTTGGGCTAAGAACTTTTTCTTGGGGTCCCCGGAGGCTCGAGCGGCGGCGTCGAATGCGTTTCCACCCGTTTTCATCCAGATCTGGTCGTGCTCCCAACATTCTCCGCCCCAGTAACTGGAGACGAATCCGCAATTATGTTTATCGTTACCAAAAATTGTCATTTTTTTCCCTCTGCAGTATCGGTGAATCCCAAAATATAGCTAGCACTACACTCAATGATATATAAAGTGTGTAACAAAGGAGCAAACTGATAAACTCTACGGAATGTTAAACTTATACTGTACTATTTTTTTTTTTTTTTCAGATACTGGTATTAGAACTTTTAAAGACAAGTTAGCATCTATGTACAATGTACATTATAGATAGAGAACGGTGTTGTATTTCTCCCAAAATTCGACACTCCCCTCTGAACCCATAAAAAAAGTTTAAGAAACATCTCTCTGTGGCCTTGGGCAGCATAGCTCAAAAACAAAAAGTCGGTTAAATATCAAACTTTTCATACAAGTTCATTTTATTCCAAGGATGCGACAACAAGCTTTTCAGTAAAATCCCCTCACTCTTTAATGGGACACTGTTCGAAAATTTTCTCAAAAATAGCTCTAACGATTTTGAATAAAATCACACGTTTAAGCTATTTTCATGACAAACGAAGCGTATTTCTTGAATTTTCTGAGAATAGACCTCTTCATTCTGGTTAACTTATGTATAACTTATAATTCCTAAGAAATAAGATAAAAACTACTACACAAAAATGTAAATCTCATTCAAACACACACTTAGTTCTTGTTTTTTTTTTTTTTTTTTTTGCAAGGAATATCTTGTTTAAATTGTAAACTACTTCAACTTTTAAGTGGGAGGTCAACTTATTCATTTTTTTTAACTTCCAGGAATGTTGAAGAGAATCTAATTTAAATTGTTTCACATAGTGATTAAAAGACTTACTATCGCTTTAGTCTAGTGTATTCCCTTACTTCCCTTCTACTTACAAGGAAGCTAGTAATAAGACCATTTCTGCTAATGTTTATCTCGATTACTATGACGCACATAAAAAAATAATCTTTCGTAAGGAGAGTTTGTGAGCGGAACAGCTAGAAAAAGTCGTGTGAAAGGTACACCCAGATTTGTTTTCAGTGTCATTAGATTGTTTGGACTACAATTGTCTTTGTTTTTAGAGCTGTCAGTTCGGTGTCTAATGAAACGAATACACAAACAGGCTCCAGGTCTATGGAATTGTATGTTAGTTGACCTCATTAGGTTAAACTTTATCCAGGCAACTCACACCAATTGAGATTCTAACATTGACCCTCCAGATTAAGGGCAACACGCAACCCTGACGATCTGCTGGTGTTCTTTACACAGCACCCTAAAAGTATGTGAGGTCATGGCGTGTAGCTGTTTTTAAGAGAGAAATAATTTCGCATTTACATATTCGTTTCTTTTTACTTTCACTGCCGGGTACTATGTACGAACGCAGTAGGTAGAGTAGGTATTTTATTCTAGCCAAAAAGTCGATACCGAGATGTCAACGGAAATACATCTGTTGAGGACGCCCGAATAAAAACCTTTTTTAGGAAAAAACAAAGTTCGAGTGTGTATATGTATGTGTCTTGCAAAAGATTGTTCCTGTATCTACATTGTGCTAATCAAGATAAGTAATAGCAGAAATGGTTTTATTACTTGTAAATAGAAGGGAAATAAATTAAGCTGAGTTAAAGCGATAGTCCATCTTTTAAAAATTGTCGCTATTCGATTAACTTTAAAACTGGGTTTTTCTTTGCTTTCCAGGAGTAAACCAAAGAGAGATGAAACGATTGCCGCCTTTCCGTTTTTAAGTATTTTAAAATTGAAACCAATAACAAGAAATATCTCGGAAATTATTAATTTAAATAAATATATGATATAAATTGTGTATTTTAACGAGTTTTTTTTTTTTTTTTTTTTTTTTTTTTTTGTCTTCTCTGGATAAGGGTAAATCCTGAAAAATAAAAGTATCCGAGTAACTCATCCTAAGCGAGATTCGAGCTCACGACCTGCCGAATGTGAGACAGACATGCTACCACCACACTACCCAGCAGGTCTGTAAGTTTTTGTCTATCTCTAACGGTTCACTAGTTATAAAAAAAAGTTTTCCAATAATGAACAATTCTTCTGAGGCTATTCCTAGAAAATTAAGATATACATTTAATCTGTCATAAAATATTTTAAGCACATCATATTTTAATTAAAAGTATTAGTCATTTTTGAGAAAATCAATATTTTTTAAAAAAAAAATCATATAAAGGATAATTGGGGTGGGGAGATTTTCCTGAAAGTCTTTTTGTCACATCCTTGGATGATGCTCAACTTAAATACCAAATCTATACACACATACGCGCGAACTTTTTCTATTTTTTTTTCTTTTCTTTCTTTCTATTTTTTTCAGGGTGTCTCAGAGCATTTGTTTCCGATGAACTTGGATATCGAATTTTGGGGGTGGAATACAATACCTTCTTTACCTATATGTAAATTGTACACGTGGTCGAGAAAGTAATACAGACTTCCTATTTGAGAAGTGTATAAGCAATGAAGAATCGAAGCCAATAACGAGGAATATCTCGGAAGTATCAGGGAATATCTCCATTTTTTTGGTGTAGTAAGATTTTTCCTCTCTCTCACTCTCTCTCTCTCTCTCTCTCTCTCTCTCTCTCTTATGTTTTACTAGTTAGGTAAACAAAAGTCAGAATGAAGGGGACTTCAAACACGCTATTCCTAGAAAATTCAAGATATGCCTTTCATTTATCAGAAAATATGTTGAATATATATTCATAAAATGCTCTATGCAATGGGCAGTTTAAAATGGGGGAGACTTTCTTGAACATCTTTGTTTCACATCATTAGAAGATGAACTTAGAAGTTTGGTATTCAACCAACGTCTCGTTTTTGAGTTATGCTGTACACGGACACACAGGCACATATAAACGGGGCCTTCTTTGTACAAATGCTTAATTGGAGTCAGGGAGCCTCAAAACATTCATTTCCGGGAAAATACTCGACATCGAATTTTTGTGTGGAATATCAATACTTCTCCTACATTTCATATGTAGTAGGGAAAGTAAAAATAATTATACTAAATGTTTAAATAAAAGCTATTGTTATGCGTTTCTTCATGTAAGCAATTTATTTGAAATCGTCATGTTTTTCTTACCGCTACACACATTTTTACTTTCTCTATACGTACTATGTACATAGTGTATAGAGAAGCTATTACACTCCACCAAAAAGTTCGACACCGAGATTTCACCGGAAATATATGTTTTAGGGTCCCCTGTATCCAAAAAAAGTATTTTTAGAAAAGGTCCGTGTGTGTGTGTGTGTGTGTGTGTGTGTGTGTGTCCGCGTGTCAGTGTGTTTGTGAACACGATAACTCAAAAACGAAGTAAAATACCACATTTGGTATTTAAATTTAGTATCTTCCAGAGATGCGACACGAAGATTTTGAGAAAAATCCCCCCATCCCAAACTACCCTTTACATGGAACTTTTTTTCGAAAAATTTTACTTTCTAAAAAATGGCTCTAACGATTTCGATTAAAATATCGTATATTAAAGATATTTACCTGACAAATAAAATGTATATCTTCAATTTTCTAGGAATAGCCTCGGAAGTTTACTTTATTCTGGATGAAATGTACGGAATTTTGCATAGTTTCTAAACCGTAAGAGATAGTAAAAACTTACTACACAACAAATGTAGAGCACGTTAAAACACACCCTTTATACTATATACTTTTTTTCACGGAGTTGATCGTTTTATAGATATTCCTTGTTTTTGGTTTCAGCTTTAAAAAACAAAATTTTCTCATACAGATATTAGTCAACTCAGAACTTCAGTCACATAGCAACAGATTTTGACTATCACTTTAATCTTCCCTTATTTCACTTATACTTTTAAGGAAGCAAGTTATAAGAGTATTTCTGCTAATTTTTCTCGATTAGCATGATGTAAATAGAAGCATAAGCTCTCTAACAATAATTTGTTGCAGAGATATAGAGAAAGTCATGTGAATGGAACACATCAGATTTGTATAAAGTTGCAATAACAGCGCAAGGAGTCTGGAACCTAAGGCGCCAAATATAATATATGATATTCATAATAAAGAGTATGAAAAATAATATCCAGCCAAGCAGACTTGATATGATTAACCCAAGCCCGGAGGCAATAACTCTATTATACCAAACGCGGCAGCGAGAAATCTGGTAAAAGCAAATTGTAGGATCTCGTGACCATATGTTATTCACGTGTCTTGCACGAAGCCTTTGAAAAGCGCCGAGACAAATCTAGCAGAAAAGGTTCAGAACAGACATGAACTCGCCTTTCTCCAACCTCAGAAAAGAAAACTGAAGAAAAAGTTATTCCAGTGCCATCACACATAAACAGGATATTTGTCTGGGTTTTGTTAACTACCTCTGCAAAAGCACAGAGACTGGATGAAGTTTGAGCAACCTTGCCTATAAGGAACGCAAGCTATTGAAATTTAGTAATAGGCATATAGACATATTTCTGGGTTATTTTTGATGACATCCTGTTTGTATAGTTGTAACCAATACCAGCTATTGCTCATAAAAACTACACACAGTAAAAATATGGCCAAAGTTTGTGTTAATTGCAGCTGTTACATTAGCAGTACAGGCCATTGTGTTCCACGAGTGCGTTTTTCTGGGAATAATTTTAGTGTCTACACAGTACTTCCACTTTTTAATTATTGTTTACAAAGCAATATACCATGCGATATTTAGCGCTGGGAACTGATTTAATCAACTTGTTTGTTTCAAAACAAGATTTGATTCACCATTCTTTGTTGAAAAATATATTACTCCGCGTTCAGCACCGAGATTCCCTCCTCGCATGCTATTGGTTCAGTTTACAGTACGAACTGATATAATGATAATAATAATAATAATAATAATAATAATAATAATAATAATAATAATAATATCGCGTCGTTTCCTCGTTCAGATAAATTTCAGCCTGCTCTTTTTATTGTTCAACAACTAAACATTGCGTTATTGCCGCATCGGAGAGCCGATCCGATTTGCACTCATCTCATATACATACCACACCATACTGTAAGTAAAATACTTAATATAGATTGGCGTCTTATAATTTCTGGTACTTTGTTCCATGGTGCACGTTAAGATGGTCAGGAGACAAGCAGGTGATTACGTCACGATAAGGTTTCTCAACAGTTGGCGATAAAAGTACACCGTATTGTTGCAATATTGTTATAAATTATACATATTGTGACCTACCTTGAGTGTTTTATAGAATGCAAGGAAAGCAGGACGTTTAACAAAGCGTGGATTATGTTACTATGTTGTAGAAGAGTGACGAAGAGCACCAGCAATGTAGTTCGTTTCCGCCTTTTCAGGTTACAACGAACAAGGTATAGCTTGATACTAACAATTCGCTCGTCCAGTTGACTTTAGTATAAAGCCGGCCATTTTGGATTCTTGGTAACTGCCAATAAATTCTTCCCCTTATAGTTAATGCATCTAAATGTCTGTCGTCGACAAGGGGTTATTAACACGAGTATGTGCAGTTGAATGCATGTACACAAAGACTTACCCGAATTACGTATCGATTTTAGCACGCACTAGGTCCAAAGGAATGCGGTTCCAGACAGACTGGGGCCCTTGATAACTGCGGTATTTGTGGAAGCCATTGCCAAGTACTGCAGAAAGCAAAAAGTAAAAGTCAAATATCGCATCCAGCTCTCCTTGAAAAGCGCTGCAATTCCAAAGGGAAAACATCTGATAAATGACAAGTTATCTCAAAGACAACAACAACGGTTACACCTGTTGGCTCTCTGGAAGGGTTCTGCAAAATGAACCGGAACCTGGCAGCGGAAGTCGACGATGAAGGAATGTAGTTGTAGGAGTGGTTTTTGTTCCAGCGTTTCCCAACTGAGTTGGCCATGAGAATCACTGCATTTCAATGGCTTTGCGCTAAAGGGATACCATCATTTCTATTCCTGCCACGTCTAAACGAGCATGACCTCGAACTTTACTATAGAAATCAAACCTGCTGCACGCGATGAAAGCGTGTAATCCAGCGACGTAAAAGATGCAACTCTTTCATTTACAGCGAGGTTTACAGCGGAGAGAGTTAAAATTCCCACCGCATGCTTCATCACAGAGAAAACTACGGCTCTAATGAGGTGATACTGAAACGAACGCAACACTGAAAGTTCCGCAGAGCCCATATGATTCTATTCATTGAAAATACTCGTGAGTCAAAAGATCCAGGTTAATCATTATATTCAAGATAGTGGTCTTGATCCCGAGATACTTTTGGCTCCCTGGCCAATAACACACAATAAATTAAAGATCCTTTGCTAGATATCAAGTTATCAATAGCCAATAGTTTCGCAAATTTGTTCTTGTCACGCATACTATATTTCATGGGGTACTCAAGGAAACGCCGAAATGATAAAAAATAATCTTCTAAAGTATTATAGATCTGTAATATTTTGTATAGAATTACTGAACAAAAGAAGTATTCAAACCAAGATCATTCGAATGTATTCTAATATGGATAGTAATAATCCATTCGATTTAATTAGCTATCATCAAAATCTATCCTCTCCTACAGATACAAAGCTGTATGCACATTTTTTTTTAATTACGCTCCGTAATACGTTTGTAACACATTGTATGGTTGGAATTTTCTTATGGTGATTAATACCATTATATTATCATTGTAACACTAGCAGTATGATAATTTTAACGAGAAATTTAATTCACATTTATAGTAGTGAATAAACAGGCATCTTGGTAATTAATCAATATGGAGCACAATTTCAAAATAAACAATCTTTTCTTTCGTATCCATCGTACTCACTTGTATGGGTTGCCTAATATTTATTTATTTTAAGTCACAAAATGGAAAGAACTGCAAAACCAGCGCATAATTATACCAATTAATTTTTAAAACTAATCTGTCTTATATAACAAATTCAACCAGTTTCATTGCATATATTTTGTACTGCTCTGGGAAAATGTTTCAGGCCTCTTACTGTATTTTTGTATAAAACTATTATAAATATGGGAAAATAACAACAACAAAATATATGAATATGAGAAAAAGGACTTTAAAGTTTGAAATAGTCATTTAACTTACGCAACGCTTTAAAATGGCATCCAAAACATGAGTTACACCCGTCCTAGTAGAATCAAACATTACAAATATTACTCTCGACACTGTGCAAGTATAGATCAGTTTAGATCAGAATCGGCCAACTCAGTTATCTTCAACTTATCACCGTCCAGTGATGCAATACTCGCGCAAATTCTTTGGCAAGGGGATGGAAAAAAGGAAAGGGGAGGTCTACATCTGCCTTTCTCGCTGGTCTCACTGAGCTTTGGCCGTGAGCCTTAACTCAGTTGCTCGCTGACGTCACAGAGAATCAGCTGACAGCCGAATATTTTATCATTTCCCACCACTCTTTAATCCCTTCCTTTAAAATATTATCGAAAACATTATTTGTTCTTAATTGTACTATTCTGTACTGTTCTGTTATTGAGCTATTAGTTACGCATTTCCTGTGATTTATTCACATTCTTTCATCAGGAGCTTCGTTTATCCAATCTCGTAATATCTTCTGCGTTTGAAGTAAGGATGGCTTAGGCGGTCTTGCTCCGCATTCGGGAGGTCTCGGGTTCAAACCCCCGGGGCTGACCAAACTGAAGTCTTCTTCGCGGGTTTTCTCGGTCGCTACGCGAATGCTAGGTTGGATTATTTAATCAGCGATTTTTTTTTATCATCCCTTTCATCACTACATTTCATTTCTTCTTCACCAGGAATTGGGCTGGTCAGCCATCCTGGATGTGTATGACCAGAGTTTCTTCTCTTCGACAGGCTTCTGACTCAAGGCGTTGGCTTTAAATCCTTGGAGGTGTAAGTCCTCCGAAGTTGAGGGTAATCCGCAGAATCCAGGATAGTGGTGAAATAAATTGAACAATACCGGTGGGATAAAATGCTCAAATTGGTCAGATAAAATTCTCAGACCAGCGAAATTAAAAGGAAAAAAATCTGTGTTCCATTCACATGACTTTCTCAACATCTCTACAAAAATTATTGTTAAAAAGCTTTATTCTTCTATTTACTTAATGCTAATCGAGAAAAGGTTAGCAGAAAGGGACTAATTACTTGCTTCCTGTCTGACAATGGGTTATATGAATACAAATGAGTAGGTGTAGAGTATACTTTGCACTCTTTCAGGTATATTCTCTATTTGGCAAGAATAAAATCTTACGAGTACTTATTTAATTTTGAGAATACTCTAGCAATGGAAGCATAGTACAACATACTCAGGCGTCCATCTTACGTACAAGAGTATGTACTCTTATTTAGTATGAACAAAAGCTAGTATCTTCTCAGTTTTACGAGTTCATTGTCTTCTCATGTTGAGCACGGTTAAAAATATGCTCACTTCTGAATATAGGTATATAGATTTCCTCTTACTTAAAAGTAAATGTAAAGATATTGCCAGAATTTCAGCTACAAAGTATAATCATGGGAAAATATGCATAGTCACGGGCAGTGAAGAAGTTTCAAGATCCTATATTGCTTTAGAAAAACATAACCCAGAAATAAATTGAAAGTCAGCTTTGTTAATTAAGCTTTCCATTTAAGATGTTAACTAAACTTCCAGATACTCATAACTTTATAAGAAGTATACGAGTTAGTGTTAATATCCTAGGTTCTAAACTGTCTGACATGAATCCTCAATCATCAGACACTATTTCATTATTTTTCTAAGTTATGACTTTTAAATCAATGATTCTTTCCTTTTTTTGTCCATTGCCATTTCATTTATTGAATTGCTAACATTATCATAAACATTCAAGCGCTTTCAAAATCCTCTATTGTAAAAACATAACCTAGAGTATCACTTTGCTTACCATGCAAAGTTCGAACCTCAAAATTGTTGCTTAAAAATTGCTTATAAGAAAACTAGTTTGTAGAAAAATAGGTTAACGTTCAAGGATTATAGAAACTGTCTGATTTGGATCACATCCAGCACCTTATGAATTATATCTTTGCAGTCTGTGAATATTTTCTTTTTGCTTGACTTATTAATAATAATAATGGGTTCTTGCCTATAACTATTGTTTTATTAATGAAGTTTACAGCTATACGTTTGTTCATGTTCTCTACAATTACATGCTGCGTATTCCGCCCAAAAATTTGATGTCAAGATTTAATCGGAAACATGTTTTGAGGTCCCCTGAGTCCCCAGGATGCATTTTAGTAAAACGTTAGTGATTGCGCCCTTGTGTCTGTGAACATGATAACTCAAAAACGAAAAGTCGGTTAAATATAAAACTTGATATAAAGTTCAGTATCTTCCTTTACAAGGAAACATTTTCAAAATTTTGATTTTTTCAAAAATGACTAACAATTTTGATTAAAATACCATATAGGTAATAAAGATATTTGCATGGCAAATAAAATCTATATCTTGGATTTTTGGGGGGGAATAACCTCCGAAATCCTCTACATTCTGAATGACTTTTGCATAACTGGTAAACTATAAAAGGTAGAAAAAGTTACTTCACAGAAAAAGTAGATCTCGTTAAAACATTCCATTTACGTCCTATGCATTTTTTTAAGTTAACCATTTCCGAGATATTCCTGGTTATTGGCTTCAATTTTAAAATACTCATTTCATGTCTCCTTTGTTTTACTTTTGATCATGCAAAAAGAACCGCATAGCAATCACCTTAAAAACAATCTGATGTGTTCCATTCACATGGCTTTCTCTATATCTCTACAACAAACTATTATTAAAAAGCCCATGCTTCTATTTTCTTCATACTAATCCAGAAAAAATTAACAGAAATAGAGTTTATTACTTGCTTTCTTGTAAGTAGAAGCGAAATAAGGAAGTACCGTAGGTTAAAGTGATAGTCAAAAGCTGGATGATATGTGAGTGAAGTTCCTTTGTTTGTATGGGCAGGAGTTGACAAATTCATGTATCAGAAAAGTAATAGTTTTTAAAGCTGATACCAGAAACAAGGAATATCTAAAAAAGGATCAACACCACGAAAAAAATGTATATAACAAAAACGGTGTGTTTTAACTAGACCTACATTTTTTGTGTGGTAAGTTTTTGTCCATCTCTTACAGTTTAGCAGTTATGCAAAATTCCTAAAAATTCATCCAGATTAAAGTAGTCTTCAGAGGCTATTCCCAGAAAATTCAGGATATACAATTTGTCAGGTAAACACCTTTAATATACGATATTTTAATTAAAAACGTAGAGCTATTTTTGAGAAAATCAAAACTTTCGAAAAAATTTCCATGTAAAGGGTAGTTTGGGGTAGGGGGATCTCCTTGAAAATCTTCCTGTCGCATCCTTGGAAGAAACCAAACTTAAATACCAAGTTTGGTATTTAACGCTCTTTTCACTTTTTTTGGATTCAAAGGGACCCAAAATATGTATTTCCGGTGAAATCTCGGTATCGAATTTTTGGGTCTATTACAATATGTTACTTTCTCTAAAACATATTAAGAAAAACACATATATTAAAGAAAAATTCCCTGCCCCAGCCGGGAATCGAACCCGTGACCTCCAGGAAACCAGCTCGCTGACCACTCGATCACGTAGGCAGTGTTTAAAATATTTGACTATCGCTTTAGCTAAATGTATTTCTTATCTCTGTAATATTTACAAGGAAATAATAAAACCATTACTGCCAATGTCACTTGTAACGTTACCACACACTTTTGTAAAACACAGTCTAATAAAAGCTAAGTATTTTATTTGCTCGTACTTGGCAGTTCAGTTAAATTTACATTTACACGTACAATTGTAGGATACGGCAGGTAAAGTGATGGCCAGACTTTTAAGAACGTGTAACTTCATGATGGCTCTTAAACTCTTTGTATGACCGCGCCTCTTCCCGCGAATAATAGGACTTATAGTTGTGAAACTATAAGATATTCGCATTCACAAATTCGAACCGATATGGTATATCTCACAAATGGTCAACTGAAACAAACCGATTCTTTACATAAACTCCTGCTTTAATGAGATCTGTAAAAAAAATTATAATAATAATAATAACAATAATAATAATAATAATAATAATTTGAGAAAAATAGTCAATTTTTGTTCACAATTTTCATTTTGCATTCTTTAAAAAATGTTTAACCTAATTACGAAGTTTCGTATTTATCGAAACTTAATTGCACAGACACACAACGCATGGGCTTCAAAGCATACATTTTTAATGAAATCTCGAATTAGAATTTTTGGATAAAATTCCTGTATCTAATATACGAGATTAAACGTTCTTACGCAGCGCCAAGTATTTTCCCCGGTGATATACGGTCAGCTTATTCTACTGTTTTGGTTTTTGTTGGTAGTTTAACATTTTTTAATCTGGTTGGTCATATCGGACGATGGGTGAAATGATGCTCAAATGGTTTCAGAGTCCTTAAGTTAGTCGACATTGTCTTCTCCGGATATGGGGAAACCCCTTAGCCTTATCCGGCTAAGTCATCATTCGAACTCGCGACCTCTTGAATCAGAGACAGATATGCTAACCCCACAGTACCGAGACGGGCTCTACTCTTTTGTTCGCTAAATCTGAAGACTATCATCCAAAAAAGCTGGACTCAAGTTAATAATGTACAAAAGAAGTCTTCAGAAATTTTTAGCAATAAATATTCATTGACATTGTAACCTATAAGCAAAAAGCTTAACAAATTATTTAGAAAACGTTCAGAGGGGTTCAGACTGGAAAGTTCAATTTAGGTTAATTTGAGACTACAGTGAACTATTAAAAGTTTAGTGCGTATCAATAGAGAGCGGAGTAGTAATGTTTTAGATGCTTAAAATACGTTGCTTAAAATACGTTCCTTAAACCGTTGTATTTAGAATCTATAACATTAAAAATACTAGAAATAAATCCGCAGCTATTGAAGAAAAAAAATGTGATTTTTCCATTCACAAAACTTTCCTTAGCTCTTCCACACACAAACCATTCTTACAAAAGATTATTCTTTTATCTACGTCAGTCTAGCCAAAACATTAATAGAATTGGTCTTAATACTGGCTTCCTTGTAAGTAGGAGGGAAATAAGGAAATACAATATGCTAAAGCGATATGCAAATATTTTAAAAGCTGGTCCCCATTTGAAACAATTGAGCTCGCTTCGATCAACTCTACAAAAAATGTATACGACATAAATGTGTTTTAACGAGCTCTCTCTCTCTCTCTCTCTCTCTCTCTCTCTCTCTCTCTCTCTCTCTCTCTCGGGTTACCGGCTACGTAAAATCTCAGCAAAATTCAACCAGAAGGAAGAGCTACTCAGAGGCTATTCCCAGAACAATTCAATATATAACAATTTTAATTAAATTCATTAGAACCATTTTTTAGAAAAACAAAATGTTCAAAAAAAGTTTCCACAGGGTAAAAGGGTAGTTGGACGTGAGGGATTTTCTTGAAAATCTTCGGGTGACATCCTTGGAAGGTACTAAACTTAAATACCACATTTGGTGTTTAACGTCTTTTCAATTTTGAGCTACGCTGTCCACAAACATACCACATTTGGTGTTTAACGTCTTTTCAATTTTGAGCTACGCTGTCCACACACATACACACACACACACACTCACAGGTATTTTTTCTAAAAGTGCTTTTTATTAAGGGGGTCTCAAATCATGCATTTCCGGTGACATTTCGGTATCGAATTTTGGGGTGGAATACAATACCTTCTCTATGCACTATGTACATAGTACGTGTAGATAAAGTAAAAGTTAAGGGAGTGATGTAAGTGATTTAGCGATTTTAACATACTTTAATGTGCAATGTTGGCTTTAAACCATTTTGGAACTGACACGGATACCTACAATTATTACTCAAGAGGGGTCCCACGTTCGATTCCCGGCTGAGAAGTATTTTTCTCCAGTACAGATTATTTCCTAACCTCCCCAGAATCTTAAAATATGTCAATGTGTGTGTGTGTGTGTGTGTGTGTGTGTGTGTGTGTGTGCGCGTGTGTGATCTTATGATTAAAATTAATAATAAATAGAAACTCAACATCAGCAATTGAGTTAACAATGGAACAATAAAAAATCTTATGTGTTCCATTCACATGACTTTCTCTACATCTCTGTAACAAATTGTTAAAAAGGTTAATCGTGTATCTGCATCACGCTTATCGAGATAAAATTAGCAGAAATATCGTGTTACTTGCTTTCTTGCAAGTAGAAAGGAAATAAGGGAGTACGGTAGGTTAAAGCAATTGTCAAATGTTTTAAAAGCTGGTTGCTCTGTGACAAATTATCTTATTTGTTTGGAAAGGAATTGGGAAATTGCCGTATGAGAAAACTAATAAGTAGGTATTTTAAAGCTGAAACCAATAACAATGAACATCACAGAAACGGTTACTCTTAATAAAAATATGTAAGATAAAATTGTGTGTTTTAATGTGATCTAGGATTTTTTTTTTTTTTTTTTTTTTTTTTGTTTTTTTTTTTGTTTGTGAAATAAGCTTCTTTCTATCTCTTACGGTTTACCAGTTATGCAAAATTTTACAAAATTCATTCAGAATAAAGAGGTCTTCAGAGGTTATACATATCTTTAATATACCATATTTTAATCAAAATCTTGAGAACAATTTGAGAAAATCAAAATTTTAGAAAATTTTTCCATAAATGGGTAGTTGGGGTGGGGGATTTTCTTGAAAATCTTCTTATCGCATCCTTGGAAGATACTGATCTTAAATACCAAGTTCGGTATTTAAAGGACTTTTCATTTTTGAGCTATGCGCGCGCGCGCGCGCACGCACACACACACACACACACACTTTTTTTTTTTTTTTTTTTTCTAAAAATGCTTTTTTTTTTTATTCAAAGCGTCTCAAAATACGTATTTCCGGTGAAATCGTGGTATCGAATTTTTAGGTGGAATACAATACTTCCTCTGTACACCATGTGCATAGTACGTGTAAAAAGGATTAAAAGCATTGCCATATTTGGCGTCATAGTAAATAAGCACTTTCTCTAAATTAAGCACGGAAATTTTATGGCGTGTTCATATTTATTTGCACTCTGAGATCTATCACTAAAACTGCTACTGCATATCTCATAGCAGATAGATAGTCTTTAGAGCTTCAAGTGTTGCTATGTTTAATGGTACAGGCTTTTAAGAATTATAGTAACCGTTTTACTTTCTCTACACGTACCATGTACATAGTATAAAGAGAAACTATGCATTCTACCCAAAAATTCGATACCAATATTTAATCGAAAATAGACTTTTAGGGTTCCTTGTTTCCAAAAAAAAAAAAGTATTTTCAGAAAAAGGTACGCCTGCGCGCGTGTGTGTCCGTGATAACTGAAAAACGAAAAGTCGGTAAAATACCAAACTTGGTATTTAAGTTTAGTATCTTCCAGGAATGCGACACGAAGATTTTGAGATAAATACCCCCACCCCAAACTACCCTTTACATGAGAAATTTCTATTTTTTTTTTATTTTCTCAAAAATGGCTCTAACGATTTTGATTAAAATAACCGTATATTAAAGATGTTTATATGGTAAATAAAATGTTTTCTGGGAATAGCCTCTAAACGTCTCTTTAGTCTGAATGAATTTTGCTGAATTTTCCCTAACTGGTAAGCAGTAAGAGATAAAAACTTACTGCACAAAAAATGCAGATCACAGTAAAACACACAGTGTATGTCATATACGTTTTTTTTTCGTGGAATTAAGCATTTCTGAGATATTCCTTGTTTGTTTCAGATTTAAAATATTTAAACGTTTTTCACACGGAAGGTTGTAAACTCATGGCGCTACATATAAACGGATTTCAACCACAAGGCAACCGGCTTTTAAAAGATTTGACATTAATTTTAGACTAGTGTATTCTCTTATTTTCTTTCTATTTTCAAGGAAGCAGCTAATTAAGATAATTTCTGCTAATGTTTATCTCGATTATCATAAAGTAGATAGAAGAATATGCTTTTTAACAATAATTTGTTTCAGCGATGTAGAGAAAGTAATGTGAATGGAACACGTCATTTTTTTTATTTAATTATGATTATATGAAGTGTAAAATAAGACAAATAAAACTTAAATGCGAATGTAACACAGAAAAATAGGCCCTTAAAATAGATTGAAATAGTGGACACTAAGGTTAAAATAGTAATTTTTAGGAATAGCAAATTGCTTTATTTAGACCTAAACATACAGGAAATAAGTAAATAGAAAAGATTAAGCAAGCGTATGTTAAGGCAAAGAATAGGCATTTGCCTACAATCTCCTGTCATAACTCAGCTTCTAACAATTTGGCGCATGATTTGCCCCATCTATGATGACGAAGTTCGCTGCTCCCATGGCCATGATCTCGTTCGGTTCTGGCCTTCACTTAGTTCCCATCGTGCTCCCACAGGAAATGAAAGCGGTATTTCAATTTCAACTTTTAAATGTCAGATTTTCTTAGAATATTATAAGCCGCTGCGTCATGGCCGACAGATTTGTCGGCTCATTTCCGTTCGCTAAATTGCTTTATTAGCCGTGTAATTTTCTTTCCTGTGTCAGGAAAAGAAAGTAGACAGTTTGGTAATCATTCATGGCTTTTTCTGTTTCCTTTACGGTTATTTACAGTGTTTAAACGTTGTGACTTTCCTCCCAAAATGGCAAATCAACACAACAGGGTTATTTCTGCTCTGTGATGCTTAAGAGTGCCAATTGCTATGTTCACAAATCCTGAGGGAGTGCCTCCGTGGTCGAGTGGTCAGCCCGGAGGTCCCGTGTTCAATTATCCAGAATTATTCCCTATCCCCCACAGAGTCTGGAAGTATGTATGTGAGAGTGAATGTGTGCATGTTTGAGGAAATAAAACAGTTTAAGCCCAACGTAAATCTACAGACGAGTTGTTTCTAATTCGAAGCTCCCGATATGACCTTAGATGTTAAAGGGGGCTATATAAATGAAACAAAACAAAAAATAAACTTGGCTCCTGAAAAAGAAAGGAAACATTTCTTCTTTTGAGTTTCAGAGATTAATCACGGCAAAATATGAAGGAAAATCTAATGTGTCACATTAACATGACTTTTTCTTTCCGTTATAAAAACAGATTCTCCTATTTGTTTCATGTTAACCAAGACGATCATTTGTAGAAATAAGTGTTCCTTAGAAAATCCAAGAAATAACACTCCTAGCATCGAAAAAATTTGTATTTAGTAACCATCGCCTATTAATAGATGGCAGTTAAAGTTTGTTATATCCAACACGTGATTTCGTTGCCATAGGCGATTGAATCAACAATAGTGTGCTTCTTTAGATGGGACAAAAACGAGTTTCGAGCGGTGATTAAACACTTCTATTTAAAAGACACCGAGAGAGAGAGAGAGAGAGAGAGAGAGAGAGAGAGAAAAGCCGAGCTGGATGAAATTCATTGCACATTTCTTGTGGCAGTACATCGACAAATTTTGAACATTATCGTTCCGGATGTCCAGTAGAACTGACTTCCTCCGAAATTGTTGACAGAATCCAGGATATGGTTTTGAATGATCGACAAATCAAAGTTTGCGAAATAGTAGAGGCCACAGGCATAACACAAGATACAGTGTTCTCAATTTTGCACCAAAAATTACGTCTGACAAAGGTCTCGGCAAGATGGGTGCGGCGATTGCTCTCAATGGAGAATAAACGCAATCGTGCGATCGATTCAGAAGTTGGTATGGCACTTTTCCTCGCAATCCTGACGAGCTTCTGCGTCGATATATAACTGTAGATGAAACGTGGATACACTGCTACACTCCAGGGACAAAAGTACGGTCGAAACAGTGGGTTTTTAAAGACGAATCGCCTTCGAAGAAGATAAAGGTGATGAAATATGCAGACATGGTGATGGCCTTGGTCTTTTGGGATGCACGTTGAATCATTTACATAGATTATTTGCATAAAGGAAGAATGATAAATGGATAGTATTATTTATCGTTACTGCACCCATGAATGGAGAAATCAAGAAAAAAACGCCCTCACTGGCAAAGAAAAAGATTCTCTTGCATCAAGACAGTGCAAGGGTGCAAATTTGTGCAGTTTCGATGACGAAAATGTTAGAATTGAAGGTTCGAATTATTACAACATCCACCGTATTCACCAGATTTGGCCCCAGTGACTTTTTTTTTTTTTTATTTACAAACTTCAACAAGTGGTTCGGCGGAAAAACGAAGAGGTCATCTCCCAAACAGATGTTTATTTTGAGGACCTTCCAAAATCCTCCTTTTTGGAAGGCTTAAAACAGTTGGAGAAACCTTGAGAAAAAATGTATCAAGCTAAAAGGAAATTATGTTGAAAAAAAATCTAACAAAAATAATTTGTTTTTTCTATATTTTTCTACGGACTTATTGAAGGCCCCTCGTACATATTCCCATATAGATAAAAGGGAAATAAGGGGATACTATGCAAATCCAAACTAATTAAACTATAAAAAAAGAACTGAAGCTTTCCTGGCGACGTATTAATTCAAAATCTTCTCGGGCTTCTAGTCAGGTAAAAACTTGGCTTGACACCAACGTTTCGAAGAAGTGCATCACCCTGAAGACGAGGAAGATGCACTTCTTCGAAACGTTGGTGTCAAGCCAAGTTTTTACCTGGCTAAAAGCCCGAGAAGATTTTGAATTAATTAAACTATGTTCCAAAAGAGACACTGCACAGCAAATTGAGTACAAATTTAAGCTAATAAACAAAACTAGTGAATAATCCAAAATGTGTTCAATACTGGATGATTTCTTTTTCTTCTTCTATTATTATTATTATTATTATTATTATTATTATTTCTGTGTTTACCTTTTCGTATGTAAGATTTTATAAGACAGCGCATAGGGTCAGATACCTATTGAGCAGCAGAGGCTCTGCATCAGAGAGAAGCAAAAATCGGTGATCAGCCTGATGCCTGATCAATACTGAATGTCAATATAAATAAGCCTGCTTTACGAGTACAACCAATATTTGTGCCCCAAATTGAAGGTCGATAGCTTTTAAGAATTCAGTATTAATTAAGAATATGCCTTTCACATGGGTAACAAAATTTTGATTAAATATAACTACCTTGATTTTCCCTTAATTAAGGTGAATTTAAAAGGCAACTTGTTTAAATTTGTTAAGTATTGATAGTTAAGTTTGCGTGTGTATTTGTGTGTATACACACATGTGTTTCAGGACGTTATTGCATTAACTCTAATTTCTATGATTGGGACTATGTCCTGTTGAAAGGGAGTAAATAAATAAGTACAGCTTTAGTCAAATCTTTTAAGATCTGGTCGCTATATGATGGCTCATTGTATTTGAAAATTAAAAACAATTAGAATATCTCGGAAATACTAAACCCCACAAAACTGACAAATTGGGCGCTTTAACGCGATGTATATTTTTTTATATTAAAGTTTTGTCTATGTCTTATGATCTTCCAGTTGACAAGTGTCATAGAATGAAGAGGACCTCAGAGGTTATGCCCAGATAGTTCAAGAATATACGCTTCATTTGTCATGAAAATTGCTTAAAACATGTGATATTTTATCAAAAGCGTTAGATCTTAAGTCATCCATGTTATCTGTTACGCTGACGATATTTCAGCGATCGGGCAAAAGATATAGCGCGCCTAAAGTCATGTCATATGGATTTGCGGTATTGTGTCATGTAACGAAAGAGAATGCTATACAGAAAACGCCCATTTCCAAAGCTGTCGTTCATCATTATATTAAATGCAGACTTGTTCACCTGAATCGTGATAGTCATAAATATTTTCTGGATAGCCCAAAAAAGAATTTGCATTCCTGGAATGGAGTAGAGTAAATAAAACAAGAAGCAACTTCACAGAAAATGCGTACCTTGAATGCAATATTTGGACTATTAGGCAACTACATCTAGGGGGCTAACATAAGTCTTCTATGGTCTTGGAGAAACAGCCTCTGGTATTATAGGTCGTGGGTTCAACCCCACGGAGGGCGATGGATTTTTTAGGGGGGGGAGGTAAAAATCCTTAGCATGGCTTCCTTCGGAAGGGAAGTAAAGCTGGTGGCCTCGTGGTGTGAAAGAGGCGTCTAGGGAAAATTAAGCGATCTTTCACGTCCAATATAGGATGGAACGCTGAGAACCACATCAGTTCAAGATCGTCCATAAATAAAACTGAATTTAATTTATAAACCTTACAGTTACACCTTTTTGTAATTACTAAAGGTGGCAGAAGGGGCATTTCAAAGACCCTGCAAGGATCTTTCCGATGATGACGCATATCTTTCCCTAATGGGAGTAAACATATTTCTTGTAGATGAAATGTGATACGCCAGATCAAGTTTCCAATGCCTACTTAGTCCCACGGTAGGTTCAGTTCACACACAAAAAACAGGAACGGTGAAATAAAGATTCTCAGGAGCATATCTGGAATTTTTTATCCAACGCATTTGGGTTTATTTAACGGTAATGACTAGAGGAAGAAAAAGCTGGTGTGTTATATTCACAGTCTCTGACTTCTGTCGCTTATTAGTGGATAAGCAAATTATTATTACGAACGTTACTTTAATCGAGAAAATAATTTCCAGATATAAATGAATTACACATTTCGTTATATATACAAAGGGAATAGTGTACTGAACAATTCGAACCATTAATAACGGATACAAAGAGGTATTTTAGATAAAATATGTCTTTTAAAGGGATCTACATTTTTTGTGAAATAATTTTCGGCTATCCATCAACGTTTACTATTTATACACAATTCTACAAAATTCCTTCCGAGTGAAAAAGACTTCACAACCTAGTCCCCCAGAAAATTCAAGACATATATTTTATTTTAACGTTATTTTCTGGAATATCTTTATGTAGCATCTTCGGAAAATGCTGAACTTAAATACCAAATTAGGTATTAATCTCACATTTTATTTTGAAAATTTTATACAGATACATAGGACCGTTTTCTGTTTTGTTTTTTTCCTTTATTTTTTATTTAATACTCCTATTTCTGATAAAATCTTGACATAGAAGTAAAAATGAATGTGGTAATTATGGTGTTGTATCGTATCTTTGTGAATTTGATTAACAGTACAATTCATTCATCCTAAATCCCAATTGATAACTTTAATCACGCTGCTTTTGCAGAGGACTTAATATTTCAACGGTGTGTGTATTGAACGTAAAAGTTTCAATTAAAAGACAAAAGCCTTGAATCAGTTATTTTATCGGATGACGTTATTACGAAGAAAGCGGACAGTGCAACACATGGAAGTTAATGTTGAAGATGAAATGCTGTAATAAGTGTAATGTAACATAATATTTTGAGAAAACTAATGGCCTTCTTGAATATTTTTCGTTTTTGTTAGCTCAAAAAGATAGCTGTCGATGAACAGTAATTACAGAGTTAAACATTAATTTCAGCTGTTTTAAATCACCTATGTTTCAAAAATATTTACACTGCTCTTGCAGATAAATTCCCCCAATAATAATACCAGGTGGCCTAACTGACCCATATTTGGCGTGTGCAGAAATTTCTTCGTGGGTTAAAAGAGTTGTAGAACTCAACGGGGCTATTTCAAGTTAAAAACCCGACCAGTGGAGCCTAGCGACAGCGACCTTCGTTTTACCTCTTTCAATTTATATCACACGGGTAAATCCGCGAGAAAAGCGGATAGGTACCGTGGTGATTTGCCCACGCCCGAGTACACTCGGGCGACTAGTTCCTGCCCCTGGCTCCTGGACACGTCCACTCGCACCGCTGAAAAGCAACAAGTGCCTATAAAACGAAGGCCGCTGTACCGGTTTTAATTTGAAATGACCCCGTTGAGTTCTGCGACTCTTTTAAAGCACACTGCACACCTCAAATACAGAGCAGTTGGGCCACCTGTTAAATATATGTTTTAACTTTATACCAGATAAAGGAACACGAACTATAATAGTAGATGCAATATAAGGGTGGTACGCGGTTTACGACAAAATCAAGTGCAATTTCAAAAATATGTGTTCCATTCACATGACCTTCTCTACATCTCTGCAACAAATTATTGTTAAAAAGCCTATTCTTCTATTTACTTCATGTTAATCGAGAAAAATTAGCAGAAATAGTTTTATTACTTCCATGTAAGTAGAAGGGAAATAAGGGAGTATCATAAGCTAAAGCGATAGTCAAAAGCTGGTTGCTATTTGATTGAAGTTCCTTTGCTTGTATGGACAGGAGTTGACAGATTATGAGAAAAGTATAAGTACTTTACAGCTGAAACCAATAATAAGGAATATCTCAAAAACGATCAACTCAGGGGGAACAAATTTTATGTATATAATATAAATTGTGTGCTTTAACGAGCTGTACATGTTTTGTTAAGTAAGTATTTGCATATCTCTTACAGTTTACCAGTTATGCAAAATTCATCCAGAATACAGATGTCTTCAGAGGCTATTCCCAAAAATTTCAAGATATAAGTTTTATTTGTCAGTAAATATATTTAATATACGATATTTTAGTCAAAATCGTTAGAGCCATTTTTGAGAAAATCAGAATTTTCGAAATTTTTTCCATGTAAAGGGTAGTTGGGGGTGGGGTTCTTGAAAATCTTCGTGTTGCATCCTTGGAAGATACTGAATTTAAATACCAATTTGGTACTTAACGGACTTTTCGTTTTTTGATCTATGCAGACACACACACACAGACACATGCACACACAAGGACATTTTTCTAAAACTGCTTCTTTTTTGGATTCAGGGGGTCTATAAACATATATTTCCGGTGAAATCTCGGTATCGAATTTTTGGGTGCAATACAATACCTTCTCTATACACTATGTACATAGTACATGTAGAGATAGTAAAAATATGAGCCGAAAACTTTGGATAGAACAGCCATAAAAATACTGCAGAAGAATGGCTGTTTCATGACCGAGTTTATTTTCAAACAAACACCAGATCGATTGATGTCGAGTCACGAAAGTTCATTGTCATCGATTACTTTCACTGGTAACCGGAAAACAATAATAATTGCTATCATGTGGAGAAGTAGGAAATTACAGAGTCATGGCAAATGGATGTGCTTCTTTCCTTCCTAATTAAACCAAATCAAGATCGAAGAAGGATATGCTATATTAAAAAACTGTGTTCCATTCACATGACTTTCTCTTCACTGTGAAACAAATTATTTTTAAAAAGCTTATTCTTCTATGTACTTCTTGATGATTGAGATAAACATTAGCAGAAATCATCTTTATTACTTGTTTTCCTGTAAGTAGAAGGGTAATAAGGGAGACTAAAGCGATAGTCAAATATTTTAAAAGCTGGTTGCCATGTGGTCGAAATCTGTTTCTTTACAAATTCCCGTATGAGAAAAGTTTAAGTATTTTGAAACTGAAACCAATAAGAAGTCATTTCTCAGAAATGGTCAACTCCACGAAAAACTGCATATGGCATAACGCGTGTATTTTAACGAGATCTGCATTTTTTGTGCAGTAAGCTTTTGTCTGGCTCTTACGGTTTACCAGTTATACAAAATTTAGCAACATTAATCTAGAATGAACAGCTCCTCAGAGGCTATTTCCAGGAAATTCGATATATACACTTTATTTGTTACATAAGTATCTTTTATATATAGTACGTTAATCAAAATTGTTAGTCATTTTTGAAGAAATCAAAATTTGCAATTTTTTTTCCGTGTAAATGGAAGCTGATCATCGTGTCGCATCCTTGGAAGAAACTAAACTTAAACACCAAGTTTGATATTTACGGACTTTTTGTTCTTGAGTTATCGTGTTCAAATACATTTGTATACACGGACCTTTTTTTTTAAAAAATGCCTTGCTTTTTTTTATACGAGTATCCTAAGACGTGTATTTTCGGAATATCATTTTCGAATTTTGGGTGAAATGAAATATCTTCTCTATATACTATGTATATAGTACGTGTACAGAAAGTAAATAGTGGTAAGAAGGTTATTCTGCCAGTTTTGCCTGGTATGTTAAACACAAAACAACATGATGCGCTAATTAAACGCATATTAAGAAATAAAGACATGTATAAAGTCATACTAAAGAGTGAAATGCAAAAATGTAACCAATATGACTGCATTCCATGCCTGTAATTATTATAGATATTAAAAATTTATGAATAGCCCCGAGCAGCAAAAAGAAGTGGATGAGTAAGTTAGTTTGGTTGCGAGAATGCCGGAAAACCCGACTTCCCAAGCATGTAATGATCGCCAATATCGTATTATTGCGACACAAGTTAGGTAAGTGCATCTTTGCAGAACCAGGGACAAGTTTGAAAATGCGAAACGAAAACGAGTATTTTAACTTCCGAGTTTCTGCAAAAGGCTAAACGCAGGTGGTTACACATGGTTTTGTCGACGATAATGAATAACGGAGATATTTACGCAAAAATAAAATTAATCATTGTCAGCTGTTCAAAAGCAATATAAGGTCGAGTGTCAGCCTCTACGAATTGACACTCGATTTGTCACACCTCGAAGCTGACCAAGCCAGCGAATTTAGGCGTCATCATAACTTCGGAAGAGTTATATTTAAATGCAGAATGAATTAAAGTATACGTAACAGTCAACAAATAAAGGAACCGAATGGGATGGCTCAGGTGGTAACGTCTGTGCCCCCTTTTGGGAGATCTCGGTTTCAAATCCCGAGGGCTGACCGATCTGACAGCGTTTTTTTTTTTTTTTTTTTTTTTGTAGTTTCTCCTTTAGTCCGGTCGGGTACCGGCGGCTTAAATGATCGTAAGATAGAATGTAAAAATAGGATTTATGGTTGGATATCAGCTTTAGTTATAATTATAATTAATGCTAGATACCAGTATTTGGGCTATTTTGTTTTAAGTAGCCATTTTTCGATCAAATTAAAATTTAATATAAAATAATACAGCATAAATATATCAATAAAAAGATAGTGTATAAGGAATAATAGAAGGTTTAAATTAAATAGTGTTATAATTTCAAAAATAGAAATTGATTAAAATAAGTAAAATTAACATTAAAATAAACACATTAACATTATATAATATTAAATGCAATTGAAATAAACATTGATGGTAATTAAAGATCATAATTATGATAAATATATTTGAAATCTGGCAAAAAGATAAAGAAAAATTTTTTGAAATTAGAATGCATAATTTTTTTTTGTTCTTTTTCTTTTGGTTTAATTAATATGCGTAATTTAATTGTTATATACATGTTTTAGAAATTAAGTACCGGGGTATGGTATTGCATACCTGTACTTATTTATTTTCCCTCTGTCGTCAAGGCAAATGCCAGAATGAATATTTAATACCACGACCCAAAGTTCCACCTTCAGTCTAAACAGTAATAATGAACATATAAGACAAGGTGAATGTGCTACCATCTATCAACAGACAATAAAGCAGGCAGGGTGATGCCACCCTAATGTCATCTGCACGGCGCAATTACAGCTGCCTGGCATGAAGGTTTGTGACACGGATCAAAGCAGTATGGCCTGTAATGTATGGAAGCAGAGGTGAAGTTGTTGAACACCTCTGTAGTCACGTGACAAAGCTAGTTAGTATAGTACAGGAATGAGACCTAGAAGGTTAACTATCCGCAAACTCCTATCTACGAAGTACCTGCTGGAACCTAGCAGATCCGTAGGGTTATGGTCAAGTAGTTAAAGCGACGTAAATAAAATGGCATGAAAGTGAAGAAGGTAAGATTTAAATTTTAAAATTCAACAATAAAATACAATTATATTGAAAGTATGCGATAGTAAAATAAACATTTTAACTGTTGGACTATGAATAACATCAACGATAAACAACGTAAAACGCATGGGATTTAGGAATTTGAACTTTCCACTCGTGACAATGAGCGGGAAATTGATAACAAATCACCATTTTTGGCAAACAAAATAACAATACGTAGCAGACACCACAATGTGTAGGACAACATACTAGTTTCTAGCCTGCGATGTGGGTTTGAATCTTAGCTCTAAGCGACTGGCTAAAGACTTCTGCTTCAAGGTTTGTTTAAAAGAAGTTTTCAAAATACAAACTACGGATATACACCTAACTGTTTAACTGACTGGAAAATTTTGACTAATACTATGATGGAAAATGTAATATATTTTCCATCATAGTATTCGTCAAAATTATATATATATATATATATATACGTGCGTCCTTAAAAACTATTGACCATTTTTAATATATATCATCAATTCATCACAATGTTTATGAATGTCAAAACCCTGTTATATTTTCTTTGGAATGGAGGCTTACAATGAAGTACATTGTGACCAAGTCCTGTGACCCCAATCGACGAACGTGTATGAAAGGCTTGCTTGGTAGCCATTGTTAAACTGCGTTAGTGGACACCTGTGCCGGAGACAAGTTCTTTCGACATCGCAGCTGTGATTGCTACACCTGTGCGAGTGGACACGTATTTGACGTCGAGCTCGCATTGTTACAACTGGGTGAGTTTGTGACGTTCGCACGTGGACTGTTTCCGGAAGTTTCCAGTCATGTGATTAAGAGGCATAAAAAAGGCAATGAAGCCCTTCAGAGCGTTCATGGCACGGATACATCCGCAAGAAAAGCGGATAGGTACCGTAGCGATCTACCCACCGCCCGAGGGAACCCGACGACTTGTTCTTGCTTCTGGTTCCTGTCTCCTGGTCGAGCTTTCAGTCTCAACTGGGAATGCATAGGGAGCAGTTGAGCGAGTTCGACGGGAAATTCGTAGTGTTGGCCACCGCCGCCACGAAAAGAAAGGATACGGCAGAATTGCTACAAAAAACATTTAAGGGAGACAGTTATTTGTGAGCAGGTTCTGATAACAATCAGATTGTGGAATAAATAAAAGGTTGTTTGTTGAAGTAAAATAAGAGCTTTCGTTACAGATAATATCGTGGTCCCAAAAGTACAAACTACACCTATAACTTTACATGTCGATCATTCGACTTTTTACTTTCCCTACACGTATTATGCACATCGTGTATAAAGAAGGCATTGTATTGTACCCAAGTATTCCATAACAACACTTCACCGGAAATATATGTTTTGAGACCCTGAATCCAAAAAATGTTAGAAAAATGTCTGCCTGTGAGAGAGTGTGTGTGTGTGGGGGGGGGGGAGCAGCATAGCTAAAAACGAAAAGACCGTGAAATATAAAACTTGGTATTTAAGTATCTTCCAAGGATGTGACACGAAGATTTTCAAGAAAATCCCCTCCACCCCAACTACCATTTACGTGGAACATTTCTCCAAAATTTTAATTTTCTCAAAGATGGCTCTAACGATTTTGAATAAATGTTTAAGAAAGTTATATGACAAAATGTATGTCTTGAATTTTCTGGGAACAGCCTCTGAAGCCCTCTTTACTCTGGATGAATTTTTCTTGAATTTTGAATAACTGGATAAACCGTAAGAGATAGACAAAAACTTGCTACACAAAATAATGTGATCTCTTTAAAACACACAATTTAAGATATATGCATTTTTTTTCGTGCTGTTGACCGTTTTCGAGATATTCCTTGTAATTGGTTTCAGTTTCAAAATAAACTTTTCTCATACGGGAACTTGCCAATTCCTGGCCACGCAACGAAACGGTTTCCAATCCCATAGCAAAACCACATTTTAAAACATTAACTGTCGGTTTAGGCTAGTGTATCCCCTTATTTCCCTTCTACTTATAAGGAACTAAGTAATAAGACCGTTCCTGCTAAATTATTTAGCATGACGTAGATAGAAGAATAAGCTTATTAACAATGATTTGTTACAGAGATGTAGAGAAAGTCATGCGAATGGAACACAGATTTTTCTTTAGTATACAAGATGTGTAACAGTGTGCAACTAAAGCCTGTTTTTCCTTACCTTACCCCGCATGTCAACAATATGATGTGCTTATAGTCCTCCCTTATTGGCTGGACTTCAAACTGCGTATCGCCGTGGAAACTAGTTCCCTAGTTAAGATAATTTACTCTCTGTATTTCAATCAAACTGCTCTTCTTTCAAGGACTGACGTATCTGTAGATGATTATTCTAAGATACGAGAGTTTTATCACTTTTTACTTTCTCTACACGTACTATGTGCACAGTGTATAGAGAAGGTATTGTATTGCACCCAAAAATTCGATACCGAAATGTCACCGGAAATGTGTGTTTTGAGACGCCTGAATAAAAAAAATTAGAAAAATATCTCCACGCGCGGGTGTGTGTGTGTGTGTGTGTGTGTGTGTGTGTGTGTGTGTGTGCGCGCGCGCGCGCGCAGCGTAAGTCATAAACGAAGAGACCGTTATGTAGCTAACTTGGTATTTAAGTTTGGCATCTTCCAAGGATGCGACACGCAGATTTTCAAGAAAATCCCCCCTTTACATCGAACATTTTTTCGAAAGTTTTCATTTTCTCAAAAATGACTAAGGATTTTGGTTAACCTTATGTTTAAGATATTTTTATGACAAACGAAATCTATGTCTTGGATCTTCTGGGATTAACCTCTGAAGACCTCTTCATTTTGGATGACTTTTGTATAACTGGCAAACCGTAAGAGATATACAAAAACTTGCTACACAAAAACGTAGATCTCACTAAAACACACATTTATGTCATATTTTTTTGAGTTAACCGTTTTCGAGATATTTCGGATTATAGTTTCAATGTTACCTCTTAAAACTTTTCTCAAGCGGGAAGACACCTTTCTTCTTGTTTGTCGTTTGTGGCAAGCAAAGGGATTGGAATTACATTCTACTTATAAGAGACCAGTAATAAGGACAATTTCTGCTAATGTTCATTTCGATCAGCATGATGTACATAGAAGAATAAACTTTTTTAACAATTATTTGTTACAGAAATATATAGAGAAAGTTTGCATGGAACAATTTTGTTGTTGTATTGAAGTGTTTATAACAGCAGCACGTGCGGCATTACTGCATATTCACTGACCAGAGTCGAAGCTTCCGTTTATTAACTGCCGCTATTCACAAAGGATGAAAAGTATGGGTTTCTTATTAGGCGAGCAAACCATTTATAACGGTAAAAAGAGGAAAACAAGGAAAATGCCGTATTCAGAAAGTGTGATAAGTTGATTGCGTGACATGACGAGTTTGTGAAAACCACTTCGAGGCAACAAACATTCAAACTGCCAGAAGTTAGGACGCTGCTTAGTTCAGCAATGTCGCTGGTTATCATCATTTGTAAGGAGCAATTACTCATGCGGTCAAAGAGAAAACAAAACGTGGGAGCTAGATGGCAAGATGGGAAGATGGGAAATATTATTGAGAGCATTGTCATTAACCTTACTGAAAGTTCATCTGACAACAAAACTGACGTCGCGAAATCAAATTCCGATTAGGAAGGGATTGCTCCATTACCGGATACTTTGTAATTGTGTGTTAGATATTGCTCTACATTTGTTACACGTCTCCAACACTTAATTTGCATGAGTCACGCATATTTTTAGGTTTCCATTTAAGTTACGCCATCTCTTCTCTCCACGTGCTACATAAGTCATATTTACGGCGGGAACAACCTCAGCCAATCTACGAGAAGGGAACTCGGGTGAATGCATTTAGGTTATGTTTACATGCGATAAAAACAAAGCTTAGAACATGCACAAAGAGAAATTGGTAAACCTGAAGCAGTAAGAAATGCTGGATAAACTCCCGATCCTGGAACGGCTCGAAATCGCTACATCACACATACATATATAGTAGATATTTTATTATTGAAACATGGGGAGTCACACTAACACATTTATTCAGTAATATACTTTGTGCTTAATATATGTTTCACTTCTGTCTATTTCTCAAACACAACGGATATAATTATCACGTTTCCATGGAGATTTGAAACCGTCAAATTCCATCTCAATACGACCCTTGTTTCACATGTTAAATTCAATACGAATTGAAATCGTTTTGAATACGCAAGCTTCAAGAATAAATTTATTCCATCCATTTATATTGCTCAAATTGGAATTGCGTTGGCGAACCTGTTATACATATATTTGTTATTTGTATATTTTAAGAATGTTAAGAAGCTAAATACATATATTTTAAAATACACTGCAAACTATAGAAACCATAAAACTGGTTTTGTTATAATCTATCACAGGGCAATAAACCAAAAGTATTAACTTAATACTGCCGCGTGCAACGAGTATGGCAGAAAAAGTTCCATTACCGTATTCAGAACGATATGAATATGGAAGCGTTTCCATGTAAAATATTTCGATTCGATTTCATTCCGATCCCACTTTCTAAGAGGATCGGATCCAGGATTCAATACGATTTGAATCAGCGTTTTCATGAAGTATTCTATACGGTAAGTGTATTCAAATCGAAACATAGTATGAAAACATGGTAAATGATAAATGCTCCTCCCGAGGCATCTTGGGAGCATTGCTTCTTCTGTCCTTGTCTCACCTCATGTTGCGAACATTTAGTCTGAACATGGCGGAAGAAGCGTATAGCGCAGATGAGGGTAGAGGGCCCTAAGCCACAAACCGTAGCCGAGGGGTTGGTCCTAACTCGCAAAGAGTAGCTGAGGGATTGAAAACCCTAAGCTTCGAAGCGCAGCCGAGGGATCTGTGAGGCTAAAATCCAATGGATTTGTGAGGCCTAAAGTCCACCCGAATTACTACAAATAGTGGATTTTCATTTTAGCGATTATTTTATAGGTTTGGGGCATTGATTTACCGCTAATTTTTTGTGCTTTCTGCAGTCAAAGTAGTTGGTAATGGCGTTACTTTGCCGGAGGTCGCGAAGAAGGGTGGACGGATGGGCAATATGACTTCGTCAGAGACATCTTATGCTTCATAATTATATGCCTTACTCCTTTAGGATTACAACAATAACCAGAATCCGTAAGAATTTTGCAAGTGAAACTGAGTTCAAGAGTGAAACCGAAATGCTAAATATATATATAGTGCCGGTTAAGCTGTTATTTCAAGTGAAACAACTTGTGTGCATCCTAGATATATTGTACTCTTACGAAAGTTTTAATGAAATGATGATGCAACAAATAAACTTACCCATTTCTGCACCTGTTGAAGCTGATGGATGAGCTCTGTTTGGTGTCGTCCCAGATGTGGAACTTCCATAGCGGCCGTTAAGACGCATGCCATTCAATGTTGACACTCTTCACGCTCAATAATGCACATAACCGATTCTCGCGGACGGACCAGTACTTCTTCTGCTTGTTATTATTTTAATTTTAATCTTTAAGAAATGATTAGTTTAAAGGTCGAAGTAACAAGGCACTCAACCGGCTGTTAAGCGTTAACAACAGATAAGACTGTTTATCTGGCACGATCTAATCACCAAGTGACAGATTCTGGAAGTACTGCTGAGGCCGTCACTAGCGTTGCTGGTCACTCAGTACTCTGTAAACAAAAGAAAATAAACAATATATCACTGAACTTACACAGAAATCTGAAGCACACCAGTGTGTGGTTCACATTAGTCATGGACACTATCGAACATATTACGATAGTGAGAAATGATTATGGAAAACATCGGTTTTTCATTCGGATCTATAAACTGTAATTTTTGCAAAATGCGTGAAGTAGCAGTATAGATAAGTTACTCAATCAGTTTTCATTCGTTCTAACCCTCGAGTAATATAAAAAGACATGCCTATTATTTTGCAACATTAAGACTTATAATTGTTTGCAGTTTTCTCTGGTAATTAATAGTAATGAATATCGCATTATGAAAACACCAGTTTCTCAATCACATTAGCACATGTAACTCTGAACTAGAACTACGAAATTTTAAATACAGATACATAAAGAAATATAGTTACCATTACTGGTTATTTACTGGTACTGGTAATTTGAGGTTATGTTATATTGGTTATATCTTAGTATTATTTCGTATCCATTTGATTTGAGGTCAAAATGAGTATACCGAAGATTATTCCCTCACAATTTGGGGAGTCATTAATTTAGTAGTTCCTGTATTTGCGGTACTCGGTCATAATTTTGGCTAAATAATATTTTGGGTTAATTGAATATAAGACAGCTAATATTCTGCACTCCATGTGGGCATGTGAATTTCGATTTTAATTCACACCTTTTGTGGATGTTAACTAAGTAGGAAACTTAAAGCAGCCACACTGCAACAACGCCCGCCTGGGTAGTGTAGAGGTAGCATATCTGCCTCACATTCAACAGGTCATTAGTTCGAATCTCGTATAGGATGAGTTATCCGGGTAGGGGTTTTTCGGGATTTTCTCTTATCCTGAGAAGACTAATATCGAGTACTTTAAAACGTCATAGAGTCCGAGATCATTTGAGCGTCATTTCGCGTCCGATATGGCCAACCAGGTTAAAGGACGTTAAAGGACGTTGAAGGCCCCCCCCCCAAAAAAAAAACTACTGCAACAACTTTATATTCTGTTATGTAAAAAAAGATTGCTTTAAGGTTTGGAATCAACGTTTTGGTAAACCAATTGTCACCTCCCACCTCAGGGTGATTGCTGCATCCGCCACAAAATGACGACCTCTCCAGCAGTATTACCTATATTAATGCACCTGTTTAGAACAAATTGTATGCCTAGTAGACCAACTGCATAATTGTATTTCTTGCTTGGTATTTGGTAAGTAGTACTCTGTAGTGTATATATGACAATGGTTGCTAAAAAGTTAATGAAATAAAACCGCAAATGTTTTATCTCTGGAATGGGTTTAGTATCATAACTGTATTGGTTCATCGATCAAAGTGACTTGAAAAGTGACTGGGGACTGTCGACTGTCGACTGCCAAGCAATGAACTAAGAGTAGAGTATCATAAACCGAAGGAAAGCCGAATACTTGGGTAATAACGGAACAACTATATAATTAATTAGGCGACTATCGAATAATTCAATAGTTTTTATTCAATAGTGTCGACCAACAATTCACAAGGATTCTCATTGTGGGCAAACAATAACCCCAAAAAATATACGATAAATATACCATATAAATAAATCCTATTCTGGAAAGATAGAATGAGGTTGAAGAATTCAATGTCATATCCGGAATTTGAATTCGGATCTTCGGTTGTTCTAACCAATAGAGCTGTCATGGCAACATTCCTGTAGAATATTACATTCTCCAACTGACTCACATTTAAACCGGCATACCATAAGTTAATTTTGTTGGGAAACGTACCAACGGTATATTGTAGACTATCGGGCTATGGCCAATGGATTCAGCCGAGAATGATAGTTTACTAATGCCTTGAATTTATATCACCAGATATGGTTTAAAAATTTCTTGACGTCTCAAAATTACAACATTTGGGCGTATTGACTGATATGTGAAATCTAATTAAGCAGCACATTCATTTCAGAATCAGCAATAATATTTGCCATTCCTCAAAAGGATTTTCTTGTTATAGAGGTAAATACATAGTTTTGTAACAAGCTAACTGCTTGCTTGACTTTTGCTAATTTGGGGGTTACATCATATTGTATATTATGAACACTCCTCATGCAACTCTTAATTTCCAACGAACAGTCTTCGTAAATTAACTCTGGGTTAACGAGAAACGTGTGGGCAAGGCTATTTGGAAACACCATAATTGCACAACAAATTTGCAGACTACAATTGAAACAATTTATGTGTTACCACTCATGAGCTACAATATATCTATATTAATATATCCAATTTCGAGCACTCCATGTATCACAATGGAAAACACGCACCCCTTCACGAGTCGAACATTTCAAAATAAATGTGCCAGAAACCTTTTATATGAATCATTTCGGTTCGTAGAATTGATCCGACTGCCTCTGCGGTCTAGTGATTTGCGAGCTAGCTTTTATTTCAAGCGGTTCCGGAATGTATTCCCAGCTAAGAAGGCCAGGTTTAATTAAGAGGCATACGGAGATTCAAAGCTTAAACAAAAAATCTGATGTGTTACACTCACATGACTTTCTCTAACTGCTCTACAAACTTCCTACAAAAGATTATTCTTCTTTCTACACCATGCTAATCAAGATAAACTTTAACAAAATGTTTTTTTTACTTAGTTCCTTATATGTAGAAGGGAACGAAGGTAATGCACTAGGCTAAAGTGATAGTCAAATGTTTTAACAAGCTATCGTTATTCGATTGTCATTGGAAATCGCTTCTTTACTTGGCCAGGAGTAGAACAAAAGAAAACTGGACACTTCCTGTCTGAGAAAGTACTTCACTATTGAAACTAATAACAATGAATACCTCGAAAATATTACCTCCACAACAAAAACGTAAATGACAAATTGTGTGTTTTGACGAGATCTACATTTTTTGTGTAGTACGTTTTTGTCTAACTCTTACGGTTTGGCAGTTAAGCAAAATTCAGCTAAATTCATCCAGAATAAAGAGGTATTCAAAGGTTATTCCCAGAAAATCAAGATATACATTTTATTTGTCGTGTAAATATCTTTCACATACGGCATTTTAATCAAAATCGTTAGAGCCATTTTTGAGAAAATCAAAATTTTCGAAAATGTTGCCATGTAAAGTGGGATGGGGGAAATTTCCTCAAAGTCTTAGTGTCGCATCCTTGGAAAATACTAAACTTATATATCAAGTTTGATATTTTACCGACTTTTCGTTTTTGAGTTATCGTGCTCATTGACACACGGACACGGGCACAAGACCTTTTTCTTAAAATGCTTTATTTTGGATACAGGGGATCTTAAAATGTCAAATATTGGTATCGAATTTTTGGGTGGAATGCAACACCTTCTGTATAAACTATATGCATAGTATGTGTAGAGAAAGTAAAAAGAGAAGGCCCATGGGCAAATTCCACCATTTTTACGTCCGCAGATTTCGTTTTAGGGTGCCATTTGTGGACGACGAACTTATTGCTCGTCACCAGGTAAGCATTGGGGTTGAAATTCTACCAGCTCTAAGAAAACAGTTAGTCCCAAAATACTAGACAACAACTCGTATTTAAGTAGGAGTACATATACAACTTTACACATAATTTTTGCACTGAATATAGTTCAGTAACCTGTTGAATATGCTGAAAGACACAATCCAGATTAAGTTATTCTGTAAATCTGACTGCTGAGCAAAGCTTTCAAGTTTTGCAATCCACATGCATTAACTTCCTGGACTGAGGTTTATACCTTCACCCAGCTCGACGGCAATGCCGTCACAGCAGCATTCCAGATGCATTACGTGATGGTATATATGCATTTTCAGAAGTACCTTCACAGTAGGCAATGCAGCAGGTTTGTGATGCCGCTCTGTTAGCACTGTTCCTATTTGTAAATAAATTACTAGTTTTACTAGTATAATAGTATCTAACCACTTGAATTCAATCAGCGATTTAAAAAGCAAGTACTTTTACTATTTTTCCTGTTTTAATCTCGCGTTATTTTAAAGCGTAAAGAAAAGAAACAAAGAACAGTAATCCAAACTTTCTTCAACAAATCATCTAAAGTCTATAAACTAAATGACCATTTAACACAAGAAACATTTAAACGTGCTACAAATGCTTCACCTCACTTTTAAGCCTCTAAATAACCAAGGTAGTTTTATTTCATGCATTACCAACAGGGGTGACTTTACACCTTAAGTTTAAATTTCGAATACAGATTATATCTATTATTTTTGGAATACACTGAACTTAAATACCAAGTTTGGTACTTAACCGATTTTTCATTCTATAATTCAGACACACGAACCTTTTTCTAAAAGTGATTTTTATTGTCAAAACATGTATTTCTAATGAAATCTCGGTATCGAATTTTTGCGTGGAATGCCAATACTTCCTCTACTTACTATATATAGTAGAAATTCATGTTTTATTAGAGGACCTCAAAACATGCATTACCAGTGAAATCTTAAATCGAATTTTTGGGTGGAATTCAATAGCTTTTCTATGTTTATGTAAGTGGTAGACTTGGTGAAGTAAAAATATCCCGGAAACATAAAGGTATGGAAAATTGATTTTACATATTGGTGCGGTATATCTTACATGTGTCTGTTAGGATACTTATTTCTATGCGCGCATCTTTTCTTGGGCGCTCGGCTCCCTACTTTTCATTCCGTAGGTATCGCGCTATTTCGGAAACGAGCACAGGAACATCATTGAGACATTATGTACGTGTACCAACCCTTATATAATTGCTTCAATGCTAAGGTTTCATTCTGCCTGTAGATTCCAGAGTTTACGGGCATGCACGTGTACAGTGTTTCGTTTAATAATTCAGCTAGTTCGCTGTAAATTAGATGGCTAAGAACCTCAAAGAAAGAAGAGACTGCCTCCGTGGTCAAGTGGTTAGCTAGCGGACTTCTTATCCGGAGGTCCCGGTTCGATTCCCAGCTGGGGTGGGGAATTTTTTTTATTGAACAGAATTATTCCCAGAGTTTAGAAGTATGCATGTGAAAGTGAATGTGGCGTGTTGAACTATATAAAATGGTTAACCTAATGGCAATAAGCCATCAGTTGTTTCACAAGTCAAAGCCCCGATATGACCAACTGATATAATTAAAAAAACATTACGGAGAGAGAGGTGGGCAAGCTATGACATTGAATTTTTCAGTCTGACTGTCTATCCAATAATACCTACAGTTTTTATTTTCTCAACACGTACTATGTATATAGATAGTATAGAGAAGGTATTTTATTGCACCCAAAAGTTTGATACCGATATTTCACCGGAAATACACATTTTGAGGTGCCCTAAGTCCGACACAATTCTATTTTAGAAAATGGTTCGTGTGTGTATGTGTGTGCGCGCGCGTCCGTCTGTGGATAGCATACTCAAAAAAGAAAAGTCGGTTAAATACCATGGTTGATATTTAAGTTTGGTATCTTCCAATGATGGGACACGAAGATTTTTCAAGAAAATCTCTCACCCCCAAAATGGAACATTTGTCGAAATTTTTTATTTTCTCAAAAATGGCTGTAACGATTTTGATTGAAATATATTATATTTAAGATATTTTATGATAAACGAAATGTATATCTTGAAATTTCTGGGAATAACCTCTGAAGACCTCTTCATTCTGGATGACTTTTTGATAACTGGTAAACCATAAGAGATATACAAATACTTACCACACAAAAAATGTAGACTTCATTAAAACATTCAAATTAGGTCATATACGTGTTTATAGAGAAAACCGTTTTCTAGATATTCCGAATTATTGATTTCAATTTGAAGCCACTTAAACATACCTCAACGGGAAGACCTCTTTCTCCTCGTTTCTCTTTTGTTTATTGCTGGCAAGCAAAGAGATTGGAATTTCAACTGTTTCACATGGCGACCGGCTTTTAAAGCACGAGACTATCACTTTAGCCTGTGCATGTGCATTTTCTTATTTCCCTTCTACTTACAAGGACGCTAACTATGTTTATCCTGATCAGCATGATGTTGACAACGGTTTGATGTTTTGAATAAAAGGTTTGTTTACGGATGAGCTAGAGATCATGTGAATGGGACACATTACACGCTTTACCTTCTACTTACAGGAACCAGTAATAAGGACAATTCAATGATATTTCAATAAACAATGAAGTATATAGAATTTTTAAAAATTTGAAAATTGTGATTTTCTCAAAAATGGCTCTAACGATTTTGATTAAAATCTCTTTATATATAAGATATTTACATGCCAAATAAAATATATCTTGACGACCTCTTTATTCTGGATTATTTTATCTACACGTACTATGTCAACTCAACTCTGCACGCTGACATAGGCCTGCCGGAGGTAATGTGTGTCCTCCGCATCAGCTACAAGAGGCTCAATCGATCCTGTTTGCGCCACAGCAATCCTCTTCTCCGCCATATTTATCTTCCTCCTGAACTTCAACGAAGCGCTGCTGGCACTCCGATCTGCGACTGAACATTTAGCTCTTTTATTGTTTTCTGTGCTGCTTTCTTTATACTATTTCTTTGGGCCCATCACTGGATGGTACTCTAACCACATATTACATGCTGTTCTGTGTGTCTTAGCTCAACTGCATTGTACCTAATTGTACAAAAGAGTTTTCTTCAAAAAAAAAAAAAAACCGTACTATGTACATAGTGTATAGAGAAGGTATTGTATTGCACTCAAAAATTCGACACCGAGATTTCACCGGAAGTACGTTTTGAGTCCTTCTAAGCCTGTGGGCAGCATAGCTCAAAAACGAAGTCTGTTAAATACCAAACTTGGTATTGAAGTTCAGTATCTTTCAAGGATGCGACACGAAGACAGACAGACACACACACACACGCACAAATGTCTCTAAAATACTTCTTTGGGTTCAGTTTTTCACGAGTGGTAGATATAATGTATAATAAATGTTAAAGTGAATTTGTCATTGGTGGAGAAATACAGGTATAAGACTTCTTGGGTAGCTGTTACAAGAACCACTTGTTATGCTGCGGTAGTCCTAGTTTAATTTCCTAAGTCGCACAATGTTGTTGGTTAAGTTCCCGCGTTGTGGGTGGAATGTACATTGCTATAACGGTGCCGTGACCGCGTTGCGATGTCCTCCTAGAGAACAGATAGTGTTTACTGCCGTCTGTTATCTCAATAGGTGCCTCTGGATTTCATCACCATTCATTTTTATATGTTTACTACTTACCCGGTAACCAGAGGAAATACCCAAAAATTCGATACCCAGATTTTCATCAGAAATGCACGTTTTAAAGTTCCGTGAAACTCAACAAACCTAATTTTTATTCTGCTACTTATATATGTAAGAAGAGTTTTTCATCAAAATGTTCAATACCGAGGTTTCAATGGAAATACTTGTTTCGAACATATATATATATATATATTAAAATCAGTAACTCCATAGATGAGAGGCAAATATTTACAACAAAATGCCCCACCCAAAACTCTCTTTCGTAATTTTTTTATTTTCTTAAAAAGAACTATTAATTTTGGTTTAAAAAAAGTGATGTGTTCCATTCACACGACTTTCTCTACATCTCTGTAACAAGTTATTGTTAATAAGCTTATTCTTTGTTTACGTCATGCTAATCGAGATAAACATTAGCAGAAACGGTCTTACTACTTAGTTCCATAGAAGTAGAAGGAAAATAAGGGAATACAGTAGGCTAAACCAACAGTCGATGTTTTAAAATGCAGTTGCTATGGTATTGAATTCCGTTTGCGTGGTCAGGTGTTGACAAGTTCCCGTATGAGAAAATTATAGTATTTCAAAACTGAAATAAATAATAAGGAATACCTGGAAAACGGCGAACTTCACGAAAAAATGTATATGACATATATAGATTGTGTGTTTTAAGGAGATCTGTATATAAATTATTAGTAATGTTTTGTCCATATATATATTTATTTATTTTAGTAATTTTTGTCCATATATATAATGTAGTAATTTTTGTCCATCTCTTACGATTTACCAGTAGAAAAAAATTCAAAACATTTCATCCAGTATAAAGAGGTCTTCGGAGGATATTCACAGAAAATTCAAGACATTCACTTTATTTGTCATGTAAATATCTTACATGTAAGATATTTTAACCAAAATCGTTAGAGCAATTTTTGAGAAAACCAACTATTCGAATTTGTTTCCATGTAAAGGGTCATTGGGGTTGGGTGGGGTGGAGGGTTTTCTTGAAAATATTCGTGTCGCATCCTTGGAAGATACCAAGTTTGGTATTTAACGGTCTTTTCGTTTTTGAGCTATGTTGTCCACAGACACACACACACGGACCTTTTTCCAAAAATGCTTATAAATAAATATAACTAAGCCTCTTCGCTAAAAGTCGGTAATGATAAAAACCGGATCGGGCGATCCATGGCCATCCGTCAGGATAAACAAAAACTTAATCCTGATTGGGAAAGTCATTTTCGATAAAAAGCTAAAAACCCTATCTACTGCTATGTAGTCATCCCCGAGGCAGCTGCAGAGTTCCTCGAAGAGCTGCTAGAAGCTAGAGTTTTACCTCAGAGGTGACGTGATTATGTTTTGTTCTTGAGCTCTGTGCAGAAAATGGAGAATCCATTCAACTATATTAAAATGGCCGAGACCTTTATCCGATTCCCAGTCCTTCGCCGCTGGAAATGGATCTCCAAAACACGTGAAAGGCGGATTTCCACGGGACTAACTAGCACTAGTGTAGCAGAGGATTGAAAGTCAGTGTTTTGTTGTCGGTATCAATGATTAATCACTATTTGTTATTTGCGTTTTGCTTCTAATAATGTTTAGTTTTATCAATAAAAATATGATGTGTTCCATTCACATGACTTTCTCTACATCTCTGCAACAAATTATTGTTAAAAAGCTTATGCTTCTATTTACTTCATGCTAATCCAGAGAAAATTAGTAGGAATAGTCTTATTACTTGCTTCCCTGTAAGTAGAAGCGAAATAAGGGAGTACTATAGGTCAAAAGCTGGTTGTTATGTGACTAAAGCTCCTTTGTGTTGACAGGTGTTGTCAAATTCCTATATGACAAAAGTATAATTTTTTTTAAAGCTGAAACCAAAAGCAAGGAATATCACAAAAACGATCAACTCCATGAAAAAAAAGTGTATAACATAACTTGTGTGTTTTAACGTGCTCTATATTTTTTGTATGCTAAATTTTTGCCCATGTCTTACGGTTTAGCAGTTAGGTAAAGTTCCGTAAAAGTCATCCAGAATAAAATAGTCTTCAGAGGTTATTCCCAGAAAATTCAGGATATACATTTTATTTGTCATGTAAATATCTTTAATATACGACATTTTAATCAAACTCTTAAGAGCCATTTTTGAAAAAATCAATATTTTCGAATTTTTTTCCATGAAAAGGGTAATTAGGGGTAGGGGATTTTCTTTAAAATCTTCGTGTCGCATCCTTGGAAGATACTGAACTTGTTTGGTATTTTCGTTTTTGAGCTCTGCTGTCCACACAAACATGTCCACGCACACGGACCTTTTTCTAGAACTTTTTTCAAAGTCAGGTGTCCCAAAACATATATTTCCGGTGAAATCTTGGTTTTGTATTTTGGGTGCAATACAATACCTTCTCTATACATTATGTGTACGTGTAGAGAAAGTAAAAAATAGATAAGGAAAAAAAAACTATGAAAGATGGATTACGTATTTCAAACACAAAATGTTTCACAGAAGTTTGCTCTCTCTCTCTCTCTTTCCCTCCCGCTCCTCAAAGGGCAACCATTTGGTGACGCCCGATTTTGACACTTGGGGAAAGAATCTATTACTTTGAATTGGTATTCATGACGAGTTTGCTTTTAGTAGATAGCGGATAGCCAGAAGAAAAACAAGGCAAACGATAAACTTGCAGGCGTAAAGTAGCTTGTTACAAGAGAGATAGATAACAGCTTTCCCTAGATAAGCGTTTAAGAACGTTGTTTTCTCTAATGGTTTCGTAAACAAAATTAGCATACTTAAATATCTTCCTTTCTTTCTGTGAAAACTCTCGCTTTGCAACCTTTGGTACGCCTAATTGGCTTCGGTTTGCACAAATAGTCCAATTTGATCACAAGGACATTTACCTCCACTGGAATGACCCGTCTATATCGCACGTGGGTATACTGGTTTGTATGATCCACCGTTAAAGGTCTGCTACACTTATTTCGTAAACATAATATGCATCAAACATTAGAATGCGATTGCAACTCAGTTGCCTTCATACGCACATTTTGTCCATAAAGGCAATGAATCAAATTGACTTGAAGGATAAAACGTGGGTTGCTCTAGATGTGCACAAAACCCCAGATGGGAGTTTACACATATTTGTAGCTTTAAGCATCCCTTGCGCAAGGGTCGAAAGGTACACTGCCACACCCGTCATCGAAAAATAATTATTTCTATATGCTTCCAATTTCTGAGTTCCCTTTAACAGTGGGTTCGTGGTCAAAATAAGAAAACCGTAAATTGCATGCGTGGTCGAGTGCTAAGCGAGCTCACTGTTCACCCGGAGGTCGCGGTTCGATTCCCAGCTTCATTTCGTAATCGGCTTACCCTCCCTGTAATTGTAGGACTGACATCCCCTAGGACTCCTCTATCCACTATGCACATTGTATATACAGGTAGATTAAGTAAACATTTTTTTTCGGACTCAGGGGACCTCAAAAAATATGTTTTCGGTGAAATCTTGGTAACGGGCTAGATGGATCCGACACCAGAAAACAAATACACATGTAATAAGAGTACGTACAAAAATGCATCAGGATGGAACAGTATATTCTAGTTTCAAAACGTATGTTATCTTTTAATTTTCTTATAGTGACTTACCGTCCCCTTATGTAGGAGTGATACCCCTAGGACTTACAATCAAAGTCTAGGGGAACAAACGACACAAAACCACAGAATGGCGAACCTGTTACGAGGGGTCGGCCGTAGCCAGGCGTGAACTTGAAGAAGATGATATGAAATGTAAGCGAAACTGATGATAGGAAAGATGGAGCAAAACTGTTGAATGAGTGGCGGAGGAAACCGGAGTAAACCCGCCCAGACGCCGCTTCGTCCACCACAAATCCCACATGCGGGCACTTGGGATCGAACCCGGGCCGCCTAGATAGGAGGTGAGCGGTCTAACCACTCAAACAAGACGGCGGCTCAATTCCCAGCTATGGGGTGGAAATGTTTCATTAATTGGGGCCATGCTCTATGCTAGCGTAGAGCTAAGAGTGAATGCGCGTGTGAAAAACCTACAGTAGGCTACAAAGTTCAAAGAGTGGAAACAATGTTTCATTCAAAAGCCCTTGATTAGTGATTGGGCCAGGGCTTTCTGAATGCGCCGGTCTCCATGACAGGCTCGAAGTGTCTAGCTTTGGTGCTCGGTGGCGCAGGGAATAACACGTTCGAGTCCCGCCTTGGGCATGGGCATGTGTGTTCTCTTAAATGTGCATGCATATATCTATAAAATTAGAAAACAGGACAATTGGGGAATCAGGAAGAGAAAACATTTTTTTAAAAAATGCGAGTTTCACACACCGTGGAGACATCTCGTTCGGAAAGACAGAGGTTGGCCTTTTTCTAAAGTGCTTTGCAATTGACCTCAAAACCTGTAATTCCGGGGAAACATCGATGTCGGAGTTTTGGTTCTATAAGAATATTCCTCTGGCTGCCTCTGGGTTGCTCTCAACCCAAAGGTCTGAAAGTTAATAAGCAAAAATAAATGTAATCCAACATTGAGAAATCTAGCTCAACGAGTAAAATAAACATTTTTTCTCAAGCCATGCCCCGATATGATATTGAAGTTACAAAGGACTTTAGAAATGAAAAGAAAATAAACAAATAAAAGCTCTTCCTCCGCTTGCTATAGATAAGTAGTAGAGAAAGTAAATGCATTCAAATTTGCTATGAGACAGTAATTTGATCCTTACGTTCCTCATTTTTGTTCAAAAACTAAGCTATTCGGCGTGAAATACATTAGCACTATTATTTATTAAAAGAAATTCAGGAGAAGAAATTAGGAATAATTAGAATACAGAAAATGAACATGAATATAATCCTTTTAACAACTCACATAACACCTCTTCTCGATGGAAGTACACGTTTTAGAGTCTCCTGTAGTATACATTAAAAAAAAAAACATGTTCAGAGAAAGATGTGTGTGTGTGTGTGTGTGCGCGCGCTCGCGCGTTTTCAAAAACAGCTCTAACCATATGGCAAATAAAATGCATATCTTGAATTTCCTAGGAGTAGTCTCTTCATTCTGAATGACTTTTGTATAACTGATAAATCGTAAGAGATAGACAAAAAACGTATTGCACAAAAATGTAGATCTGTTAAAAACATCAATTTATACATTTTAATTAATTAATTAATTTTTTTTTTTTTTTTTAACTTTTGTAGAGATATTACTTTTAGTGGTTTGAGTGTTAAGTACTTTAACTTTCCTCATACGGGAAATCCTCAACGTTTCATATATCTTTTATTCTACTCTTGGCTATAAAGAGAATTGAATTTCAACGACAACCGTATAGCGACAGCTTTTGAAAGATTTTACTATCCTTCAGCCTAGTAATTCCCTTATTTCCGTTTTACTTAGAAGGAAACAAGTAATAAGACAATTTCTGCTAAGGTTTATCTCGATTAGCATGATATAAATAAAAGAATAATTTTTTGTGAGAATAGTTTGTAGAATACGTAAAGAAAGTCACGTGAAGGAATACAATTCAATCATATTATTTGAACCAATGGACATTGTGCCCGCCTGGATAGTGTGGTGGTAGCGTGTCTGCCTCACATTCAAAGGTCGTGAGTTCGCTTAGGGCGAGTTACCCGGATAAGGTTTTTTTCGGGGGTTTTCCTTACCCTGAAAAGACTAATGTCGAGTAACTTAAAGCTCCACGCACTTCGAGATCATTTGAGAATCATTCCACCAATTTCATTCATCGTCCGATATGACCAACCAGGTTAAACTACAAAAATAGACATTGTGACCTATTTTGTAAGAAGGCTACTGCATGCTGCACCTTCAGGTTTATGTACTCGTACACGCCTTCAGCCTTCCTACGCTCCCTGTTAAGATATCCGTATTTATTTAGTGCAAGTAAGAAGTGATTCTATCGACTTTAGTAACTTCAGGACTAACATTACAAAGAAGTATTAAGGCGAAAGATATTCGCCCATCAAGTTATCCTTTGCAAGATTATTTATCCTTAGGACATTATATCAAACAAAATTATGAGAAGGAGCTTTAACTGAAGACGGTCTTACATATTTACATACTAAACTATTCCCGGAGTTCTTTTATTTAAATACTGGCTGGCTATCCAGCGTTGCAAAGTAGCTTTTTTAAACTAGAATGGCTGTTTATCCTACTGAATCCCCTACTGTGCACTGCGTGACCTTCAACTGATAATTCCTTCAGTGCAGTGGAAGTATGAAACACTTTGTGTTTGAAATACGTAAACCACTGTTAACATACCTATTGTACGTTCATTATTGGGTGAACAATTGCCCTATTATATCGTCTCTTGCATTAGTATTTATATTTCTGATATGAATTTATACATATTTTCATAGTAACATAGACCTTGGGGGAAAAAGATTTGTGTTGCATTCAAGTGGCTTCCTCTGCCTATTCTGCAACAGATTATTCTTAGAAAACTTTATTCTTTTCTCAACTTCCTGTTAATCGAGATAAACGTCAGCAGAAATGGTTTTCTTACTTAGTTCCTTCTGAGTAAAAGAGAAATAAGGGAACACACTAAGTTAAACGGAAAGTTAGACATTTAAAAGTCGGTCGCTAGGTAATGCTATTAAATTTCCCTTAGTTTTGTACGACCAGGGTGAAAAAAGTGAATAACGAATTCCCATTTGAGAAAAATCTAAAGTATTGGTCCTTGGAACTTTTAAAATGAGTTACAGATATGACATAAATTGTATGTTTTGATGGGATTCAGCTTTAGCCTAGTAGTTCTTCTGTCTCTGCTTTATCAGTTATGCAAAAGCCATTCAGAATGAAGAATGACTTCAGAGGTTGTTCCCAATAAATTCAGGATAAACCTTTTATTTGCCATGTAAATATCTTTAATATACAGTATTTTACTCAAAATCGTTAGCTATTTTTGAGAACATTTTCTATGTAAAGGGTAGTTTGCGATGGGGAATTTTCCTGAAAATCTTCGTGTTCCCCTTTGGAAGATTCTTAAATACCAAGATTAATATTTATAACTGACTTTCAGTTTTTGAGTTATGCTGTCCAGATATACACAAACTAAACTTTTCTCTAAAAAGTATTTTCTTTTTTGATTCAGGGGTCACACAGCATGTATTTCGTGTAATTGGTATCGAAATTTTGGGTGAAATGCAACACTTTTTCCACTTACCATGTATGTACATATACTTAGTAGAGAAAGTAATAATACCATAACAGATTTAACAGAGTAAAACAACAAGTTCCTTAATTTGGTCAATGTCATTGTAATCGCATTGCAACGCTAACAGTACTAGAATTAATTTGCAACGAAAAGCTTCCACATTTATAGCAGTAAATATGAAGAAGCATCTTGGCAGTTAATAACTAACAGAATTCCAATGCAACGGTCTTCTCCTTGGTAACTCACATGGTTCACGTAATGACGCTGCAAATCGAATTTTCTAACGAATGTAGAACTTTGCGCAAAGTAAACATTCATTCCGCCATTTTATATAAATAAGAAAAATTCCTTCTAGACACATCAACTAGCAGCCAACGACCTGCAAGTTGCATTGCTTTATTTTCGACATTATAAACTGATGCACCGCACACTGATGCTGTCTGGCCAATATCCTCTAGATACCTATCTAGAAGGTATTGGTCTATCTAGCACAAAATCAAAATGAGTTGGTGACACCTAATCTAGAAGATTTTATGGGAATCCCCGCTTTACCTCTTGTAATTGAAATGTCATAAATTCCCGGTTATTCCTAATAAGTTAATAACGGATAAAATGTTTCTGATATCACAAAAGAGGCTGTGAAATTTCCTTAACCTCCCCCGACAGTCCAAGTTCAGAAAATGCTGCATAACCTGTAAGTACAACTTGTCTGAATAGTCGTGACACTCCATATGCGCAAGAGACCATTATCATACAACAGGTGGAATACCGGCCGACACCTCTTATTATGCAAGTGGGCTAGTCAGTGCTATTGCTCATCTATGCTTCAGAGTGGGAAAGTGACACGACGATTTGGACAATCTTTACCCTTTGGCGATGGAACAAATTTATAATCGTTCGGAATGGTCGAGTATCCATTTTAAACCCTGTACCTTCTTTTTGGTTCCATTGTTATTGAATATCATAAAAGCTGCATAAACCCTAGAACACGACGAATGAGAAATGAAGCTATTGAAGATGCAAATTCCACAGACGCATACCACCAAGTTAACTGCTTTAGTCAACGCGTATAGCCTGCGACCATCGCAAAAAGCAATTTTCTCAGTTCATTTTAGAAAAAGGTCCGTGTGTGTAAACAGCATAACTCAAAAACGAAAAGTCGATTAATACTTAACTTAACAAGTTCAGCATCTTTCAAGGATGCGACACGAAGATATTCATGAAAATCCCCCACATATAACTCCCCTAACCCTTTACATGTTTTTTTCGAAATTTATTTTCGAAAAAAAGACTAACTATTTTAATTAAAATAGTATTATGTAATATTTTAAGGTAAATAAATTATATTTTCTAAGAATAGGTCTTCATTCTGAATGACTTTTGCAACTGGCAACCAGCTATTAAAAATCTTGCTACACAAAAAATACAATTTCCTTAAAACATGCACTTTCTATCCCATAGATTTTTATCCACTTTCCTCAAACGAGAAGTTGTTATTCACTTATTTTCAATCTGGTCATGCAAAGAGAGCGGAATTTCAACACATCACAGAGCGACCAACTCTTAAAAGGATTTGACTATTGCTTTAGCCAGATTATTTAACATATCTGCTAACGATCTTGATTGTACAAAGAAAATAAGACCAAATGTCTTACTTGAGGGTTATTAAAATATGCCGGCATTGGGAGATTCTTCGATTATCTTGTTGCTTTCTCCACACAGATCATGCACAGTGTATAGAGAAGGTATTGCATTCCACCCAAAATTCGAAATGAGATTTCTCCGGAAATACGCCTTTTAGGGCCCTCTGTAAAATTAGCGTTTTTAGAAAAATGCGTGTGTATGTGTGTGTGTGTCCGTCCGTGTACCTGTGAACACGATAACTCAAAAACGAGAAGTCAGTAAAATTCCATGCTTGGTATTTGAGTTGAGTATCTTCCAAGGCTGCGACACATGGAAACATTTTCGAACATTTTAATTTTCTCAAAAATGGCTCTAACGATTTTATTAAAATACCGTATATTAAAGATATTTACATCACAAATAAAATGTATATGTTGCATTTTCTGGTAATAGCTTCTGAAGACGCGTTTATTCTGGGTGAATTTTGCGTAAGTTGTAAACCGTAATAGACAGACAAAAACTTACTAAACAAAAAATGTAGATCTCATTAAAACACACAACTTTCAGTCATTACATTTTTTTCATGGAGTTGGCCATTTTTTAGATATGTAGATCTCGTTAAAACACACAACTTAAGTAATTACATTTTTTTCGTGGAGTTGACCATATTTTAGATATTCTTGTTATTGGTTTCAATTTTAAAATACTTTTCACATATGGGATTTTTAAATCCTGGCAATGCAAAGAAATGGATTTCATTCACATGGCAACCACTTTTAAAAGATTTGACTATAGCTTTAGCCGAGTTTACTCCCTTATTTCCCTTCTACTTACAAGAAAGCAAGTAATAAGACAGCTTCTGCTAATGTATATTTCGATTAGCAAGAAGTAAATACAATAAGCTTTTTAACAGTACTTTGTTACCAAGATGTAGAGAAATTCATGTGAATTGAACACAGATTTTTTTTCTGTGTTTTGGTTGCTAAACCGTGATCTATCCCACACAAATGCAATAGAAATATCCGCAGCATTTGACTTATTTTACTCTGAAGCAGTATTTAGCTATAACACAGATGTAACTTAATGTTAATTAATAACTGCCGAAACCAGACAAAAATAATTATAATTCATTGTTTTCGGCATAAAAAGGAAGAAAATGTATGCTAGCAAGAAATGCCATGTGACGTCATCGTCATCAAGATAATTACATATGATTCAGTTCTGAATTGTATGTTTTACAAACGTGTTACACGCAATGAGTCTATAATCTAGTATTTATACGACTCTAGGTAAAACATGTAAAATATAAGGAATGGCTGATAAAGCATAACATTTAAATAATATGGGTTATAAAAGGAACGGCCAAGAAACATGTGAACATTAGTTTGCAAAACATATTCGCGAGATTTAAATCTGCGACACAACGAGATAGTAAAAAGTGTAAATAAAATAACAAAGAATATTGCTCTACACAAGCCATTATTATGACAGTAAAACAAAGTTGTGGATCTCGCTATTAAAATAATCATGTTCACAAAACCCTGAAGTATTTACTGTATTGTGTGTTTTAATCCGGGACACATTGAATATGAATTATATTTCATTGTTTTTACTTAGGTTATGTTATGTGAAGTAAATGAAAAGAGCGCCTTCGCGTCATCAAGGAGGACATTAGTAGAAAAAATTAAAGAAAATAAAACAGTTTTAAAACAAAATACTATTTCTCTTCTTGTATCCTCTTGGATTCCGGTATCCTACACACCAAGCAAAGGGATAAGAAAACTCGTACTCACCGCTAGAAGCTAGTAGCATTACTCTGCATTCATCAGAATATCCAAGGCATAAAGGACATACAGTCACATACAATGATCAACTGTAGGTTCGTCCAACAATGCCGAGTTAAAATCAGACTATACGGTAGGCACACCAATTCAAAGGGGCGGAAGCTAGTGTTAAAGACAATTCCCCAAAACTTGTTATAGCCAACTACTGTTCCCAACCCTGCTACAAGAGATATCACAACCTGGAACTTCCATCATCACTGCCCTAGCAGCATCTTTCTGCTGTACTTGTCGCGACTTCTTCACATCGCATATTCTGTGTGACATTCTCAATTAAAAGTCGAAAGTTTTCTTGCAGGCATGTTCTTTCATAACTCCACTCTGCTTGTATTCCAGTACAAGTGCTTTTTAACTCCGTTTTAAGCTTTTTAAAATGTGTCTTATAGATCACACACACACACACACACACACACACACACACGTTCTCTCTTTATAATACCAACTACAGAGAAATACTGCATCAATGACATTTTTTTTGTTTCATTTATATAGCCTCCTTCAACATCTAAGGTCATATCGGGGACTTCGAATTAGAAACAACTCGTTGTCTGTAGGTTTACGTTGGGTTTTAGACTATTTTATTTCCTCAAACACACACACACACACACACACACACACACACACACACACACACACGTTTACTCTCACATACTTCCAGATTGGGAATAATTCTAGTTAAAGAAAAATTCCCTACCCCAGCCGGGAATCGAACCCGGGACCTCCGGGTGAGAAGTCAGCTCGCTGACTACTCGGCCGCGGAGGCAGTCAATGACATTTTGTGGGCGTCCTTATAAGCAGAACTCGGTCTGAGGTCAAGAAATTGCCGGATTGAGGTTCGGTGCACACAGAATATAACTATGACGTGATGGAGTAGGCGTGGTCTCTACAGCCCATTTCGACACGTGTTGCACTATGCCTGGCCTCGTTCAGTTCCTGCTAGTTTTTTTAAACCTTCTTTTTTATATTTATCCATGCGTTTCTGTTGTTTTCCTATTTGTTTTTTTACATACAGATACACAAACAAATACACATTTACAAACACCCATGTCCGAGGTAGGACTCGAACCCGCGATCCCCTGCACCACGAAGCACCATAGCTAGGCACTTTAGCGAGCACGACCATGGAAACCGGCAAATAGATAAACCAATGAATACCGAAAGAGAGCGCAGATTTGAAAAATGTCGTAAATACGAAAAAAATTAGGCGTTTGACACTGAACTAACTTGTGGATGATTCAAACATACATTGAGTGACAGAAGGAGAGTCTTTTCTTTCGATACAATAGAGATGTATCTTGTAATTCACTGCAATGAATTCTGAGCGAGTTTGGTTGATTATCTTTTCAAAACCCTGCACAATATTATTGTGTTTTTTTTTTTTTTTTTTTTTTTTAGCAAGTTTTAAATTTTATTGAAAAAGTAAAGCGGTTTTATTTGCTAATCATATTATGAAATAATTGTTTTATTGTGTCACTTTAGAATTAGAAATATGCATATAATGTAAATAGATGTGATGAGTTACTTTTGGAATAGATTATACCTCAGCGTGTGCATGTTTACGGTACAAACCCCTCCACATTGCTCTCTTTATACCATTAACTGCTGTGTGTTCGTAACTGTGTGCGTTTCGGAAACCGAAACTAGCTCTACTAATAAGTCCGAAGGCAGTCCATTTAATTTGAGTGTGCCTGCTTCTGTACCAAAAGTTTATATATGGTGTTGCGATTGAGAAGAAAGTGAAATACCTGTGTCATGCTTCCGGTGATGTAATTTTCCTTCTTTCATTTTGCTTTAAGTGTTGGAATTATATCGTGAGCATTGCATTGCGTTCGTACATGCAATGTTACGCGTCTTAGTTGCATAGTCGCTCTCGTGTACCGTTTATTTTGTTGGTTCTTACTTTAATATTACATGAGTGGAACTTTGGTTTGTGAGACCAAAAATACTTTATGTGCTTTATAACCGGGGAAAGCAATGAGAAAACTCCATAGCATGAGTATGAACCTACTGCCTCCTTAATCCAAGATAAAGTTTTGCCTCTTGTACCATCTCACTTTGCACAGAATAGGCCAAAAGCACGCGGATTCAAAATTAACATTCGTTGCTTACCCACTTAAACTACGTAAGTACTAGTTCTTCATTTTTACTCAATGTGATATCCTATTACGAAGCTTTAAGAATTTCTCAAGTCTATTTTTGGTCATTAAATTTCAATAAAGCACCCGTTTTATATTGAAATATGCCAAAAATACTTAAGTTTGCTTTGGTTTCTTACAACAATATCTATTGTTTCACTAGCTATCGGACAGGTGGCTTTCATATAGTTTATAGCATTCATAGTTGATGTTCGTTTCTTAAAATTCAGAATTACCAATATTTGGACACAAATTATCACTAGTCATTAAAAGATTGTGGAACTAGTCTGACGCACCGTGTAAACTTATTTTCCTTTACTTTGGTTTTAATAAACTTCCACTGGCATCACCAAAGCATGCGATCATATGCTGTGTTAAGTCTAGATTAGTGTGTGTGTGTGTGTGTGTGTGTGTGTGTGTGTGTGTGTGTGTGTGTGTGTGTGTGTGATTTTGTGTGTGTGTGTGATTTTTTCTCTGATGAAGTTTTATACGTTAGCAACATCTACATTTCATTGCTTCGGGCTCGGAAACAATGCCTCCCGCCTAACAACCGCTGTTATATCCTTCCACACCATACAAATTTTCGTATATTTTGCTACTTAAATAAGTGTATTTACAGGGAGAGCCTGGTGGGTTATATCATGTCCAGACGACAACATTTTGGGTCCTAAGTGCTCAGCATTGGATACTTAATTTTTCGCACTTTTCGTCACAATGGCAGCGAAAAACATTTTGCATAGCAAACGAAAAATGCTTGTCTCCTTCACTTCATTTCTTAATCGCCTCGTTTTGCCACAATTTGCCATTTTTATTCCTTAAAAGCATCACTTAGGGTGGCTGAAATTAGGGTGGCTTAATAGCTGACCACACTGCACATACTTCTCAGATTGCTATAGTATACACATAGTTTAAGAGGTACCCAACATTATTTTTTTCAAGATAAGCAAAAAGCGTTGAAAAAGTTTATCGGAGTAATTCACTTTAACCAAGATTCGAACTCTGGAACTTTTGTATGAGAGGGGACAAGTTACCCAAATACAACGAGATGGCAACATCGGACGAAGTATTCCGCTAATTTATTGCTTCGGTCTTTCAAATGAGAGTCCACAGGGATTATTTTCACTTAAATTATTGCTTTTCCTTTGCTATCTCCTATACACTTCTTAGGACACAACTGCAGCCTGAAGCTGTCCATTTCCTCCGTTACTTTATCTCAAATACGTAGATATATCGCATGGGTTTTTCCAGTAATCGTTTATTTTCATCCCGTACTCCTCATTGATATCAGTTAGCTCCAACATATTCCTTAGGATCGTTTCCTTTTCTGCCAGCAATGTCACTTCTGCAATGCCATTTTATTTTTCTTCCTTCTATTTTTACCCCTATTCCATTGTTCTACAAACAATTCATTAAATTCTCCAAGTAGAGTTGAATAGGTTATCCTTATCATATGATGCTCCCTATTCTCTTCATGGGATCTTCTATCCTTACTTCAAATAGTTGCTTCATAAACGTATCCCCAAACACCCACTTTTCACACTGCTAGAAACTATTTTTTCTATTCATTCTTTTCCTGATGAGCCGTGGAGTCCGGCAAAATAATTGACACGGGTAAAAGTTAAAAGCAAAAAGCTATGGTGTTTAAATAGATAAGGTGCAACGATTATCCTTTGAATGCCATATTTATACTGACCGAAAAATGCATAACCACAAACGGACAGATCTGTAGCAAATGGTTTTGACACATTTATGGTGCAACATCTCCAAGGCCAGCTTTCCTCAAGTATAAATACGCCCCTACATCATTTGTCTAACGGAAATTGCAGCTATGTCATGTCTCGCTCGCGTCACTGGTGTTTCCACTTCAGTTCTGCCTCTCATTAGCATTCGCAAGTAACGCTGAACCACATTTCCGCTGGAAGCATGGTTTTGCCAAGACAAGCAGCGGAAGTTACCTTTATTGCCTTGTTTCTAACAGAGCATTTGTAAAAGAAAGCTAGAAGAAAAAAAAAAGACCATGCAAGTCCATCGTTTTAACTACACTCCATAAAATGCCTCTTACTTCTTTTTTGAGTCACAGGATTTTATTTTGTAGCTGAGTCAATGAATGGATAAAGAACTGTTTTAGTTTTATTTGTTAGTAGAGCTCTTCCTTATTTTCAAAGTTTTTTATATATATAACTTGGTATTTAAACCACTTCAGGTAAGTTTTACCAACTTTAATTGATGCCATTGCACGTATTTTTGTTAACAATCTATTGTATTAAAATCTATCATCGATGAACAATATTGAATGTTCATTAAAGAAAAAGCTTTTTTTCTATTTTGTAAAAGTTGCATGATGTCATCAAAGGAAAATACAGGATTACATGATAGTCCAGTTTGCTCGATAATTCATTTTAATTTGTGTTTTAAGTTCGAAACAGAATTTGTTCAACTTGTTATTGAATTTGAAACCTTGTGTCCAAGTGAAACATCCCCATTTGCAGTGGACAGAAGAGACTACTTTCTCCACTGGGATTGTGCCTAAGCCCTATAGGTACTTTTAATGTGAAATATGAGAAAAACCATTATACGATCTCTATATACAAAAATTTGTAAACCCCTCTAACATTTGTAACTCTTGTGACGAAAATTAACTTACAAGTAAAAAAAAAAGAGTTGTAAAAGGATGCGAATGAAATGTAAAAACTAGATAGATTCGATCGAAAGAGATTAGTGGTGAAGCAGAGGAGAAAGAAAGTGACAGCGAAATCCACCACGAAAAATAATCGCCGCCAACTCGGTGATTTCAATGCCTGACTAAGACAGCATCAGAGTTCCACGTAGATGGAAAGCTTTATTGGCATGTCTAAGACGTGAACGAATGGTCCTTGACGGGATTCTGACTCATTATTTCCTTATGTGGCCGATAAAAGAGGAATGCTGCAGTCAAGTAGGTCAGTAAACCCACTCTCCATAAAACAACATTAAGTTTATCGACTCTCTCGCACAGCTGTTTCTTGACTTTTGTTTTCAATCCATTGTCTGCTAAGTCAAATTTCTCTTTTCTTGCACTTTCCTTGAAGAAACTATTTCTCAAATATGGCGCACTTTCCAGCGCATGCTTTAATATTTGTTTTCAATTAGAAAACTAGATTCAATTACAAGTTGTAGCCTGGAATCACGTAGGCACTCAGTGTTCAGGAGAAATCTCTTCATTGTGTTTTTAATTTGCCCTTCGAGAACCAGCTATGATCCTGAGTGTTTCAATCAGAAAATGTTGAGCACGAAACGTACTAGTGGCAATGAATTCCGTGTCAGGCACATAATCAATTTTAAAAACCGAAGGTGGTTGTTTGTGTGCATCTTCTCATAGGTAACCAAGAGAGCACACGTGGTCTTTAACGGTAGACGTCATATTCACTTCCCTTGTTATTTCATAAGTATCTCCCCGAGATGGATACCAAAGTAAAAGTGATAGAACCCGATGGAAAATGTGTGGGATCAGATGAAGAAACATTGTACATGTCCTTGCACAGAGTAAGACTTAAAGTGGTGAACTTGGAGGCGTTATGTACAGAATGACGTCACTGCCTCACAGAGCTGTGATTCAATGTACAGCAGATAAACGCTGCAACTCATTAACTATTAAAACACATATATCACATGTTTTATTTCATTTGTGGAGCGTTTAACATTTCAAATAAAGAATAGATGTGAAAATGTTTAATTTCATGAGATTTATTATAACATCGAAGTTTTATTTGAGTTTATCTACATTCTGTTTTACTTTCCCTGCTGCTTGCCTAGAGTAAGGAGAGGAAATATTGCATTCTATTAAAAAATTTTATATCGATATTTCACCAGAAATATACTCTAACTCTCCCTGGTATAAACAATCTGATGCGTTCCCTTCACACGATCTACTCAACATATTCTGAAACTATTATTACAAACGATTACTCATAATGCTATTCAAGATAAACATTACCAGAAATGACCTAATTACTTAGTCCCTTATAAGCAAAGGAAACAAGAACATTCACAGGCTAAGGCGACAGTCAAATCTTTTAAAAGCTATCGCTATGCGATTGTCGTTGAAATTCGATTCTCTTTCCATGACAAGAGCAAAACAAGAAATATGAAACGGATAAGAGTTAGTGTTTGAGAAAAGTTGTATGCATTTTGAAATTGAAACCATTAACAGGGAATGTCTCTGAAATAGCTCTTTAAAAATACATATGACAACGAGATCTACGCAAGTCTCTTCGGTTACCAGTTATGCAAAAATAATTCAGAATGAAAAATACTATTCCCAAGAAATTCAGGATATACATTTTATTTGTCATATGAACATCTTTAATATACGATATTTTAATTAAATCGTTAGCGCATTTTTAGAAAATCGACGTAAAGGGTAGTTTTTGGATGGAGGATTTTCCTGAAAATCCTGTCCCATCCTTGGAAGTTGCTAAATTAAATAAGTTTGGTATTTAATCGACTTTTGTTATCCATAGATAACACAAGGAACTTTTTTTTTTTACTTTTTTTAACTCAGGGGTCCTCAAAATATATATTTCTGGTGAAATCTCGGTATCGAATTTTGGGTGGAACGCAATGGATGGTACCTTCTGTACCTACTATGCACTTTACATACGTACTAGAGAAAATAAAATTACAAAACGGCGCGCGCGTGTGTATGTGAACAACATACATAACTGCAAAAGTAATAGTCGGTTAAACACGAAACTTTGTATTCAGTGTCTTCCAAGGGCGCAACACAAAGATTTTCAAGAAAAATTTCCCACCCAAAATTATGGTAACCGTAGCTTAACAGGCGAACATGCAAAGACTATGATGTCCCCTTGGTAACTAGTCGTGCCCGTGGTTACGACTTCTTCACTAAGTCGTTTCTTGGCTAAGAAAATGTCGAAGTAGAGTTCTACTTCGGACATAGTCTTTAGGCGTGAGAATGTGTGAGCGTGCAACGCAAGTGAGCATCTAGAAAGCCATCGGGAAAAAAAGAGCCAGAAGTGTAAAAGTACATAATATAAACAAGTCTAATAGAAGCCAAAGCAAAAGTTATACTTAGACATGTAAATTAATAGTGGAGTTGATATATATAGATGGCCTGTTACACGACAGCTTAAGGCTCTTTGTACATCCTCTAACAGAGATTTAGCTCTGTAACTCTCCTGAGTTTATGAGCTTTTACTCCAACGCTAGGCTTTCTATTGAACGTGAGTCACTTCTGCAACAGCAACCACTTTTGAGGCATATGTACAGCAGTTTCTTGGTCCTGCTTGCATACTGTGCACTTAAGGTCACCGTTACAGATTCCCAAATACTGCCGATATTTTCTGAACCGGCCATTACCCAAACCAATCGCTCTTCTAATTTCGATACTTGATTTAATCAAAGCAATACTGGATCTCATTACACTTTGAGTAATAAGTGTCCAGGGAATTTCAACCCTCTTATGTGTAATTCCTGGTCAAAAATGAAATACCTATGATCTTAGCTTTTGGAACACCACTAAGTTCTGGTGTATTTCACCATACTGTTTGTGTTGGGAAGAACAGGAAGTAAGGGGAAAGTGATTAAAAGGATTAAAATATTTGTTAATTGAAGAATGGAAGTTCAGTTGTTATGCAAAAATGAGAAACATTTTAGAAGAAATGGGAATGGAAAATGTTTGGTATGGTTAACATTTGCATGAGAAAGAGTTTCTGGAAAGACGTGAAAGCACGTATAAAAGATATTGAAAAACAAGAACTGTTTACTAGCTTAAGAGATAAACATTCGTTTGAAATATGCATATATTCTTTATTATATTATTATTATTATATATATATATATATATATATCGGGGCAGAGAGTTATATATGTGGTCTTTTGTGATACGGGGAGAGAAGGATAATCTTGGGCAAGAGCAGGCGTGTGTAAAAACTAAGCAGGCTCAGTAGAAATTATAACATTAATACATGCCCATGTGTGGGGAAAATGAGGAAGCACTGCATTGTGTTCTTAACTGCAGCAGAACAGAGGTATGGAGAAGGGAACTGAAATTTGATAAATGGGATAAATTAGGGATTGAGAAATTGTGACTAATGTTTGTAATGTAATTATAATAAATTCATTCATTCCATGCTGTTTGTATTTTGTGACACCTGCTTGACCAGGTATCCATTTGAGTTGTACTATATTCAACGATGAAAACCAATAAAATTGGCATTTTCAAAAAGGGGAGCCGACCACAGAAAGAGAATATTGCAACTTGTATTTTACTGCTATCTAGTGCGATGTCCTAAAATCAAATAAAATAATATTAAAAATCTGATGTGTCCCATTCACATGAGTTTTTCTACATCTCTGCAACAAATTATTATTAAAAAACTTATTCTTTATTTACTTCATACTAATACAGAAAATACTAGCAGAAATATAGTCTTATTATTTGCTTCCTTGTAAGTAGCAGGGACATAAGGGAGTATCATAGGTTAAAGTGATAGTTAAAAGCTGGTTGCTATGTGACAAATTCCTTTGTTTGAATAAAACAACAACAAGGAATATCCCTCTGCCCGCCTGGTAGTGTGGTGGTAGCATCTCTGCTTCACATTCGAAAGGTCGTGAGTTTGAATCTCGCTTAGGTGAGTCGCACGGATAAGGTTTTCCCTTATCCTGAGAAGCTAATGTAGAGTAACTTTAAGCTCCATGGATCCCGAGATCATTTGAGCATCATTTCACCAATTTCATTCACCGTCCGATATGACCAACCAGGTTAAAGGACGTTAAGCTAAAAAAGGGGGGAAGGAATATCTTAAAAAAAAAAAAATAAATAAATTATGTGTTCTATTCACATGACTTTTTCTACATCTCTACAACAAATTATTGTTAAAAATCTTATGCTTCTATTTACTTTATGCTAATTGAGAAAACATCAAGAATAGTCTTATTACATGTTTCCTTATAAGTAGAAACGAAATAAGGGAGTATCATAGGTTAAAGTGATAGTCAAAAGATGGTTGCTATGTGACTTGAGCTCCTTTGTATGGACACGAGTTGACAAATCCCTGTATGAGAAAAGATTACGTTTTTCAAAGCTGAAACTAAAAACAAGGAATATCTTAAAAACGATCAACTCCACGAAAAAAATAAATGTATATAACATAAATTGTGTATTTTAATGTGCTCTACATTTTCTGTGTGGTAAGTTTTTGTCCAGCTCTTACGGTTTAGCAGTTATGCAAAAATCCGTAAAATGCATTCAGAATAAAGTAGTCTTCAGAGACTATTCCCAGAAAATTCAAGATATACATTTTATTTGTCAAGTAAATATCTTAAATATACGAGATTTTAATCAAAATCGTTAAAGCCATTTTTAAGAAAATCACAATTTTCGCAATTTTTTCCATGTAAAGGGTAGTTTGGGGTGGGGGGCTTTTCTTGAAAATCTTCGTGAAGATACCAAAACTTAAATAACAAGTATGGTTTTTCATGGTCTTTTCATTCTTGAGCTATGCTGTCGACACACACACACACACACACACACACACACACACACAGACATGCGCGCGCGGACATTTTTCTAAAAATGCCTTTTCTTTTTTTTTTTTTTTTTTTTTTTATTTTTTTTTTTATTTAGGGGTTTCAAAACATATGTTTCCGGTGAAATCTCGGTATCGAATTTTTGGGTGCAATACAATACCTTCTCTATTGCAACTGTTATTTAAGACTTTGTCCTGAATATTATCTTAAATAGTAAATGATAAAGTAGTGTCGGCGTTATTGTGTGGGTCAGTTGGCCCGGTTAGGGTGGAAAATGGTGACATTTCCCTACCTTTTGATGTCTGCATTGCTCCGGTTTTAGCTCAAGTGATTCCTCTTCATCGGCGAACATGAATTACTCGGTACATGGCGTGGTACAGAAGGAAATAAAAAAAAAAGTAGTGAAGAAAATCACTGGTTCGTAAATATTATTGAAGAAAATTATACATGTTATAATATTCCACGGTATAAACCCTTACCGTTGACAACCAAGTGACACCTGCAAACATGTGGGTGATGATTACAAACCTGGGGAAAGCAAAACCATGAATTCTTTGTTTCAACCGCGGTGAGCAATGTGGCGCGATTTTGCTTCAGCGACCGACATAGTGTCGCCCATGGAATCTGGCGTAGAACTGCTCAAAACGATTGTGATTTTAAACTTAAACATCCTTCTGTATACATAGCGTCCTTTCTTGCTATTGGTTGCATGTACTTATGCTTCTATTCCCTAAAGTCGCTCTATGTTATACAAAAGACAGGGCAATAACATTTTAGAATGTTTCCTTTTGAAAGCTCAACTCACAATACATAAAGGTCTTCGCTAATGGAAAACTGAGAATTTACAGTTAAAACCACGTTTCAAACCTTGTCGTCTTAGCGTGTAAAATATTAACAAAATATTAATATTCACTAGTAAAATAATGGTTAAAACAAAGCTTATTACTCCTTACTATGATTAATAATACATTACTATATATAAAGGATATCCATTTAATTAAGTATAATTATCAATATCGGTACTACAGATCGTTGCGCAATAGAGATTATTTCTACATGTTATTGTTAGTTACATAATTACGCGGATATTGAAGAGTTACTGTCTCACTATACACTATGTATATAGTACGTATAGAGAAAGCAAAAATGTATATAACATAAATTGTGTGTTTTAACGAGTCCTACATTTTCTGTTAAGTTAGGTTTGGTCTGCCTTACGGTTTACCAGTTATGCAAAATCCCGTAAAATTCATCCAGAATAAGGTAGTCTTTAGAAGCTGCATCCAGAAAATTCAAGATATACATTTTATTTGTTAGGTAAATATCTTTAAGATACGATATTTTAATCAAAATCGTTAGAGCCATTTTTTGAGAAAATTACATTTTCGAAAGAAGTTCCATGTAAAGCGTAGTTTTGGGTGGGGGGGATTTTCTTGAAAATCTTCGTGTCGCATCCATGGAAGATACCAAACTTAAAAACCAAGTTTGGTATTTGACGGCCTTTTCGTTTTCGAGTTATGTTGCCCACACACACACACACACACACACACACACACACACACACACACACACACACACGCACGCACACGGATATTTTTCTATTTTTTTTATTCAGAGGTATCCAAAATATATATTTCGGGTGAAATATTAGTATCGAATTTTTGAGTGCATTACAATACCTTCTCTATACACTATGTACATAGCACGTGTAGAGACATTAAAAATGTGGAATCTCAACACTTTCTAATTAAACCTATGGATGACAATCGATCAACAGTAAGGCGTTAAACGTGGCATCATTTAAAATGCGGAGATCATAAAGGTCGGCACTGTTGGCAAGAGGAGAAGGAACAGGTTTAAGAGGCTTGGTTTGGGGACTGTGTGGTGAATATATTCCACCCTGTTTAACTACCTAGGCTTATAATGGTTCTTTAAGGTCGCTCGACTAAAGAATGTGCAAAACCAGCTTTAACAATAGAGCACGCACGGGGCTTGACTAAGAATACGTTTGCGAATTAAATTATAAATTACATTTATGCAAGATTCTTGCTGAATACCTACTTAAACATATGGAGTTCGTGTTATATCTCTGGCAATAACACATACCAATAAAATATGCATGATGCATCATTGACCAATGAGCATCTACTACATTGTGCTCTAACGTTGAATAGTATACTAAAAGTACCTTTAGCTAAGCGTAACAATTTAAATAGTCAATTTCCCAACCAATTGTGTTAACCTCAACAACGTTAATATTGGTCTAACCTTAAGATTATATCAGATTAGAAAGCATTCTGTAGGTTGGTTTAGGCCAGGAAGCCCTGAACATAGAACTTGTCAAGACATATAGATGTATACACATGTTTATATACTATGAAAAAAAAACAATGTACAAATCTCGTGCTTAAAGCTTGGGTTACAAAAACAGCAGAATAGACATATAATCACACCATTTGTATTTGAGGCCTCTACTATACTTAATGTGTTCTATAAAAGCACATGAACTTCCTTTTTTTTTTCTTCTTCTTTTTTTTTCAATTACATAAAAACAAAGAGTATCAAAAATTAGTCATTAAACATTACCAATACTAATTCACTCCAAAATTATTTTCACACCAGCATTTTAAACCTAGCAGGCAGTGAATAATCAAGTTACTTAAATTATTTCTTAAGCTATCAGCTTTGTAATATTCCTGCGTCTTCTAGAGTAATGTCATCTCTATTTAAAACATCGCCCTCTGTGGTGTGATGGTTATCATGCTAAACTTCATACACCCAAGGTCGCGGGTTCAAACCCGGCGGAGGACGATGGATTTTTTGGGGCATAAAAATCCTTAGCATGTCTTCCTTCGGAAGGGAAGTAAAGCCGTGGTCCCGTGTCGTAGATTTACGGCACGTAAAAGAACGTCAAGCCTGATAGAGAGGCCTCTGAGCAAAATTAGCTCTTTCACGCCCAGTATAGAATGAGACGCTGAGAACCACAGCAGTTAAAGAGCGTCCATAATTAAAACGCCATTTCATTTTTTCTATTTAAAACTCCTATCTACTTCTTACCATCTGGCCTGTATCTATCTATCTATATACGGTAACGCAAATTTATATTTAAAGCCATTGCCAGCGCTTGAAACATAGGTATTCGGGTTTCCGTGCCAATGCTCTGTTCCTTAGCGAACACGGCGATATTCGAAGACGCATTTAAAGTCCCCCACCTGATTTTTTTTTTTTTTTTTTTTTTTGGTTTAACGTCCTTTAACCTGATGAATGCAATTGATGATATGATGCTCAAATGATCTCCGGGTCCATGGAGCTTAAAGTTACTCGACATTCGTCTTCTCAGGATAAGGGAAAACCCCGAAAAAAACCTTACCCGGGTAACTCACCCTAAGCGAGATTCGAACTCACGACCTTTTGAACGTGAGGCAGACATGCTACCACCACGCTACCCAGGCGGGCATCTGATTCTTGTTCCCTCGCTTGCTTAAAATACAGCTAATATGAAGCGATTATAATCAAAACTCAATTACATTATCAAAAATTAAGTTTGTACTTGGGATATTACTGCTCACAGTAAAAGCTGGCATATGTTTAAGGATCCAGACTATTTTCAGTCGTAATTTAATGTTATATAAGGGTACACATAGATGAAAAATCTAACATGTTTCATACACATGACTTTATCCACATCTCTGCAATAATTATTGTTAAAAAACTTATTCTTCTATTTATTTCATGCTAATCGATAAAAAAAAAATTAGTATAAATGGTATTATTACTAGCTTCCTTGTAAGTGGAAGGTAAAAAATGAAGAATCATATGCTAAAGCGATAGTTAAATATTTTATAAGCTTGTTGCTATGTGATTGAAGTTCCTGTGTTTGTATGATCAGAGTTGACAAGATTCCCGTATGAGAAAAGTATTAAGAATTTTAAAACTGAAACTAATAACAAGGAACATCTCGAAAACGGTCAACTCCACTAAAAAATCTACATAACATAAACTGTGTGTTTTAACGAGCTCTACATGTTTTGTTAAGCAAGTTCTTGTCTATCTCAAACGGTTTACCAGTTACGCAAAATTCGTCCAGAATAAAGATATCTTCAGAGACTATTCCCAGAAAATTCAAGATATACATTTTATTTGCCATGTAAATATCTTTAGTATGCAACATTTTAATCAAAATCGTTAGAGCCATTTTTAAGAAAATCAAAATTTTCGAAATATTTTCCATATTTTCTTGAAAATCTTCGTGTCGCATCCTTAGAAGATAATTATTTAACGGACTTTCCGTTTTTGAGCTATGTTACACAGATACACACGGACATTTTTTTGAAAATGCTTCTTTTTTTTTTGATTCAGGGGATCTCAAAACATGTTTTCGGTGAAATCTCGGTATTGAATTTTTGGGAGCATTACAATACCTTCTCTATATACTATGCACATAATACGTGTAGAGAAAGTCAAAATGCACGAAATCCTTGAAAAAGTACATTTTTTGTTCATAGGTGTATTATTAGGAATGATGCATCTAATATGAATGTTTTTGTTGTGTATTATTGTTCATTAGAAATAGTTTTACATGAATTTTTAAATATGCCTGCGCGCAAAACCTGATAGCGTTTTAGAATTTTAAATGTTTTTCTCACTTTCTGTTTTTGTCTATGTTTTTACGAGTTCAAAATGTTCCACACGTTGCAAGTTTTGTTCAATTTTCTTCAAATGTAATATAGATACTTCCAAAACTATAGATATTAATACGTTGGGAGAGACTTACTTTATCGGTTATCATTGAAAACGTACTAATTACAATATCTAATAATACCCTAAAATTAATGAAAAATGCTGTTTTTCATTAAGTTTATGTTTTCTCAAAAACTAGAACAGCAATAAAAAGTATCTGATGTTACATTCACATGACTTTCTCTGCCTATTCCACACAAACCATTCTTACAAATGATTATTCTTTTATCTATATTGTGATAATCAAGATAAACATTAGCACAATGATCTTATTACTTGCTTCCTTGTCAGTAGATGGGAAATAAGGGAATACACTAGGCTAAAATTGAAAATCGGTTCTCTTTGCCTGACCAGGAGTTAAACAAGAGAGAGATGAAAGTTACCGTCTGAGAAAAGTTTAAGTAGTTTAAAAGAGAAACCAGTAAGAAGCAACATCTCGGAAATCGTTAACTCTAACACTGTGTTCTAACGAGATCTACATTTTTATACGGTAACTTTCTGTTTATTTCTTACAGTTTACCAATTATGCAAGCCATTCAGAGTGAAGAGGGTTTTAGAGGCAATTCATAGAAAATTCAATATATGCATTTTATTTACCATGTAATCATCTTTCATATACAGCATTTTAATCAAAACCTTTAGAGCATTTTTTAGAAAGTAATATCGTATTAGGCACACAATCTAAGAAATTGCCAGTATTATCCAACAGCATCATAGATCTCATCCATACTGAAGTTTTTTTTTTTTTTTTTTTTTTAATTTTTTATTTATAGTCGCCTAACTACAAGGTCTTTTAGCGACTTTTCATTTACAAAGTGGGTTTTTACAGAATAAACTTAATAATACAATAATCATATCAGGATTATTAACAAGTAACAAGGTAGGATCTTAAAGGTATGAACTATAAATAATAACAGAGTCGCCATTACAATAGAATGAGTAACAATGAGAATAAACAGTGGTAGGTTTAAACAATATAACAAAATTCGGAAAAATAATAACAATAAGTGTGCGGCAAGATAAGATTTAAACAAAATGAACATTAAGTGCAATAACATAATCATAGTTAAGACAAGATTTATAACAATATTCTTATTGATTAGTTTAATATCTTCCAATTAATAAAAACAATTATAGTTTATATTAACAGTTTATGAAAATTAATTTTCTATAAAGGTTTGTACAAAGAGGTATCTTTTAAAAATTGTAAAATTCTTGGAATCGTTATTGGTTACATTAAGAGCAGTGGGATCTTCTGGAATTTGGTTCTTCCATACTGAAATTTGTAGTTAAAAGGCGATCAAAGCTGCAATTATCACATGTTCACCATTCAAAAAATCTGATGTGTTTCATTCACGTGACTTTCTCTACATCTATGCAATAAATTGTTAAAAAGCTTATTCTTCTATTTAATTCATGCTAATCGAGAAAAAAAATTAGCAGTTTCCTTGTACATAGAAGGAAAATTAGGGAGCACTACATTTTTTTTTGTGGTATTTAACGCCCGCTTATACTGCAATGGCACCGCAGGCTATGACACTGATACATGAACGGAGCCCCGGAGGAATGTGATGGTGGGGAAAACCGGAGAACCCGGAGAAAACGACCCTTGCGCCGCTTTGTCCACCACAAATCTCACATGCGGTCGCTTGGGATCGAACCAGGGGCCGTCTAGGAGAGGGAGTACTATAGGCTACATCTTATAAAACCTGGTTGCTATATGATTTAAAGTTCCTTTGCTTGTATGACCAGGAGTTGACAAATTCCCGTATGAGAAAAGTACTTCAAAACTGAAACCAATAACAAGGAATTTCTCAAAAACGGTTAACTCCATGAAAAAAATGTATACAACATAAATTGTGTGTTTTAACAAGCTCTATATTGTTTGTTAAGTAAGGTTTTGCCTATATCTTACGGTTTACCAGTTATACAAAACCCCGCAAAATCCATCCAGAATAAGGTTGTCTTTAGAGGCTGATCCAAGAAAACCCAAATTTTATTTGTTATGTAAATATCTTTAACATACAGTATTTTAATAAAAATAGTTAATGCCATTTTTGAGAAAATCAAAATTTTCCGATTGAAATGGTAGCTGGGGGTGGGGAGATTTTCTTGAAAGTCTTCGGTCGCATTCTTGGAAGATACTGAACTACCAAGTTTTGTATTTAACGGACCTTCCGTTTTCAGCTATGCTGCCCACACACGGACATTTTTATAAAAATGTTTTTGTTTTTATTCAGAGGGTCTCAAAACATATTTCTGGTGAAATCTAAGTATCCAATTTTTGGGTGCAATACAATATGTATATAGAACGTGTGCAGAAACAGCCAAATATATATCCTGGTATGATGATCAACCTCACATTAGCGGAGTGTGGAGTAAGAGAACTTTAAAAAGGGAAGGGGGAAGGTTCAAAGAATGACCCAGCTCACTGAAGAAGATTCTGAGTATGCTTTGTCAAAGTATACAGAGGACAGAAAAATAGATAATAGACCCAGTGCATTTCTACACATACGGGTTGCTCTGGAGCAGAAAATTACATATTTGTGTAGCACTTTAGTACATGAACTATTTCAGAACTCCTAAAATACTGTGTTTTGAAGCATGAACCATTATTGGACTATATTTTAAAAACCGTATTGCTTTGCAAGGTAATAATTGTGTTGCAGATCTTTATTTGTGATAGCAAGTACTACTAAATCATTTTGTCTGTTTTGTAAACAAATGATACATTAATAAATGGAATATTTATATGCAAAAAAAAAAAAAAAAAAAAATCCCGCTTATGGTACTCTTTCTATCGGAAAACGCTTGAGAAAGTTAATACATTTAGAATATCGCCATATTTTATAATCCTGAACCATTTCCGATAGTACTGCTCAAGTTGGGGCTATACCCATTTTTCCGCCACTCTTGAATTACAGGAAGTAACACTACCTAAAAACCAGATACCCTGATTTTACCGGAAATTCCTCCTGTGGACTTCTGTATATAGGGGGAACAGAAAAAAGACATGTGAATACATAAAAAATCCGATGTGCTGCATGTTCATAACCTTTTCTACTTCTCTTCTACAAACTATTCTTAAAAAAGCGTAGTATTCTATCTATATTTTCTCATACTGATCAACTTAAATATTCATACATTTAATTGTAGGTATAAGAAAGATAAAGTAAGCTAAATTGATAAGCAATTCTTTTAAAGTTGAGCGCTATGAGATGACTTTGAAATTCTGCTCTCTTTGCATGAACACAAGAAAGAAAGAATAAGGCGAATAACGATTTGCACTTTAGAAAAGTACATACTATATAAACATTAAACCAATAACAAAATATATTTCGAAAATGGTTAATGATAAAAAAACTAACAAAAACATCGTGTGTTTTGACATTTGCTTAAACGAAATTTACATCTTTTATGTAGGGCTTTGTCTATCTATTAATGGTTTACCATTTACGCAAAACTCCTCCACAATGAAGATGGTTTTATAGCTGTGCCCAAAAATTGAAGATACATTTTATTTGTCATTGCTTGAACATAACGAATTTTAATAAATAAAATCTGATGTGTTCCATTCACATGACTTTCTCTATATCTCTGCAACAAATTATTAGAAAGCTTGTGCTTCTGTTTACTTCATGCTAATCGAGAAAAAATTAGCAGAAATAGCCTTATATCTTGCTTCCTTAAAAGTAGAAGCGAAATAAGGGAGTACCATAGATTAAAGTGATAGACAAAATCTGGTTGCTATGTGACTGAAGTTCCTTTGTTTGTGTGGACAGGAGTGATAAAAAGTCTGTCCTATCCAATTAAGATAGCTGCAATTCCATCTAATGCAGTACATAGATACATCTTCCCAATGAACTCGTCACCAAGATCATCTAAACAACGCCGCATGCCAGAATTATAGAGTACAGCAAAGAAGTAGGCTTTAAAATGCCAAATATTCATCCCCAACTTCATGAGATGAACACGCCCCCCTGGCACCTTTTGCGACCAACAATCAACATTTAACTTCATTGTTACACAAAAACTAAAACACCGAATGTACAACGCTCTACGAGACAGTCATAGAGATATTATGGAAATCTTCACAGATGGATCAGCAACAAATGATGGACGTCGTGGTTGTGCAGTTATATATCCTATACACACCATGCTCTACGCACTAGCGAAATATTTCTCCATTTTCTCCTGTGAAGATTTTGCAGTTAAGGAAGCATTGCAGCACATAATTCAAAATGCCAATCAGACAGAATATGTAATTTACACTGATTCACTAAGCACAATTCTTGCCACTCAGAATCTAAGTCCTACGCATCCTTTAATAAATGACATACTTCACCTATATTCTATCACACAGAGCTCTGGAAAACAAGTAATCCTCACATGCAAATATCGATGGAAATGAAAACGCCGATAAAGCTGCAAAGGAAGCCACCCGACATCCTGTCAGTGACCACAGAATAACTTCTGCACATCAAGACGTCATTAGATACACCAAACAGCTGTTTATACAAAACTGGAAAACGACATGGTCAACATCCCACAGCAAACTGCATGATGTCCGAGCCGGATCAACCAATTTCTTTGAACCCCTCCGAAAATTAGAACGTCGTGAACAGACAATAATTACCCGCCTCAGAATTGGACACTGCAAACTGACACATTCCTTCATCATTAATAAAGACCCAGAATCAAAATGTGAGACCTGCAACACACCGCTTACTGTCCTACACATCCTGCTGCAGTGTCCGAGATACGCCAAACAGAGACTTCAGGCCGGCTTCAGTGACTTACCAAGTGCTCTACATAACCACCAGACAATCAAAAAGACAATAATATTTATAAGACAGTGTAAAATTTTTGAATTATTGTAAAGTATAAATGTAATCATTTTGTATTTTACCAATGCGAAAAAAAAAACTATTTTATGTACAATTTGTAAGGTCGCGATATGACTATGGTGTTAAAGCGACCCAAAATAAATTATATTGCAAAAAAAAAAATCCACGAAAAAAATGTATATAACATAATGTGTGTGTTTTAACGTAGTCTACATTTTTTGTGTAGTAAGTTTTTATCTATCTCTTACGGTTTAGGAGCTATGCAAAATTCCGTAAATTTCATCCAGAATAAAGTAAGCTTCAGAGGCTATTTCCAGAAAAATGAAGATATACATTTTATTTGTCAGGTAAATATCAATAATATACAATATTTTAAAATCGCTAGTCATTTTTAAGAAAATCAACAGTTTCGAAAAAAATTCCATGTAAAGGATAGTTTGGGGTGGGGGGGATTGTTCTCAAAATCTTCGTGTCGCATCCCTGGAATATACTAAACTTAAATACCAAGTTTGGTATTTTACCGACTTTTCGTTTTTGAGTTATCGTGTTCACAGACACACGGCCACACACAGACCTTTTTCTGAAAATGCTCTTTTGGATACAGGGGACCTTAAAACATATTTCCGGTGAAACCAAAAGTCGCAAAAATAACAAATTTGCATTGAAACCAATCAAGTATCGAAGATTGAAGATAATTTTCCCCACCCTAATGAGGGGTGTGTTGGATCGGTTTGGGAGGCATGTATTGAGTAGAAGAGACATAGGTCTATCGTCTCAAAATCAAATTTTGTCAAAAATTCGAATTAGAGACTCTAAAACATTGGTATGTTTTTATATCTTTAGTGTTTTCTAATACTACAAAGATTCTTTGTTTTAAAATAAAAGCTATTAAATGTTATGTTATTAAAGATCAAGTCCAGACAGTACAAACAACAAAATGTACACATATAAGGAAAAACGCTTCTAGTCTTTATTCACAGAAGGTAAACCATGAAAAGATATGTATAATTCACAAGCAGAGAGGTAAAGACTCGTCAAGATATAACTCTTTGACGAAGCATGTTTATTACGTTAACCACTTTCAAACTTTTCACCATTTTAAATGTTTTTATTTTTAAAACAGCTTTCTTTTTTTATGGAAATTCCCATTTAAATAGCATGGTAATGTAATTTAACAGCGATAGTGTTTCCCGTCCTACATTTGAAATGTATCTATAGAATGCGGTACTGTGCGAGATGGATCCGTGGTAACGTGTAATGATCGCATTTGGGTTTCTTCGTGGTTTCCCCAGGTCGGAAGGCCATGCTGAGGTGGTGCTACCACGAATTTCCTATCCAACATTTTCATCACGTGTTTCAGTCTTGTAAGAGCCGGTTGCGGCGGGGCGGTAGCATTTGTGCTGCAAAAATTTCTCCCTGGCATTTGACTGGGGCACCTTTCTAGAGAGGCTCTTCACTCTTTTCAGCTGAGCTCATCGGGTTGAAAGGACTAAGACGGGATCGACCTGGCGTCAGGATTGGGTTCATTCTGGAATCGTTAAGGACCCGACCTTGATAGTATGCATTGTCGTCCTATGTAGTCGCCCTTGGGATCTCCCTTCATCCCAGAGTTCACGGTAAAACACAAAGGTTCTACTATAGTCTACAGTGTGATAAGTAACTGGAAGCCCCTGCATATCCTATAAAATGCAATAAAAATCTTTATAGAAGAAGCCACAGAAACCACTTGAGAATGTAAACAGAAGGCGATTATTATAAATTGAAAATACTACCTTAATGGAAGCACAGACTTCGATCCTGTTCTGTTTTAGTCTTTCATTTATTTTATTGTTTCATCTGTATAATTCTCTTTAACATCTAAGGTCACATGGGGGCTTTGCATTAGAAACAACTCGTAGTCTGTAAGTTCTTTACGTTGGGTTTAAATCGTTTTATTGTCCTCACACACACACACACACACACACACACACACACACACACACACACACACACATTCTCTCTCGCATACATACTTCCAGACTCTGTGGGGGATCGGGAATAATACTGGTTACAGAAAGATTCCCTGCTCCAGCCAGTAACCGAACCCAGGACCTCCGGTGAAGTCAGCTTTTCCGTCTTTTGTTATATCATTCGTAACTTGTAACAGATTAATTCGAGGAGAGGAAGTTTTTAAACATGCCCATATCTTTTTCCTCTGTGTGTGAGAGAGTGTGAGAGTGTGAGTGTGTGTGTGGTGTGTGTGTGTCACTAAATCATTAAAGTTTATGCAATTGAAACCTATGTCAGGGAGAATCTGAAAATGGGCTACAAGGAAGCAAAGAACTTGGGGTTTGTTGGCAAAGATTGTTCGCGTTAGGTAACCCTAAACTTTCGGAACTCTCCAAGGAAGCATAGAGAACAGAACTTCAATTGTAATTGTATCACATAGTAACAGGCTACTAAAAGATTTGACTATCGATTTAGCCAAGTGTATTCCCTTATTTCACTTCTGCTTACAATGAAGTAAATAATAAAACAATTTCTGCTAATGATTATCTCGAGTAGCATAATGTAGATAAAAGAATAATCTTTTGCAAAAACATTTTCTTTGCAGAACAGTAGAGAAAGTTATGTGAATGGAATAAATCAGAGTTTAAGAAAGAAGTTAGTGGGTGCGTACGTGCGTGCAGCATAGCTCAAAAATGAAAAGCCCGTTAAACACCAAACTTTGTATTTACGTTTTGTATCAGAAGATACAATACTAAGATTTTCAAGAAAAATCCCCCACCTCAAATTACTCTCCAAACGGAAAATTGCTCGAAGAATTTGTTTCTCTCAAAAATGGGTAACGATTTTGATTAAAATAGTGTATAATAAAGATATTTACATGGCAAACAAAATTTATATCTTGAATTTTTTGGGAATAGCCTCTGAAGAATTTTTCATTAGGATGTCTTTTGCATAACTGGTAAACTATAAGAGATAAATTTACTAAACAAAAAATGTAGATCTCGTTAGAAAACACATTTTAAGTCATATACTTTTGGGGGCGGGCAACATATCCGAGATATATTTTGTTTTTGTTCTCATTTTTAAAATATTCTCAAAATAGAATTTGCCATTGCCCATTTGTTTTGTTTTACTCCTGACCATGCAAAGAGAACCGACGTTCAATCATTAAGCAACCACCTTTTAAAAGAGTATAAGTTCTTCTAATATTCACCTTGATTAGCATGAAGTCGATAGGTGAAAAAGCTTGTTTGTTACACAATAGTCAGAGAAAGAAAATGTGAATGGAACATATCACAGTATCAGTTGTATTATTACATTTTGACAATAGGTCAAATAATCGAAAAGAGCTTTTTATAGCAAACAGCTGTTGGAACCTTTGGGCACCCATAGAGAATCAACACAGCTGCTCTTCTGCTTTGGGCTCCACATCCATTTAAAGATTGTCAATACATCTGTTTCCTAGCATACTACCTATTAGATAAAACAACTTTTTTGTCAAAACTACATTTTCCACGCATCTCAGTTCTTGTTTAAATACAACTAAAATTTGAAGAATGTGCAGAAGTACGTATTGTAATATTAGAGGCGATAACATTATGCTAACACATAATACTGTTAAAAAAATGAAACAAAAAAACCATGTGTTACACTCGCATTACTTTCTCTAGCTGCTCTACAAACAAACTTCTTACAAAATATCTTTCTACACCATGCTAATCGAGATAATCATTAGCAGAATGTTCATACTTCCTTATAAAGTAGAAGGGAACTAAAGAATACGCTCTGCTAAAGTGATAGTCAAATGGCGATTGTCACTGCAAATTGCTTCTTTGCTTGGCCAGGAGTAGAACAAAAGAAAAACGGACACTTCCTGTCTGAGAAAAGTATAAGTACTTTACAACCGAAACTAAAGACTAGGAATATCTCGAAAACGGCAAACTCCATGAAAAAAAAAATGTATATGACATATATTGTGTATTTTAACATGATCACATTTTTTGTGTAGTAGGTTTTTATCTATCTCAGGTCTTCAGAACCTATTCCCAGAAAATTGAAGATATACATTTTGTGATGGAAATTGCTTTAATTTGTGGTATTTTAATAAAAATCATTAGAGCCATATTTAAGAAAATCAAAAATTTCGAAAATGTTTCCATGTGAAAGGTAATTAGGAGCGGAGGGGGGGTTCTTGAAAATCTTCGTGTTGCATCCTTGGAAGATACCAAACTTAAAACCAAGTTTGGTATTTAACCGTCTTTATTTTTGAGCCAAGTTGTCTATAGACAAACACACGGACCTTTTTTTGAAAATGCTTTTTTTTTTACTCAGGGGGTCCTAAAACATGTATTTCCGGTGAAATCTCGGTATCGAATGTTTGGGTGGAACACAATACCTTCTCTATCCACTATGTATTGTACATACGGGGCTACAGAAAGTAAAAATGATTAATTTTTAGAGATTAACATTTCTAACATTTAATAATTATAATTCAGTAAACAAAGTTACTGAAATTTTAATTTTGATTATGCAATATATTTACATTCGAAACTTTTTTAAATATTTTATATCTTGCAAATTATTCGTCCAATTTGAATGAAATTTGGTATTCATGTTTACATCAATGCGATTATATTAACATTTTCAGGAATTATTGTGCATATTGTGTATCTTATTGTTTTATTTCTGTTCTGTCAAACACCCCAAAACTAGGCCAGATGTGGCAGTATAAGGTGCGGTGTAGACACCTTCGGACTTTGGCCTTATATACCGCAAACTATGTGAAGGATGCTTAATAACGTATCTGCGATTCAAGAATTGACGTATTGCATTACATTTAGTGTACTCTTTACCAGCATTCTAATTACTTTGGTGTATATGGGATCCCTATGGCCCTGAGGAACCACACCTTACGTTTACACTGTCAAGTTTGGTCAACAAGCACATTTGCAGATTTCTCGACAAGGTATGTTATTGGGAGGCGTTGCCGGTTACCTTGAATTCCGTATTTAAAACTAGCACTATGATAATCTTGTTTAATTACTCAGGTATGTGTCATTTCCACTCTAGCGTTTGCTAAAGTTCTTCAGTTGCATATGGTCCAATAATGAATTTCCTAGCACATTACCTTGTATGGCACTCAACCAAATTAGTCATTTTCTCCTAACATCTCTGAAAATCACCTGACGCTGATGAGATATAAGAGATTTAACAAAATGCTTTGAGCAGGTAACGCCTTTAGAAGGGCAGGCCTCGGAAGCGGGCGTGGTCGAATCGGTCTTCCAAATTAAAAACGGATCTCTACACTGCCCTGATTTAAGCGGGAAACCAATTTAAACAGAAGCGTCGAGGTGTCCGGGTCAACCTGCCCAAAAGACCTTGACCGGAATTCCGGTCTATCACGTTAGACCACTAATTCAATTTCCAGCCATTTTCAACCAAGTAAAGGCAAATGGTGATCATCAGCTACCAAACTCGCATATGTGTCAACAAAGGATGTTGGTGTCCCGTTCGGCTTATGTAATTCAAGTTTCCTTTATGAATTTTTCTTCTTAACCTTGACAATACGCGCCAGGAAAATGGAAACGATACTAGACATCTATAAAGGACTGAAACTAGCTCTCAACTATTGAAGAGCGCTTTGAATTATAAATGACATATCTCCAATTTCGTTTTTCATCCACTGATGTGCTTGGATTATTCATTCCCAGATGCGAATGATTCCTGAAAGTGGCATTAAACACTGCATTTGTTTGCAAATGTGGGTTTTCTTCTACTACGGAAAGCTCCAAGATCGAATTCCGTATTCAGCGTGTCCAGATTTAAGCGAGGGTCATGATTTCAAAATTGAACAAATAGTACATCTAAAAGAATGACTAGAGCTAGGATATTACCTCCGAGATGTTCACACAAATTAACAAATGGTTTTGAAACACATAAGAGTGCCGATTTCTGTGGGCAATACATCTAAATGCCTACTCAAATCTGCGGATTTCAAATATTTTGCTTTTATGATCTCGTAATCTGTCAATTGTAAAAGAAATGGAATGTTATCTATGGACACTTTAACTACTGTGGTTCTCAGTAGTTGGGCGCGAAAGACGGCTTAATTTTGCTCAGGGCCTCTTTATCAGGCTTGAAGTTGTTTTACGTGCTGCAAATCTACGACACGGGACCAACAGCTTTACTTTCCTTCCGAAGGAAGCCAAGCTAAGGATTTTAGGCCTCAAAAACTCATCGCCCTCCGCCGAGTTTGAGCCCGCGACCTTGGGTAATAGGTGACCGCTACACCATGGAGGGCGACTCCATTCAGTGGATAATCTTCATAAGTCCTGAGCCTACCATTCACAGCTTATTTTAAAAGCTGCTGTTGAGTAAGAGGTAAGAAAGGAAATGCCGAGGTTGTGACCGAATAGGAAGGACCAACTGAAAGGGAACTTTCGCTCAGGAAGATTTCTTTAGGTACGACTTCACTGAATAAATAGTCGGTAGAAGAGTATAAGTATTTTAAAACTGAAACCAATAACAAGAAATATCTTGAAGAAGGCTAGCTCCACAATAAAACTGTAAAGGACAAAGATTGCGTGTTTCGACGAGATCTACATTTTAGTAGTAAGTTTTTGTCTATCTGCTACCGTTTACCAATTATGCAAAAGTCAATTCAGAATTTCAGAGTTTATTTCTAGAAAATACAACATATACATTTTAATCAAAATAGAGCCATTTTTGATAAAATCAAAAATTTTGAAAAAGTTTCTATACAAAATATGGGGTGGGGGGATTTTCTTGACAATTCCGCTTCATTATTGAAGCGCCAATGGAATGGCAGAGATTAGGTAATTTCAACCAATCGCGGTCATCTGACTGTTTATTTCTTTGAAATCTTGTCGCACCTGATGTTCGTATGTTTAATCTCCTGTCTTGGTTATTGCTAACAGGGTGACAATCCAGGCAGCCAATCTTAACTTTTAATAACTGTCAGTTCCACAACTGTACTTTCAATTAATTCAGTTAAAATGTTTATTTAAAGGTTTATCCAGTTCATAATTTATTTAGTTAAAAAAAGGAGTGAACATAATCATTATTTGCATTTCTTATGTGTGAGATGAGTGCAATAACCTCAAATAAAATAACGTTTGTTTCCATTTCATGTATTATTAAAAGCTGGAATAAAATAATTGTTCCCTATTTCTCTATTTCTGCTATCGATATTCGTACATTCGGTGTGGACACGGTCGGCCATATCATAATTCAGGAGGCAGTAAAGAAAGAAAAAGAAATAAAAAGCTTTCGGTAAATGAAATGTCGAAGCGTCTTCTACCATTTGAAAACTAATGTAAGTGTTACAATCATAACCTGATAAAATCAACCCCTCCCCGTCACTTCGCTCCGGTCTTGAATTATAGACAAGATGAAAACACTTGTGGTATTATGTAAGAAATTCTTCGTGTCGCACCCTTGGGAGATACTAAATATAAATACTAAGTTTGGAATTGAAAGATCTTTCTTTTAATTTTTGAGCTTTTCTGTCAAGACACCAACACACACGGACCTTTTACTAAAAAAGTTGTTTCGGATTCAGGGGACCTCAAAAATATATTTCCGGTGAATCTCGACATCTTAAGTTTTGGATGGAATACAATAGGTACCTTCTTTAACTACCACGCACGTACGTATGTACGAACGTACCTACGTGCTAGAGCAAGTAAAAGTAATTTAAAATAGTGCTTTTTTAAGATTTTTATATTTTATACATTATGTTTTTGTTTATGTTATGACATCCCTTATGCAAAATTATACAAAATTCTCCCCGAATGAAATAGACTTCAGAGGTTATTCCTAGAAAATTCAAGATACATTTACATTTTGTCATATAAATATCAAATATATGGCATGTTAATAACAATTGACCATTTTTAGAAACAAAAATAAGAATACTTTTTCTGGGAGATAGAGAAGGGATGTGAAGAGACCGCCACTGAAACAAGTGCCATTTCAGTAGCCGCCAGCCACTAACCCAGAGCAAGAAACCAATGACCGACCTGTCCTATAACCGGGCGTAATCCGAGAAGACGAAAAATAATGCTTGAAATCAAGACAATTCCTAACCGACGAGGAAGCGGGAGAAGAATGCGCGTCTTTCATTTCAGCAAGTAGCTGGTCTGCCTCATTATCTCTTGGTCCTTGTGAGAAACGCTTTCGGAAATGAGAAAACCAAGACAACGAAACCGGAGATGCGTGATTAGCGAAACAAAAACACGTCGACAGGGATAAACATGCAATCCTCTTCTTCAAAACGCCTTCTCAACATCTTCGGAACCACAAGGACTGCAAATAGGGCAGTGATGCCAACCTATACGATAGTTATTATGGAGATATAAGACAATTTTAACATTGCTAGAACTTACGATACTGGGAAAATATACAAGCTATTTTAAACTGTTAATATACTTATTTATAAATTAGTTCTAGAGTTTACAGCGAATCACATTCTTACAATATTCTATATCAATAGTTGTTGTTAGTAATCTTTATTTGTTGTTTTGATGTTGCCAGTACGCTTAAATAAGCAGCATTTTCGATGCGTATTTGTTAAGATATTTCCCCTTCTGAGGCAAAGAGCCAGCCAGCCCATAATCGCTGCATAATTTTAATTTCCACCGGGTTTCTATAGCCAAGGCCACTAGATGGTGGTGATGTTATCGAAAGGTTCCCGCCTGGAACGTTCTGGAAATCAGCAATAAAGAGGGAATTATAAAGTGAATTTAAAGAAAATAAAAATTCTATTTAATTAGTTGCAGCAGTGATACTATTCTGTAACTTTCGTTTTCAGTCACTGTTAATAATTAAGAGTTCCTCAAGATGGTAACCTATACAATGCTGCAGTAAATATTTCTTACATATCCAATAACCAAACTTCAGTTATATTGGAAGGGCACAATATGAAGTACAAAGTTAGGTTTATGTCCATGAACATTAGCATGAGCAGAGTTCTAAAATTTTATCTTGGAAAATGAATTTCCGGAGGTTCAGGATAGCAATGCATGCAGCTTTATTAAAAATAAATAAATAAAATAAATGTAGGTTCAAACATTACTGCTGGTTTATTATTTGTCCGTACAAACACCCTTGCTTGCATAGTAGTTCTCAATTTTATAAATTAATTATCCGAAAGATTGGATGTCATACGGTTAAAGAATTGTGGCTTGAAAGCCACATTTAAAAATTGTGTTCTAGTAAAGTAAAAATTAGAACATTCATCTAGCAAGTTCACATAAGATGTTTAGAGATTTAATAGACTATTATGCTAATGCAATAACCATTCCATGAATAATAGTTTATAAGTCTGTGCATCAAGATAATAACAAACAAACAACGAAAAACAACAACAAAACAAAACATGAGTATCAATAAATGGTACTGAAGCGTGTCTCGATCTTAAAATACAATATGGAGTTAATTGGGATATCTCTATCGCATACAGTTCTCATTAACTTCGTCCTTTTCTACTTTCGCGTTGTTTACATGATGTATAATTTTTAGTATTGAATCTATTTTCGTATGTAGAATATTTTTCTCTGTCAGATTACATAATTTGCATTTTACAATTCTGTGTCCCCAACCAATCTAAATAAAGCGTGTATTTCAGTAAAAATCCGATATTTACTGTTTCTATGTTATCAACTTATCACGCAATAATTAAACAATTAAAGATCAGAAAGCAGCAATATTATTTTCTTAGCTAGAGTAAACTAGAGTGCAGATACCTGTCTACTTTGAATTATCTTTAACGAATGAAAGGACCTTTAATGGCGCCATTAAAATAGAAAGCAAAAAGATTGAGGGGAAACAAAAACACGCTAGGTTAGCGCAATACCCAAGAAATAGCGCAACACGCAGTGCGGCGTATCGTAATTCTTTGCTGTTTTAAAACGCTCCATCCATCACAAGGAAGTTTTGCTTTTGTTTTCCATCATGATTTCAAGACATAAGCTTATTTATTAAAGTTTATAACTTAAATAAAATGTATTGTTGATAAAGGATATTATCTCAAATTTTAATAATTAAAGGCTTTAAAATGCAATAAAGGAAACATAACATTGTTAACATTTGTCCTGTTAGATCTTCAACTGGGTGGGCTTCAATTCAAGTTAATATAACGATTATAACCATAGATCAAAATATAAATTAACAATGATATCTCCATATTTGATAATTTTATGCCTGTAAAATCGTATTTCAATGTATTGAAAATATATAGAGGAGAACTAAATTGCAGGTGAAAAATTATCTGAAGTTGCATCTCTACCTATTCTGCAAAAAAACTATTCTTATAAAGGCTTATTCTTCTATTTCATGAGAATCAAGTTAAGCATAAACAGAAATGTTTGTATTGCTTTTTTTTTCTTAAAATTTCAAGGGGATTAAGCGAAAGATGTGTTAAGCATAAACAGAAATGTTTGTATTGCTTTTTTTTCTTAAAATTTCAAGGGGATTAAGGGAATACACTAAGCTAAAGCGAAAGATGTTTTAAGACTTTTTAATTAAATACTAATAATTATTAGTATCATATACTCTATACTCCGCAAATCTGAGTGTGAATTTCAGACAGAATGCCAACTGTTTCACAAGAAAAGAAATATAAGTAAAAACCCGATGGCTTACATTCATACAACTTTTTCTAGCTACTATAATTTATTTTACTACAGTTTCGACAAAGTAGTCAGGCAAAACAATATTGCTTTTTCTACTACCTGCACAGTAGGCAGAAAAATACTGCATTTCAACAAAAAATTCGATATTGAGTTTTTAGTTGTAAATATATGTTTTGAAGCCCCTGAATAAAACAGCAAATCTAGAAAAGGCACACGTGTGCGCTCGTATCTGTGTGAACAATATTAGGACAAAAACTTTGTACTTACGGGGGACCCACAGGTGAAAATAAATGGCTACAAAAATGCAGCTGTAACTTCCAAAGTTTTAAAGACACGTTGAAACTTGGCAACAATATTTGAAATACTATTGTTCCTAATGTTGAAAGTTTGATACACTTTATTCTATATTAAGATAAATAATGATAAAATAAGTATATCTTAAATTTCTTGGGTAGACCTCTGAAGCCCTCTTTACTCTGTATAACATTGTACAGCTGGTGAACCGCAAAACCTAAACAAAATCTTACCACACAAAAGATGTAGATTTCATTAAAACATAACATTTATGCCAAATATTTTCCCCCTTTCCTCTCTTCTTTCTTTCTGTCCTTTTTTGCGAAGATAACTATTTCCGAGATATTCCTTGTTATTGGCTTCAATTTTAAAACAGTTGCTATTCTCAAATAGGAGTCGTTATTCGTCTTTCTTTCTCCTGATCAAGAAAAGGAAACGGAATTATCAAGCCAACACATAGCAAATAGCTCTTAAACGATTTGACTATTGCCTATGTAATACAAGCATTCCTACTGTTTATCTCGATTAACATAAAGCAGACAGAAGAAATAATTAAAGTATGGGTAGAGAAGTCATGTGAATGTAACATAATTGAGAGAAGTACCAGCTCTTCTAATATGGCAATATTGAAAAGTCAGTACAATAACAACTAATATCTCGGAAATGGCTAGTGCCAAAAAGTAATTTGAAATAAATAGTGTGTTTTGAAGAGATTTACAATTTTTATGTAGTATTACAACTATAGATCAAAATATAAATGAGTTAATTGGATAATCTTGTAGTCCTCAAGCATTTGTAATGGAGTATTAAGTAATGGGATTTGGAGAGCCTTAAAAGGGATACTTCTTATGGTCATAAAGATCCATTATGCAAAATTCATTCCCGATGAAGAGAATTTGCAAGCTATTTACAGAAAATCCAAGATATGCATTTTATTATAGTCTCTCTCTCTCATCTTTATTCAAAATGCATTGTTTTGCGTTCCAAGAATCTCAAGGCGCGAACTTCTGCTGAAAAAGCTTTCGTAGTGATATTATCCTCTGACTTATTTTTTTGCTTCATTTGTATAGCCCCCTTTAACATCAATGGTCATATCGGGGGGCTTTCACTTGTGAAACTGTAGGTTCAGAACATTAGGTTAACCTTTATATTACTAAACACACGCACATTCACGCTCACATTCATACTTTCAGACTCTATGGGGGATAGGGAATAATTCCGGTTAAAGAAAAAATCCCCTCCCCAGCCGGGAATCGTACCCGAGACCTCCGGGTGAGAAGTCAGCTCGCTGACCACTCGACCACGGAGGAGGTCCCTCTGACTTATTGACATCAGTTCATGTGACTGTTTATCACATACCAATTTCATGAAGCTAACCACTTGTTTCACTGCCTCATGCCCAAATTCGACTGTGTGTGTGTGTGTGTGTGTCACTTAAATACTAATACCTGAAAGTTTTACCAAAATCCAAGGTTATCAGGTAAAGTTTCTTGATTTTATTCGTTGGCATGGCTTGACACTAATACGGTTATTAAGGCTCTAAAGAATTTTGCTGATCAGCTTTTAAAGCCTGATGAAACAGCAAATTAATTACACACACGCGCACACAGATGTAACCGCATTAATTACAAGACTAGACACTCGAAGCGAGCAAAAATAAAGAAAGAGAATAATGAACAAGAAAAATCTGACGTGTTCCATTCACATGACTTTCTCTCCGTCTCTGCAACAAATTATAGTTAAAAAGCTTATTCTTCCATTTCTTTCATGCTAATCGAGAAAAAATTAGCAGAAATGGTATTTTTATTTGTAATTCGAAGGGAAATAAGGGAATATACTAGGCTAAAGTGATAATCAAATCTTTTAAAAGCTGGTTGCTATTTGATTATAGTGCCTTGTTTGTATGGCCTGAAGTTGACAAAGTCCCGTAAGAGAAAACTATAAGTATTTAAAAGCTGAAACCATTAACAAGGAATGTCTTAAAAACAGTCTACTCCACGAAAAAGATGTCTATATCATTGTGTGTTTTAACGAGCTCTACAAGTTTTGTATAGTAAGTTTTTGTTTAGTTCTTATGGTTTACCAGTTATACAAAATTCCGCAAAATGCTTCTAGACTAAAGATGTCTTCAGAAGCTATTCCCAGAAAATTCAAGATATACATTTTGTTCAAAATGTAAACATCTTTAATATATGATATTTTAATGAAATCATTAGTCATTTTTGAGAAAATAAATTTTTTCGAACTTTTTTCCATGCAAAGGGTAGTTGGGGTGGAGGGATTTTGTTGAAAATCTTCGTGTCGCATTCTTGGAATATACCAAACTTAAATACTTAGTTTGGTATTTTCGTTTTTGAGTTATGATGTCCTCAGACAGACACACACACACACACGGACTTTTTCTTTAAAATGCTTTTTTTTTTTATTATTATTCAGGGGGGGGCCCAAACATGTGCTTCCGGTGAAATCTCGGGAAATTTTGGATGCAATACAATTCCTTCTCTATATACTATGTACATAGCACACGTGGAGAAAGTAAAAATAAACCATTGTAGACATTGACATTACCCAGGTGGGCATACACACATTGTCGTGCAAAAGTAACAGCCTTGAAATTTTTGTATTTGGACCGCGTCACCTCAGCTCTTCAAATAAAGGATTCAAAACATAAAAGAAGTCGTATTCTCCATTCACTATTACTCCTGGCATGCAATCAACCACTAATGGCCCTTTATAGTTAACAATACTGTGAACATTCGCTTCCGAGAACGAACATCTTGTCGAAGAACAGGTCTTGGATCATCCTCATTTACCCATACACAATTTTGAGCTTTATTTGGTGTCGCATAATAATAATATCAACTTTCAGCACCAGTGCATAATTGTCTAAGTTTAGGTGTAAACAACTCAGCAGTTTCTTTGCAAATTCCTTTGTCATCAGCTTCTCTATAATGGTGGAGAATGCGGAAGCCATTTTGTACGAATTTATCGCAAGTTTAAATGTTCATGGAGTATAGCCATTGTTGCCAACACTGATATCAACAGTATTTCAACAGATGTTATGTCGATAAGTTCCTCGCACTTTGAATTGTTCTTGAACAGCTCCCCGAGGCCGGCTAGGTCTTTCAGTCTCTCGCTCTTCTTCAAATGATCGAATTCGCCTTGCAATGGTATAAAAAAGAACACACTTGATCACTATAACACAACTAATGTAATTCAAGATCTTCTCGGGCTTCTAGCCAGAACTTCTTACCTGGCTAGAAGCCCGAGAAGATCTTGAATTAACACGTCGCCAGGAAAGCTATAGTTCTTATTTTACAACTAATGTATTTTTTCTGGTTTTTCACCTAGCTTGTGGCTAGGGAAATATAGAATGTAATGTTCTCTTTAGAAATGTCCTTGATTTGTCACCAACCAGTGACACAGGACTGAACTGAACAGATAGCACGACTATGAATATTAAAAGTTTAAGCACGGACATCTGCATATTTTGATAACTTTAAGGACAATTGTTGACAACCGTATTTTTTACTTTCTTATAACAATCATTATCCAACAATGGATAGGCTAGTTGTAAAACTTTTTGATACCCCTGGTAAAGGCGGTGAACAATCAAATAAATAAAAAAATAAGCATTGGAAAATTGAAACCAATAATAAGGAATATCTAGAACATTTTTGTCCATCTCTTACGGTTTATCAGTTATGAACATTCATTCCGAATGAAGAGGACTTCCGACACTTTTCAATATACAATTTTGTCGTAAAATGTCAATATACCTAGGTATTTTTTTTTAATAAAAATCGTTAGCCATTTTTGCAGAAATCAAAAGCGTAGCTTGGGGTGGGGAATTTTCTTTGTGTCGGATTGATGCCGAACTTAATAAACCTTTCGCTTTGAGTTGTTTTCACACACACACACACACACACACACACACACACACACACACACACACACACACACACACACAGACGGACCTTTTCCTAACACTATATTTTGATTCAGGAAACATCGAAACCTGTATTTACAGTGAAATCTCGGCATCGAACTTTTGGGTGGAATTCAATACTTCCTCTATTTACTGTGTAAGTGATACAGAAAGTAAAAAACGAAAAACGATTTCCCATTTTCTATTGGAATTAAAATCTCGGAAATGGTTAATCACACCAGAAATATTAACAGCAAAGTCTGAAAGCTTAAATAATAAGTATAAAATAAGTATCAAATTGGGAACATGATACATCAAATACACTGGTTGCACTTCCTAGCAACGCATAATATGCTCAAAGAATCACACATAACATTTTCATTAAATAACACGTGGTTTTATGTACAGAAATACACACAATTTTTGGCCCGTATCTGTAGTGTGTTATAGCAAGTCTGTCTCACATTCAAAAGGTCACGATCTCGAACCTCGCTTAGGGCGAGTTACCCGAAAAAGTGTTTTTTCTTTTCTTTTTTCTTCGGAGTTTCCCCTTATCCTGAGAAGCCGAATATTGAGTAACTTTAAGTTCCATTGACCCCGAAATTATTTGCGCATCATTTCACAGATTTCATTCATCCTATATGATCGGATTAAAAACGTTAAACTAAAATACAAAAAATGATGTAACAAGACTATGTAATCAAAAGAAAGAAACAGAATGAAAAATCTCGAGTGTTCCATTCACATGACTTTCTCTACCCGTTCCGCAAACAAACTATTCTTACAAAGGAGATTTCTTTACCTACATCATTCTAATAAACATAAGCATTAGCAGAAATGGTCTTACTATTTGATTGCTAGTAAGCAGAAGGGACATATAGCTAAAGCGTTAGTCATATATTTTAAAAGTTGGTTGCTATGAGAACAATTAAAGTTCGGTTCGCAAGGCCAGCAGTAAACAAACATGAGATTAAATGAAAGGTAATCCAGTTTGAGAACAGTTACTAGTTTAAACTTGAAACCAATAACAAGGAATGTCTTAGAAACGGTCAACTCAACAACAAAAATACACATAACATTGTGTGTTTTAATGAGATTTAGATTTATTTTTTTTTTCATCTATATAGCGCCCTTTAACTTCTAAGGTCATATCGGGGGCTTTGCATTAGAAACAATTTGTATGTTCTTTACATTGGGTTTAAATCGTTTTATTTTCCTCCACACACATTCACTCTCACATACATACTTCCAGATTCTGTGGGGGATAGGGAATAATTCTGGTTAAAGAAAAATCCCCCGCTCCTGCCGGGAATCGAATCCGGGACCTCCGGGTGAGAAGTTAGCTCGCTGACTACTCGACCATGGAGACAGTCTTAGGTGACTTGTGTAGTAAGTGTTGTCTATTTCTTACTGTTTACTAGTTAGGCAAAATTCAGCAAAATGCGTCCAGAATGAACAAGTCTTCAGAAGCTATGCCCAGAAAATTCAAGATGCAAATGTATATAATATACAATATTTTAATTACGATCGTTAGGGCCATTTATGAGAAAAAAAAAATAAAAACAAAAACAAAAAAAACATGTAAAGGTTAGTTTAGGGTGGGGAGATTTTCTTGAAATTCTTCGTGTCGCATTCTTGCAAGATTCCAAGTGTGGTATTTAACGGTATTTTAGTTTTTGAGTCCACAAACACTCATAGACACGACATTTTTCTAAAAATTACTATTTTGGACTCAGGAGACCTCAAACATGTTCCGGTGAAATCTCGGTATCGAATTTTTGGGTGGAATGCAATACTTTCTCTATACACTATGTGCATTGTACGTGCAGAGAAAGAAAAATCTTATTTCAACAATGATGGTAACTGTGTTGGCTAGAGTATTAACCCGTGGTTCAAATCCCGACTATGACATTGAAATTTGCAATCTGAGTCTACCTTTCAACTTTTGTCTTTCACACGCTTTGTGTGAAAGAACAATTCACTATCACGAATATAATGTTGGCTACTTTCTCTTAGCAATAGTGTCGAACTATTACACATTCGCCAAATTACTTAAAAGACGCAACATGGCAAGATGCAACGTGAAAAAAATAATCATTAGATGTTTATTGATTCAATTATCGACCTTCAACTCTAAACGACACTAGAATGAATCCATAGAATTAACTAAATTATTGCAACGCTAGCGAACACTATCAATAGATGTAATCCCAACGATTTAATAAGGCAATTCGCAGTGGGTATACTGCTCTACTACTTATATACCCATTTATTGACTTTCTTCAACAAACAGATTAAGTTTAATTATTGCCTGAATTGCGAAGGGTCCGGTTCGATTCCCGGCTGGGGGAGGGTAGGAATTTTTCCCTAGCCCTGGTTATTTCCTATTCTCTCCAGAGTCTGGAAGTATGAATGTGGCTATCATCTAATGAAAATAATTAAAATTAAATAGAAACCCAAAGACATCAGTACACGAGTTAATAACATTGTCGATAGGCAATTTGTTCCAAAGGAAAATATCGCCGATAAGACATCTAATAAAGCACTAAATGGAATAAGGAAGGTTCAATTATCTCTCTTTCCTTCTCTGTTATTTATTTTGTTGTTCAACATTTTAATTGTTGCTGCAGCTTCGAAAAACAATATTGTATTAGTATGGTTTCCCTGTTATTTTTTATTTGCCATAAGGAATTTCCAGTTTATGATTAAACATGAATATGGACTATTTCAGGGTGGGGGGGGGATATCTTGGAAACAACTCAAGCAACTACCGAAAATTGTCAAAAGAACGCGGTTATATAAGTTTACAGTTATTTGCACGCATGTTCATAATTCCATTCTTCTTCTTCCCCCTCCTTAGTCAAGATGATAAAAGTTCATTTGAAGACTAACATCTTGTACTTCCACCTGTATTAATATGCACATAATTCCTAACACCGAACTTGCTTAGGTAAACCTAATTAAATGTTGATTTTTACATTTATGAATATTATTAATAAGCTTTCACATATTTTGGATCTATCAACATCCTCCTTCTCCCTCTTCTTGTTTGCAGACGTTCTGTCACATGAACTTTAATATTCTTTAACGTTTAAACTTAAACATCAATATTATAAGTATATAACCAATAAGATCAAACCGCAACGCCAAAAGCAGAGATCATGTTATATTTCTTCCTTTTTACGCTAATTCCTTATGATCGCTGTTTGTTACATAGCATTATTCAATTCATGGAGGGGGGGGGGACAAATTTTTGTACTTGAAAGTGTTTAGTTTCCAACACGTGAAAAAAACATTTGTGCAGTAATCGCTTATTTTCACACACACGCGCACGATTTTCTCTATTCAGATTGATAACTTATGTTATGCCTAACAATAATAATGATGATGATGATGATAATAATAATAATAATAATAATAAACTCCTTGCCTAAAAGTTGCAGCTGGCAGTATTCTTCTGCATATACACACTGTACACAATTTATTAATTTACTCACTCATTTTTAAGGATAATATTAGCGACATCGAAAACATTCCGTTCCAGTTTTCCGACACGTCGATGCCAGGAATCGAAGTGCATATCACAGTAGGAGAGTAGGACTGCAATCTTTCTTATGCTGCTTTATTTAACTAGCACATATTTAACCAGTTTTTCTAAACTTTATTACATCTGTAGTTAACTGTATTGTACATTTAATTTATATCTAACTTCTTTTTCGCCTCTGTGGAGCATTAATTCCACAATCATCCTTGATGCTGCTTTCATTCCAGAAACGTAATATGCCTGTATGAGGTTTCACATCCTCAAAATAATGTCACATCTAAATTAGGAATCAAAAACGTACGGTCTAATAATCAGCTGTCACTTATATTAGCTCAATTTTCAAGAAGTGTCACGAGGGCGGATCAAACAGCAAGAACACGTGCGAATAATTAATTTTTCAATAATTGCATTCGCTTCCGGCTATTGTTTATGTGCAAGGAGCAGAAAGGGGAGAGATGGAACATTCACACAACAATCTTACACTCAACCGAAGTACAAAGGGAAAGCAACTTTTACTATTCGCAGAAATAAACCTGATATTATAAGAATGTCAGCAACTTTGAGAGTATTCTATATAATATTTAAAAATAAGTTAAACGAATGTATGGTTTTCCGTAAGAAGAGCGATTTATAATGTAATTAACCATGTAAACTAGTGGATAAAAACTTATTACACACGTATAAGAATGCTAACAAACGACTAAATAAAAAGCGCATTAAAAAAAGCAATCCTATTTAAAATCGTTAAACAGCTGTAACTTGGGCCAGTTAATAATAACACTGGGATTGATGCAATACAAAGAAACATTTTGAAATTAACGCATTGTCCACTTCTGGTGATTTGATGCACTCACAGAATCGCCGGCAACCACTTGTTATTTAACGCTCTTTATATGCGGGCCACATGGTGATCGGAGACTTAGATAAAAAAAAATGCCATAGAATCTCGCCCTTTAACAATGGAGGTTCGGCATTTAGGTTATGTTTTATTACTTTTTTTTGTTGTTTTTTTTACGTAAAACAAGAGGTCAAACGGAGGCCAAGGACAACCCATTAACTTCACATTCATGCTTTCAAAGAATATCTTTACTTACATTCTCACTTCGGCTGCGATAGGTTCCTGTGACTTATTTCACAAATATATCACCGTAATTGATTTAAATATTGCACACCGTATATCTTTTTCGGTAACCCTGTGTTCTTCACGCCCTTTCGGAACTGCCTCACAGCTGCACCGTCGGAATCGTGCGGCGCACTTAACTCAGCTAAGACTGAAAGCTAATTAAAAACTCACTTCAATTCTCGTCCACCACTCCAGCGAAACGAAATTGCCACACAGGCAAGGTTGCTATATTACTCTGGCTTGGCGCGCGTACACAATGTGAAAACTGGCTCTGGTGGACTCGACCGGCAAGGTGCACACACCAGGTAGCGCCCTCTACTACCGTTACTGAGAACACTCGTCTTCTTCGCTACGTGAATGTGAATATTTTCAATCAGCTTTCCCATCTTTCGCTTCCTTCCACAGATTGTTTGTGCAGTGTGTATGACACACACATTGAACAATTGCACCATACTGTATGTGCGCAGCGAATTTCCTTTTAAAACGACAAGATAATAGCCGAATGCTTTTGAATGGCCAATACAGTCCGGCCGGAATAAATAGGTAGTGGGGATGTCATTCCTAAACCGCTGGCCCGTATGTACTGTAAACATGATGTTTTTAATGTATCTTCAGGGCATTCCGGAGAAGGTAACGAACGGAGGGGCCTGGGATTTTTAATGCTTCTTTTTAAAGAAGCACCCAAACAAGTCATATTGGCCAATACATTTACCTCGTACAGAAATTCTTTTTGACAAAACTACGGAAAATAGTGGATACGTAATTAGATTATAAAATAATACAGAAACAGTCTTAATGGGCGGAAGAGAGAGCAGAAGGGGCCACTCCAGATACACAATCAGGGCGCATAACAGTAGTTAATGTGGTGGGGTCTTTAGGCCCGGCAATCGCCGTTGTTCCGAAACCACCCCACCCTTAGCCTTGGAAATGACATTTCAGGATCCTATAGTAATTTAAATGTTACTGTAAGAAGGGTAGAAGTGATTTCATTTCTACTTCTCTTGAACTAGTCACTTAGCTCGAACTAGTGACTATGATTTCATAAATGCTGTCTGTGCCAATTTAATGGAGATGCACACCATCATAAGTTTTCAAATATGAGATTCTGTCATAAGGGCCTTTTATTTTTAATTTAACTATAAATAACTGTTAACAACTATTTTTAATTTAATGATTTTCAAAGCAATAAAGGGTAAATGTTTAATTACTGATTATGCCCCCCCTTTTTTTTTGATAGTTTCTCAAGAGATACACAAGTTGAGAGAGCAGCATTCGTGACCCTATTCAGGAGATGCTTGGTTCAAATCCTGTGGGCTGACTAATCTGGCTGAAGTTTTTTTGTGGTTTCCCTCAGTCATCAAGATTGGATATTTAACACCACTATCTAAGGTTTCATCTTCAGTCTAAAACTGTAAACTGAAAATAGATGGTTATTGTGATTACACTGCATCTATTTACAGAGAGTGAAAGCATACAGACCAGACAGTATACCCCAGTCCCATCCACTTATCACAGAGCAAAGTAGTATGGTGTATAAGGTATAAAACCTAGAATGCTGGCTGTATACCATCTGAGAACAGATGGTGAAAAAGCAGACAGACTGATGACACCTTTGCACCATCTGATTGGCATAAAGTGAAAAGGTATGGGTATGGGGAACAAGACTATGAATGCTATTGTCCGTCACACAAGCCAAATGAGTATTACAAACAGAACCATTGCAATATGAAATAAGAACTGAAGCTTTCCTGGCGACGTGTTAATTCCAAATCTTCTCGGGCTTCTAGCCAGTTCACCCTGAAGACGAGGAAGATGCACTTCTTCGAAACGTTGGTGTCAAGCCAAGTTTTTACCTGGCTAGAAGCCCGAGAAGATTTGGAATCATTGCAATATGATCTAGCAATTAAAGCAATGTTAAATAAATAGAATTATTCTCTACTGAGTCCCTGAATACGAGTGTAATATCCTGTTTCAAACTTTGGTTTACAACATTACTCTCCCATACTGTGCAGTTAGCATTTTAACCTAGTAATAATTTGTATGTTCACCACTAATTCATAATATACAAACAAAATTTAAATGAATGCCACTATCTTAACCCAGTCATTGCTAATTCACTATTTCAGATACAATCTCTACATTAAATTGATGTAAGATCCTGATTTCAAGTTCTTGCTATTTTTAGAATTCTTTTTACTTTCTTTCTTATGCAGAAAGAAGAGAAAATGTTGCATTCCACACATCATTTTGGTAACAAGATTTCACCAGGATTAAAAAAAGAAAAAAAAAAAAGTGTGTATTTGAACAGCACAACTCAAAAACAAAAATTCTGTTAAATTATAAACTCGTCATTTAAGTTCAGTATCTTCCTAGGATGTGACACAAAGATTTTCAACTAAAGCCCCTCACATCAAACTACCCTTTATATGGAAGATTTTTTCGTAATATTTTATTTTCTCAAAAAAGGGTGCAACAATTTTGATTAAAATAACATATATAAAAGATATATATCAAAATGTGCATCTTTATTTCTCTGGGAATAACTTGTGAACTCCTCTTAACTCAGAAGAACTTTGATTAGCTTATTTAACTGATAAACATGAAAAGATAGATGAAACATAATAACAACTCCATGATACAACAGCTCACAAGGAACCTTGGCCTACCACCCGGCCACTGCAGGGCCCATCTCATAGATGAAACATACTCCTCAAAAAATATATCTCTTTAAAAAGCGCAATCTATTTTAAATAACTTTTATGCACCATAGAAATACATTATTAATGGTTCAAATTGTCAATACTTGGTCATTCTTTAAAGTACTTTTGATATTCATTGTTTCTCGTGATTGCTTGTTAAGTACATACAATTTTAATACCAGCGTATAGCATCCATATCTTAAACATTTGACTACACTATTCCCTTTGTATCTATAATTAAATGTGTTCCAATTTCTACTGTGGCTTATATGAAAGTAAAAATATAAAATTTTGTAAGAATAGTGGTAAAGAAAGTTATGAGAATGCAGCATCAGATTTTGTTTTAATTAAAGCCATTACCACCCTGTTTATAATCTGGAAGAAATGGATATGCTTTAATTTAAGCTGAATAAAACCTGATAACTTAGTTTGTTTTAAGATGCCCAACAACTGTTACTCAACCCAAAGCTCTGAAATGGCCACAGAAGTAAAAAACTGCTACAGGAATGAAACAAAGGAAAAGAAAAAATCTTATGTGTACCATTCACATGACTTTCTCTACATCTCTGCAACAAATTATTCTTAAAAAGCTTACACTACTATTTACTTCATGCTAATCAGAAAAAAATAGCAGAAATAGTCTTATTACATGCTTTTGTAAGTAGAAGCGAAATAAGGGAGTAGCATAGGTTAAAGTGATAGTCAAAAGCTGGTTGCTATGTCACTGAAGTTCCTTTGTTTGTATGGACAACAGTTGACAAGTTCCTGTATGAGAAAAGTATGTTTTTCATAGCAGAAACCAAAAACAAGGAATGTCTCAAAAACGATGAACTCCATGAAAAAAATGTATAAAACATAAATTGTGTGTTTTAACGTACATTTTTTGTGTAGTAAGTTTTTGTCCATCTCTTACGGTTTAGCAGTTATTCAAAATTCCGTAAAATTCATCCAGAATAAAGTAATCTTTAGAGGCTATTCCCAGAAAATTCAAGATATGCATTTTATTTGTCAGGTAAATAGCTTTAATATATGATATTTTAATCAAAAGCCATTTTTGAGAAAATCAAACTTTTTGAAAAAAGTTCCATGTAAAGGGTAGTTGGGGGTGGGGGGATTTCTCTCAAAATCTTCGTGTCACATCCCTGGAAGATATTTAACTTAAATACCAAGTCATTTTTGAGTTATTGTGTTCACAGACACATGCAGACCTTTTTCCGAAAATGCTTTTTTTAGATAAAGGATACCCTAAAACATATATTTGCAGTGAAATCTTGGTATAGAATTTTTGGTTGGAGTGCAATACCTTCTCTATACTATGTACATAGTATGTATATAGAAAGTAAAAAAAGCAATAAAAATCTGATGTGTTCCATTCACATGACTTTCTCTACAAATTATTGTTACAAAAGATAATTCCTTCATCTATATTATGGTCAAGATAAACATTAGCACAATGGTTGTATTAGTCCCTGCTAAGTAGAAGGGAAATGAGGTAATATAGGCTAAAGCAATAGTCAAATCTTTTAAAAAGCAGGTCACTACGTGAAACAACTGAAATTTGATTCTCACTTTACATGGCTAGGAGTACAGCAAAAGAGAGAAATTGAAAGACGACCTACCATTTGAGAAAAGTTTAAGTAGCTTAAAACTGAAATAAAAAACAAGGAATATCTCAGGAATAGTTAACTCTAAAAAATTAGAAAATCTAAATTTTCAAAAATTGCTCCATATAAAGGTAGTTTGGGAGGGAGAATTTTCTTGAAGATCGTGTCACATCCTTGGAGTTGCTAAAATACCAAATTTGGTATATCATAGACTTTTTACTTTTGAGCAATGCTGTCCAGACACATGCACACAGAGCTTTTTTTGAAATGCTTTCTTTTTTTTATTCATGGGACTTTAAAACATGTATTCCTGATGAAATCTCTGTATAAAATTTTTGGATGGAATACAGTACCTTCTCTATACGCTATGTACATAATACAAGTAGATAAAGTAACGTACAAGGGAGACAGAATATTTTTAGAAAACCAAACAGAGATTACTTTTAAAAAATTTAAATAGTTTTATTGTTTTACAAAATATTCCCCATTAACATTTTTGCATTTGATGAAACCAATTCCAAAGCAATGATCTACTCTTCCTGAAGCACTTAAAAAACCAGATTTAAAAATATTTTACGCATTTTATCTTTAATTTTTGGGGGAGGGGAAGAAAAAAAAGCACTAAGTGCCAGTTCAGGGCTGTATGTTAAAGGGTTCATAATGCTGATCGTTAAAACATCCAGAAACTCAGTTGTTAGTTTTGTTGCAATGAGAATACATCATTATGATGTAAAATTATTTTTCCTTTGACATTTTTCACCAACTTTTTAAAAAATGTGTTAAACATCATGTGTACCAATTGGCAGTAATGATACATGTAATGCTACACTTCTCTAATGCTAGAGTAGCTATATGGCCCATTTTTGAAAAAAGAAACAAGTAGCTGCCACATATATGCTTAGTTCTATTGGAAACACCCACTGAGCACTTTTCTTTTTAAGATCATAACAATAAGTCCAGGATTCAACACCAGTACAGATATTCCAAATCAAATTTGAAGTACTAGCTGGAAATGTTTTCAAAGTTTTAGTGCACCAATCAAGGCATTGTTATTTTTGCTCAGGATACGTTTATTAGGAATCTATTCCAACAAAGCTTTCTCACGTTAACAATTGATGTAAAATGTTTTGGATTTTACTCATACCAAAGCCTAATGTTTCCAAATAAATTTATAAGATAACCTTTATTCTTCAAGCATTGCTCGAAAAATATTTTCATCAGCACAGGAGTTTTTGGGTGTCCTTCATGAAATTCATCACTAAGAAAATAATAATAAAGTGTCATTCAATTTCGCTATACCAATTATAAAGTGTAGCCTTAGATGCATTTTATAGCCGATCTTTGAACTGTTTAGGCATTAGTCACGATTTAAAATCATAAGACATTAATTGTTCTCTAATCAAATTCATTTTTTGGGTGAACACAAAATCTTTAAATGATGATTAAACTATTAGAGCAAATCAAACAACTGACATAGCAATCAACTTTGCCAAACATTAGAAAGTAGCTGTCAGGTATAAATAGATTTCAGTGTTTAATGTCGCCCTCATAATACACTTGCTGATTAAACTCTAAGTGTAGTACTTTTTGGAATTTCCTCAAGTAAGTAGTGTACATTCTATTTGTGATTATCATGGTAGATGAACCACTTTCATAAGAAATTGAATAACCTATTTCCATTACTTCTATGAAGGAATATAAATTAGCTTATACAAGCTTCATTTCAACAATTTTTTATATTTTGTACATGGGTTTAAGAGGAACTGACTGAAATTATGTTTTCACCAAAATGATATTCACATATTGCAATCATGTGCTTTTGCAATCCAGCTTTGGATTCCAAAATGAATATAGAATGCACTAGGCAATTATTGAACTGTACAAAAATTGATCAGAAACTGTATTGGAACAAACCTGAAAAAAATAAATCTCTGGCGAGGTAACACTCTTACTTAACATTCAACTGCAGTTTCTTTCTGAAACTCTTTTAAGGAAGTTCTGAATGCTGAATTAAAGATAATGTGACTTATGCACAACAGTACACCTACATGCAAATAGAAACGTCACTGATCATTTGTATGAAAACTCCTCAGGAACATACTTTGCCAAAATAGCAGTACTGCTATGATGGTCGTTAAAGTTTCATTCACATCCAACAGTTGCTATCACTTTTGCTGACATGAAAATCAGGAAATACCAAAGCATTTGCCATTTAACTTTTATGGCAGCCAAAATAGAAATGAAAAACATACTGCTGAAAAACACTCCATTCATGAAATTTTTTTTAAGCAGATGGGAAAAAACTTCATGAAAAAACCTGATGTGTTCCATTCGAATGACTTTCTCTAGCTCTTTTCACACACAACTTTTCTTACAAAAGATTATTCTTTTATCTACATCATGTTAATCAAGATAAACACTACCAGAAATACTCTTATTGCTTCTTCATATGTTGAAAAGAATGCACTACGCTAAAGCGATAGTCAAATCATTTAAAAGCCAGGTGCTAAGTGAAATAATTAGGTTCTCTTTGCTTTCTATGAGTAAACAAAAGAAACACAAAAAGAAAGATATCTTCCTGTTTGAGAAAAGGTTGTGTAGGTTTAGACTGAAATCAATAACTTGGAATATCTCAAAAATGGTTAACTCTACAAAAATTAAAGTGTATATAATATAAATTGGTTAGGTAAACATTGAAAGGGGAGAGAGAGTAGTGAGAAGATAAAGTGGAAGGAAAAGTGAGGTTATGTTAAGGTGGGATAAAGGAAAGGAAAGCAAAGCAAGAAGGAACAGATTTCAACTGTCCACAAAATTAATAACAGGTGAGTGGGGAAAGATCTCCATATGCAATATAAACAGGATGTTAACTTTATGGGATTTTAGTACAGAAAGTATGATAAATATTCATTCATCATGCAACATATATTTGCTAACATTACAAGACATCTCCATATCTCTGAATATATACATTGCTTTTTGTTTCTCTATAGTATTCAACATCCATTTATAATAACATAAAATAAAAACCCAAATAAGGAATATGCGGAGTGCTTACATTTGCAAAACTATATTTCCCAGTCAATTACAATTTCAGTCCTTTACTTTTAAAACTATCTTATGTTTAAATCTTGAAAAAAATAATGATATTAGTTATTTTATTACTAATTAAATAGTGATATAGCATTAAAGGAATGTTTTAACTTGATAACAACAAGAGAGCTACATTTTCCAGCCAATTAGAATTTCAGTTCTTTGTTTAATAGCAATAAGAGGACTTTTAATTATGCATTCTGGAACTGTAACTTTGTTTATAGGTTATTGTAAACTTCTCAGTCATGCAGTGCCAACCTCTGCAGTGTTACTGTTACACTGCCTGTTGTCAATCTTTTTGTTGTGACATATTTTAAACCATAATATGTTCCCCTAGAGGATTTTCATTTGCACTTGCTTAATGCATAATGATATCAAATTACTGACTCATAGCTGCCAATGGCTCTCTGGTTCCGTATCTGCATATTTCAAATTATTCAGATATGGGTGTACATCACTAGATAAATGCTGTTCTAGAGACATCACTTTGGTAGTTACCATTATCATTCTCTGTATTTTTATACATCCTACCAAGGATTATGATTCACATAAGTAATTATACATAATTTAAACTTTTACAAATAAGCATAGAAGTTGGTGACAGTGAAGAGATTAATATTCCCTGAAAAGAATTTGAGTCAGTTTTGTATTACAAAACCGACTAAAATTCTTTATCAGCAAGTAATTATCAAGAGATCTTTTGCATTAGAAAATCCAACTCAAAATTCTTTTCATAGAGTTATACATTGTGTTTGATAACAATTCTATCAATTGTCAGGATCATATAAGCCCCACCGATGTGCCAAAATTTTGTTCCGCAGGAGTTATTTAACATGCCAGTAAATTTACTGGCACAGGGCAGTGGCTTTAAACAGGCTTAAATATCGTTTGACTGGGCAGGTTTTGAGATCATAAGGCAGCATTTAAAAATTGAACTACCTAGACTGATGTACAGGATCTAAATGTGACTCTGTTACAATCTTTTGATATTCAGCTTTTACTAGCTTTCATTATATTTCTATAACTAACCCAATGTTAGTCTGCTGCTCAATTGTTGCCAGCAGTTCTAATTAGAGTGATTTAAAATGTACTACATGAAGTGATAATATAGATGATTCCAATTACACGAAGAAAATATTCAAATTCATTCTACCATAACTCCTGAAAGTTTGCAACAGTCACGGATAGTTCTAATTCTAATTTGGGAATTTATCATCATAAATTTAAAATTCAAGTAAGATAAACAGTGATATCAAACTGTTTAATTTCAACAAGGTTTAACAAATATTTTATTGTATATAAACCTAGGACTAACATGTTTCAGATTAAATGAACTCAAACATAAAGTTTTCTGAATGATCAGTAGTAAGCATTATGACCAAAACATTATTGTCCCTTCTATACAAGCAAGCATGCAGGGAAAAGAAGAAAAGAAAAAGGTGAATGACAATGTATTAAGGAAAGAAGAAAAGCAGCAGGATTATGTTCAATCCTTATAAACAGAAAAGAAAGCTGAGCCTAACTAATTACAATCTTTTCATTATGTCCTTTCTTGAAGACAATTACTGTGATATTCATTGTTAAAATATGTCACGTGGGATCTTTTCAGAAATAAATAAGTCTAAAAGTAAAGCTAAGGTAAAAGAATTCAATTAAAAACTAAAGATAAAAGGTAGAAATAAACAAATTATATTTTATTCTATGCTTACTTAGCTTTAAGCATCTCAGTCAGCGAGTTCAAAGTCTTTCTGTCTACAATACAACAGTAAAAATTTGCATTATAAATGCAAGTATTTTATTGGTCACATCAATTTACAAAATTGTTCTGCAGCAAATACTTGTGAATTTCTCCTAAGCCATTTCTGTTGAGGTGTATAAGATCAACTCTTTGTCCATCACCGTAATATCTGTAAACAACAATTTCATTAACATGAACTTTTTTTCTAAAATCAATATTTTAACTCTATATTCTACACAGAGAGTGTGTTTTAAGTTAGAATTGATTAAAGCCAACACTAGACAATCTATGTACACCATTAATAATAGATAGCTCCTAAATGGCTTATTGCACCAAAAAAAAGTCATACATTGTGTGTTTTAAAGAGTTTCATTTTCTGTGCAGAAAGTTTTCATCTATCACTTAATGTTTACTAGTTATTCAAGATTATACAAAATTTCTTCCAAATATAGAGGCTATTCCAAGAAAATTGAAGATGTGCATTCTGTTTGCGATGTAAATATTTTAAATTTAAAATCTTAAGCCATTTTTTATATAAAACATTTAAAAAATGTTCCAAGCAAAAGGTAATTTAGGGTGGACAGATTTCTAGGAAAATCTTTGTTACATCTTTGGAAGCTACCGAACTTGAATGCCAAGTTTGGCTCTCTCTCATACAACCTTTTTCTAAAACTACTTTTTTCTGGATTCAGAGTGCCTCAAAGTAACCCCTTTCTGATTTTCAAATATTTTATTTATTTAAGTATGCATGTCTTAAGCTTTATTACTTTCTAAGTACACAGCAGATAGAGGTGATGCATTTCACCCAAAAGTACTTGCTTTGAGGCACTCTGAATCCAGAAAAAAGTAGTTTTAGAAAAAGGCTGCATGAGAGAGAGCCAAACTTGGCATTCAAGTTCGGTAGCTTCCAAAGATGTAACAAAGATTTTCCTAGAAATCTCTCCTTAACATGTATTTCCACTGAAATCTCTATATTAAATTTTATCTCTATTTTAAATTTCTCTACTTACATATCATATACCATGTAGAGAAAATAAAATTAGAAACATTTCTATGCTTTTCAATATCCAAGCAGCCTTAAAGCATTGGATAACAAATCTAAACTGGTTTGGGAATGTATGGATGCTCAAATGATAATGGACCTGCACAATTTGGTGCAAGTAATGTGCCAGGGCATAAAGGGATCCATGGTAATGAAAGAGTCAATAATTTGGTGAGAAAAGGAGCAGAGAATCCTTTTTAGATCCTGATCCCAGACTTGGGCTATGCATGGATTAATCCAGGAAGAAATATAGCAAGTACTGGAAATCTATCAGGACTCAAACACTCAAAGGATCTTGTCAAAGAGATAATAAAAAGCAGGACATTGTCAGCTGCATGTACATCACTACAAAATTAGCAAAGTAGGTGATCCAGTAGAAGATGCAGGAGAGGAAATGCAACACTATCTCACTTGCCGTGTGGTTGTGAAGTTCTTAGGGTTAAACACTTTAATCAGTAATTCATGCAATTGCAAGGATTTTAAGCCTATCGAGAGATTTGCAGACTTTGAGAAGAAGGCAAAGATCTTGGGAGAATAATGAAGGGAAGCTCAATATATTGCAACAGGTTGCATTGCAAAGATCATTTATATCCCTTCCTTTTTTATAATTAAAAAAAAAATGTACAGATTAGTTAGTACTTACAAACAATATATCAATGACAAAGTATCATTAATATTGATTGCTGTATGGAAACTAGAATTACAGTTTTGGGCCCATCTTGAACTTGCTAATGTTCTTTAAATTCTAAGTTTTGATGCATAAGAAATGACAGTCTAGGCTTGCATGTCACCTCAAAATGAAGCCATTACACCAAGTTCTATCAAGTAAATTTATATAAAGCATTCATTCTATTGTACTGTACTAAGATCTTACCTTTCAAACATCTCCATTCTGCAGCCTTGATTTTCTGTGACATATAAATGATGTATGTCAGCAACAGACACTACATCATCTGCAAAAACAAAACAGTTGGAATTAATTCCATTCCATAACTTTTCACTGTATAGTTTTATTTTTAAGGTCAAACTTTATACCAGGCAGTGCAGTGGAAACATAATATCAAATGCGTTATAAGCCAGCTTCTCTTTTAATTACTATTTCTGAGATATTTCTGCTCATATTTACACGACTTAGGCTATTGCTTGTTAGTATGAATGAATACAGTTTATTTCATCTTCTATAATTAAACATTTTATACAAAAACAATTTTTGAATCACAATTATACATACTATTATTTATTCTTTTCCTTTATCTGAGAAATTATTTATGTTTGAGTTGACTCCTAACATAAACATACCATATAACACCATGATTGATATAATATGTACACCAGATTCACTACCTATCTAAACATCATGCTTTAATAAATAACGGCTTATCAACTTAGAGCAGAACAAGTTTCGTAGCTCTTGGCAGTACAGCTTGTTATGTAAAATGAGCAGAAAACAACACATCTGGAATAAATATGTGTGGCAATAAAGTAAATGGACTGATTGTTGTGCACATTTCCAACTTCATCAATGACAAAGAGAAGTGTGGGGGATTGGCTCTGGGACTCTCCCTGACAGGCGTCCAAAATTTCATTCCATGTGGTGGTTAGTCTGTCTGTGAGTTTTATTAGAAATGGGTCAGGTGTCTGAGCTCCATCAGAATTATGCTAATAGAACATTGTATTAACATCAAATTCCTCACAAAACTTGGAAAACCTGCCACAGAAACTTATGATTTGTTGAAACAGGTTTATAGTGATCAGTGTCTATCTTGTACACAATTTTCTTAGTGGGTTATGAGAATCAAGGATGGTCGGGAAGACAATCCAAAATCAGGCTGCTTCAAAAACTGAAAAGAATGTGGAGAAGGTTGATAGAATTCTTCAAGAAAACTGTTGCTGGAGCATTCAAGCAATTTCTGAGCTTGCCTACATCAATAAGCAAATCGTTGAGACAGATTTTTGCATGATTATCTGGACATGGCAAAGGTTTGTGCTAAAATGGTGCCAAGTATCCTCAAAGCAACATCAAGTGGACTGCTGTGCTGACACTCTTGAAAATATTGAAAATGACCCTGATTACCTCCTCAAAGTAATTACATTAATGAAACATGGATATTCCAGAGACTAAGAGAGAATCAATACACTGAAAAAGCCCTCAATCCCCAGAAAGAAGAAAGTGCATATGAGCAAATCAAAATTCAAAGCAATGATGATTGTTTTTTTCGATATCTGAGGGGTTATCTACATTGATTGGGTGCTATGACTGTCAATTAAGTTTATTATACAACTGCTCTGAAGACCCTCCGTGAATGTGTGCGATGAAGAAGAGCAGATCTGTGGAAGAATCGCTCTTGAATTCTTCATCATGATAATGCGCCAGCCCATAATCATGTCTGTGAAGATGTTTTTGATGAAAAACAACACTCCAATGATGGAACATCCACCATATTCACCTGACAAAGCACCATGAAGCTTTTTTTCTTTCCAAAAGTGAAGTCTGTAGTCAAAGGAACAAGGTTCAAGTCTGTGGATGCAGAGGTGTAGGGATCAGGGAGGGGACTACTTTGAAGGGGACAACAATTCAGTTGTGTAAGTTTTTTCAATTAAGAGTTAGAGCATAAAACCTTTTATCTTTATTGTCACACCTCGATTGATACAGTTTGTACTGTATGTGAATTCTTATGCTTATCAAGAAGACGTCTTATCTCATTAACTGATTTACTAATCTATGAATCATAGTTCAACCTGGAACTTGAACATCAGGAATCCTCTCTTGAAATGACTCCTTGTGGTACTTGCAGATTCTGTATGAACCTTAAATTAATACTGTTTGGGGAACAAAATACCAGTACCTGAATAGAGTCATATCACTTAATATACACTGCATTGCATCAGCTAACAAACACATGCCACATTTGCAAGAGTCCAATGTACATGAAGCCTCAAGCTAAGAGCTGTGAAACCTGCTTTGCTCTATGAAGATCATCCGGCATTAAAATTAGGGCTTTGCAAATGATACTTCTTCAGGTTTGATATGCGGCAATCTCAATACTGTCTCAAGATGGCTCAAGCACTGAGATCAAGACGTAAAAGCATGCTTAATATGCTTGGAAGTTCAAAATACTCCCAATTCACTCAAGTCTATATGAATATAATTTACTCCATTTGTTTCCCAGCTACAGTAGACAAAAACCTGTATACCTAAAATTAGTTCATAGATTTTCGTTATTTAATTTGTATATATAGAAAGGTCATTAGAGTTGTGCAAATTGCTAAGCTTCTTTTTAGGTTATGCATACATACACCAACAAAATAGCAAGCATTTCAATGTGTGTAATAAATATTTCCACTGTGATCTATGTTTTTAATTTATTTAATAATTTAAGAGGGAATAACTTACAAAAATGTGACTACTTCAATGTCAGAGCATTGACAATAAAGTTTACAGGGTTTAACTATGTTTATAGGTTTCTAATTAATTTAAATTAATTAAACCATAGGTAATGTAAAACTAGCTTACAGTATGATTTTAAAATCATTACACAAATATTGTGAATTGGATTAATTGATTATTCCGGTTTTGTACTACAAAAAGTTCATGCATGTTTATGATTTTTCATTCATAAAAATAAACATTGACCATGGCTGTGTTTGAACCAAAGTCTCCAGTTCAACAAGTCAGTACTTAACCATCTGAGCAACTCAAAACGACAATATATTTGATACGATAGTTACTGTAAAGTATGTAATTCAAGCAAATAAACTAAATGATCCTTGGAGTATATTATATCCATCACACAATTTGAACTTGATTGATAGTTTACTTTTTCAATACTTAGCCATAAAGGCACCAAAACAGATTCTGAATCTAAACTCAAGGGCGTAAATACCTAACAAGGTAAGTAGAGTCCATAAGACACTTTGCTGCAATATCTATACTTTGAAACTTCAAGCAAATAGTTCTAATACATTCCGCCAGTATGCAGCATGTAAGAGTGGAAGCTTGAGTAGGCTAAAGACTTCTTGAGAATTCACGTCATCTTCTCAAGCTTCTTTCAAAGCACAGCACAAACTAAAATATGTGCAGACTACATTATTTACATGAGGTTATAATAAAGAAGGCTCTGCTGAAACACAACTATTCTAAATAAGATCACATGGAAACCAAGAAATACGAGTTCAACATGTCATTAAATGTTTTAAACATGAATCAATTTTATAATCTGTCTAAAAAAATACCTGTGGAAAGAATGATTATTAAAAATATTTTACTTTATTTGCCTCTTCTAAGGTATTAGAGGAAATGCATTTAATCAAATAATTTTATTTTGAGATTTCATCATATACAATGTCACCCAAATACAAAAGAAAACATGTAAAGAAAATTTTAGCTTCACTGACATACAAGAACATATACAAACATATGTATTAAGTGCTTATATCCATCAATCACACACTACTTTATGTACTTTTATACAATTCTTTAATACACCGCTTCCTTCTTTTATATTGTAAAGCAAGAAAGAAATGCACGAAAGAATTGTATCACATTAATCAAGAAAGAAGCAAAAAGAAATCTAAATACTTTGGTAAATGTGGGTACACTTTCATGTAGTCTGTAGAAAAAAAGAATATAGCAGCAACTCCAGTTTTAGAACATGGGGATGAAGAGAAAATAAACAGCAAAGGAGATAATTGAACTGTAAGTACATTATGTAAAATATAATATAAACACAACATTCTCTATCTAGTATTGTTTATTTTTATATACATATTTTCTGCAATTACCATATTTGCCCAAAATAAGCCATCCCCATAAGCTGTTCTGAGGAGAGAGAGAGAGAGAGAGAGAGAGAGAGAGAGAGAGAGAGAGAGAGAGAGAGAGAGAGAGAGAGAGAGTTATGGTTCACAAATAAAAGATATAAAGAAGATACTGGACACTAAGAAAATATGCCAAAATAACGTTTGCATTTCCCTTATGTGAAGTGGAACACAGTCTCTCACTTTCAAGTGCATTTTAAGTGAAAGATTCTCAGGTGTTTCTTTTAAGTACTTCAGTGTTCATTGCCATATTAGGAGTGCAAAATGAGTGCTGAAAACTTTTGCACATGTAGTGTTTAAAATTGTGTGTTTTTCAGTGTCATACTAAAACAAAATGAGCACACTAAGAACTTCTGCGCATATAGTGCTTGAAATTAATTTGAGTGTTTCAGTGCCTTACAATCATAGGTGTATTGAAACTGGCATTTTCAAATACATACTAAAGTTACAATTATTTTAACTTTTTTAAATTTAAAGTTAGTGTTTTAAACACAATGGCATACACAGTGATTTACAGAAATCAATATTCCAAAAATCTGATGTGTTCCACTTGCATAACTTTCTCTAGCTGTTCCAAATACAAATTATTACAAAATATTATACTTTTATCTACATCATGCTAATCGAGATAAATGTTAGAATAATTGATGTTATGACTTGCTTCTTTAAGTAGACGAGAAATAAGGGAATACATTAGCCTAAAGCGATACTCAAATCTTTAAAAGCTTGTCTCTATGTGAAATAATTGAAGTTTGGTTCACTTTGTATGATCCCCCTCCCCCCAAAAAAAAAGCATATGCGACATAAATTATGTGTTTTGTCGAGATCTACATTTTTGTGTGGAAAGTATTTGTCTATTTCTTACAGTTTATCAGTTAGGCAAAAAAAAAAAAAAAAAAAAAAAGAGGTCTTAAGAGGCCATGCCCAGAAAATTCAAGATATACATATTATCTATAATGTAAAGATCTGTAATATACAATATTTTAATCAAAATCATAACAGCCATTTTTAACATCAACATTTTCAAAACTTTTTTCATGTTAAGGATAGTTGGGGTGGGGAATTTTTTTGAAAATCTTCATGTCACATTCTTGAGAGATACTAAGCTTAAATACCTAGTTTGGTATTTAATGAACTTTTCGTTTTTGAGCTATGCTGTCCACAAACACATGGACCTTTTTTCTCGGACTAAGCTTAACTTCAAAACACTATTTCCAGTGAAATCTTGGCATTAAATTTTTGGGTGGAATACAATATCTTCTCAGTTCACTATGTACATAATAGAGAAAGTAAAAATCCCATATTTCTTAAAGTTAACATATAAGATTCTATAAAATCCTAATATTCTAATAGAACTTTTAGAACCTAAAAATCTGGGGCTAAGTTATAACCAATAACCTGGATGCATTTTAAATGTTAAATTAGGCACTGACAAATAACCTTTACGGTATGTTATTAAATGTTGCAAAATACTGCACTGTTGCACAATACTTCATAATTATATGAAGAACAACTTACAGTTGGGATTTAATAAATTTTCTTGGTACTTAAGCAATTTCTTGGTTTTCTTCAATGCAGATCACTTTGCTCTAAAATTAAAACCTCATGCATACAGACAATGCTTACACTAGGTTGCCTACAAATCTAACAATATGAGAGAGAGTTTCATTTATGGATGCTCCTTAACTGCTGTGGTTCCCATTCTATATTGGGCATGAAAGAGTGCTTAATTTCGTTCAGGCTTGAGATTGACATACAGCATTGAAAACAATGACATGGAACCAATGATTTTATTTCACTACTGAAGGAAACCATGATAAGGACTTTTACACAAAAGAAAAAAAAAAAAATCCATCACTTTCCGCTAGGTTTGAGCCAGCGACCTTGGGAACCAGAGGAACTATATTACCTCTAGACCAAGGAAGAAATTATAATAACAATTAAGTAATTAATGCTTAAAATACTAACCTTATTAATATTATTAACATAATAAAGAAATAAAAAAAATTAATATTATAATTAGTGTGCTGGTGACTAAAATGGCTGTAATGCAAAGTTTGGACACCTGCAAATAAAAACCAAGGTGCCAACGTGAGAGATACAATATAACTAACCTTCCTTATACATGTAACATGCTTATTTGTGGGAGAGTTGCCAGCTATGAATGAAGCTAACAACCAGACTATCACCAGATTCTAGTGACATCCCACAACAGTGGCAAAATGTCAAAGGTGCACATCAGTAAACTCTGTATACTGTGTCTAATACAATAAACTTTTTATTCATTTATTTATGTCAGTGGGATCATGTTGTAATGATTTTTAATGCTACTGCATATTGTCAATATAGTTAACTTGAGTAGGTAATTATGCATCCTTAATGTCTATTTGAGTGAAGTACAATGAGTCTCAGGAAACATTGATGCGATAACTGCCACCCATCAGTCCGGGGTCCAGCATGACAAATCCCAATCCTGCTTGCCACAAGCGCTCTGTAGTTATTGTGTATTTCCATTTAAGATAGAGAGAAACACACTCACGCACACACACTCAGTGAGAGAATAGAGCTTGGAGTGAGTGGGTGTATTTACACATGTTCGTAATACAGTAGGGTTGCATATTCACTACACGAGCATGTACATTCTGTCAAGAAAGTACCAGGAATTGATCATTTAAAAATCCTGTTTAAAAGGGTATTCAAAATTATTGTTATTGCTAAGTTGGTACAAATATCCTCCAGCTCACATGGAGTTTGATCATCATCCAGTTTGTTTACAGTACGCCATTTTGTTAGTTCATTTCAAAGGTGTTCTGCCATTTTACGATGGATACAAATATTAAACAAAGAATCTGTCTCAAATTTTGCATTCCAAATGGTATCTCATGTGCTGAATCACTGAAAATGTTACACAGGGCTTGCGGTGAATCAACTTTATCAAAAACACGTGCATATGAGTGGTACAGTGCATTCAAAAGTGGTCGAGATGTGGTGGAAGATTTGCCAAGCTCTGGTCGGCCATCAACGGTTTCAACTGAGCTGAAAATCGTCATTTATGTCTGAGAGAGATTGCAGCTGAACTTTCTGTGTCTCACAAATCGATTTGTACCATTTTAAACGATTGTTTGGGCATGACACGTGTTGCAGCTCAGTTAGTTCCGAAAGACTTGAATTTTCTACAAAAACTCAATCTCGTAAGGATTGCTGAAGACATGCTAGAACGAGTCAGTTCCAATCCCAGATTCATGAAACGTATTGTAACTGGTGATGAGACGTGGGTTTACGAGTTTGACACTCAAACCAGTGAACAAGCTTCTGAATGGCGCCTTCCAACTGAACCGAAATCTAAAAGGGCACATCAAACTCAATCAAAACTGAAGGTCATGTTCAGTTTTTTTCGTGGTGTCGTGCACTCAAGAGTTCTTGCCAGAAGGTCAGATGGTAAATAAAGACTATTATCTGAGTGTTATGCGGCATTTGAGAGAACAAATAGGACAAAAATGGCCAGATTTGTGGAATGACAACTCATGGATTATGCACCTAGATAATACACCAGCTCACAAGGGTATTTTTTTGAACGAATTTCTGGCCAAAAACTCAACAAATTTCATCAAACAACCACCGTATTCACCTGATCTGGCTCCTGCTGATTTCTTTCTCTCTCCAAAACTCAAGTTACCACTTCGAGGTACCCGTTTTCAGTCGATAGAAGACATAAAGGAAAAGTCATAGCAACAATTGACATTGATTCCTAAAAGTGCCTACAAAAAATGTTTTGATGATTGGATTATTCATTGGCATAAATGTATAATTTCAGAAGGGCCTACTTTGAAGGCGATAAAATAAAATCGGATGAATAATTCATTTTTTGTGCTTTATTGGCAAATTCCCAGAACTTTCTTCACAGGGTAGTATACATGTTAAAAACATTTTTCAGGATGAAGAATTTGTGCAGAAAAACTAGTTGACAATTTAGGTTTAAATTTCCTAACAGACCACTTCCATGTAAGAGTATATATTGCACCTTGTGGATTGGTTTAATGGAACAGGTTCTGTGAATAACAAGAAAAGGCAACAAATCCATCATGTTCTTACTGAGGAAAAAATTTATGAAATCGGTGCTGCCTTGGAATATAGTCCTAGGAAATCTTTGAGGCACTTAGACAGCAGACAGGAATTCTGAAAGCATCAGCTCATAGAGCAACTAAATTACTCAAATTAAAGCCCTAAGGAAATGGAGTTTTATTTATGGATGCTCTTAACTACTGTGGCTCTCAGTATTCCATTATATACTGGGAGTGAAAGACTGATCAATTTTGCTCAGAGGCCTCTTTGTCAGGCTTGAGATTCTTTTACGACCAACAACTTTACTTCTTTTCCGAAGGAAGCCATGCTAAGATTTTCACACCCGAAAAAAATCCATTGTCCTATGCCAGGTTTGAACCCACGATCTTGGGTATATGAAGTTAGCAAGGTAACCACTACACCACAGAGGAAGACTGAAATCCTACATAATTACAGTATCTCACCAATTACAACATATAGATGATAACAAAAAACTTTGATCCTGTAATTGGATTTTTGAAAATGTTAATAGTGGAGAAATTCATTTCAGTATTGTGACTTATAGCAGAAAATCTGGAAATGCACAAACTGAACCCTTGCGGCATGCAGGACCGGGATTTGTCGTGCCAGGCTGCAGACCGGCGGGTGGCAGGTGTACTATCAATTTTACCCAGGACTCACTATATAAGCTCCATTAATGTATTTAACTTACCTTGAAAGTAAGCCAACAATAAATGAAAGACCTAATTTGTATCAGAGCACAAAGTGTAAAATAAATATGCACAAATAAACAGTATTTAAATCTTAATCTAAACCTTTACATTCATTATGTTTCTAACTACACATTTTTAAACATTTGCCTATTTGATCGCTGGTCATATCCATTTGGTATTTAACCATCATAAACAAATGGGAAGAAACCTTTACTGTCAAATCTAACTTGTTTTGCGTCTCTGTGAAGTTAAACCCTTCAAAACAAAGTCCTTTATTATGAATGGTATTTCAGTTTCATTCAATTTGTAGAAAATCTTAACAATAGTTTGTTCATACAATTGTCAAAAACAAGAGATTACACTTATGTATCTGAAATTTTTGCAGTACACAAACTTAAAGAGAATACTTTAGCAGTGGATTTGGCCATGCCAATGTATGTATCAGTTCAATAAGTTTTAGAATGCTTCTGGTACGCATCTATTAAAACTTTATGCACTTGAAGGGTGGTTACATGTAAAACTCTTTTTTTCTTCTGAATTGAATCGTAAAAATAGCACTGAATTAAGGAGTCAGTTTTTACACATACCTTCATCTTAACTATTACGCAGATCCTCCACCAATTCTGTGAAAGCAATAGTTTAGAAGCTTTGTGTAAAACCTGGTTCCTTAGTTATATCAACCAAGCTTCACATTGTTATTAAAATTGTAACTACTTCAAAATTTACTGTAAAAGTTTGATTTTCGTCAATATCATGACAATTACCAGAATTACAAACATTTAGAGTTTATAGATTTAATGGGAGTGGCATTTGAATTTGTATAACTTGATAATCGATTTCCCATACATAACTTTTAGTTTCCTACCCACTTCTCTCCCTAAAACACAAACTGATATCCAGGTACAAATTTTTAAATTCTTATTATTTTAGTTTTTCTTCACATTAAAGCATTTTATTTCAAACTATTTGACAGAGTTGAATTTAATTTTTTTTCAAATGTATCTAGATACATGAATGTTAATATGAACCAACAAAGATAATATTCACATATTTTTTTGTAAAAAAATTTTAATGAATATTTAATTTAGAGGCAACTGACCCAAAAAATGGGGGTTCATTTATTTGACAAGGAGTCGATTAATTACACTAAACACTTACTGGGGATTTTTGCCAGAACATGTTTCAAAGAACTAGTTTCCTTATTTTCAGAGTCAATGTCTGGTTGAAAATGAAGGAAACTAGTCCTTTGAAACATGTTCCAGCAAAATCCCAAGTAAGTGTAGTTTAGTGTAATTAATCGACGCCTTGTCAAATAAATGAATACAACAACACAGTTTACAAACTTCCTAAAAAAAAAAAGTGAATGGTGGTTCAAATTAATTCTAAGAGTAATTTTAAAGGATTATACCTATCAAGTGTGATATCCCTAATATGACAGTGAAAAAAGTAATTAAAATCACAAGTATATATGTAATAAATAATTAATACAGCTGGTAATAGCAAAAACAAAATACTGTAACTATTATTTTCTGATTAGATTTGTGGTGGACAAAGCAGAACAGGGGCAGGTTTTCTCGAGTTTCCCCTGCCATCGCATTCCACTGGTGCTCCATCTTCATTTCATGTACCACCAGTGTCATCGCCTGCAGTGCCACAAGTAGAAGAAAAAAAAAAAAAAAATAAAAAACAGATGCTTGTTAAGTGGTGGGAATTGGGTGACACAGAATCAAAGGAAGAGTACATGCAAGGAAGGAAGTCACATGAGAATAATTTGAGATTGGTCTCAAGTTAAAATAACGTAAATGAGGTACGGAAGGCTATAAAATCAATATAAGTAAATATGTAATGAACCCAATATACTACCTGGTGAATGGATTGAATATTTTAAAGAATTGTATGAGGGAGAGAAGAGTATAAAACAAATAGGAACTTGGGAAATAAGTAATAGTCATGTAAACATGTTGGATGGTGAAATTGAGAGTGAAGAAATAATAAAGAGGATTTAATTAATGAAGAGAGATAAAGTAACTAAAAATGTTGGAATACCAACAGAGTTCTTTAAGGAATGGTGCACTGAAACACAGTTACGGTTTCTGTTGATTTATTTATTGAAGTATACAGTCATATACCGGGAAGTGGAGGAAAGCAGTTATACATCCAATATACAATGGCAAGTGCAAAAGCAATTATACAGGTATTGCATTACTGTCAAAAGGTTTACACGGGTACTATGGCAAGTAGGTTTCAAACTGGGTCAAAGAATATAATATCGTTTAGAATTTTAGAGGGTCTTTCAAACAGGGAGGAGAACGGTTGATAATTTATCTTAATGAATAAAAGTCATGTAAGTATGTATTTTATAGGCTTCTACACTGTTGCATCGATTTCGAACAAACTTGGCACTGATAACCTTTGACACAAGGCAAAAATTACCGTCTAGCTTAAAATTTGAAATTTTGTCCCATTTCACAAAATTATTTCATTTCATATAATGCCTGCAAGACCATCTATATCTTTCCCATTGTCATAATAGCTGGAATACTGCCAATAAGAAAACCTACTAAGACTTACATGACCTCACAATTAACAAGGTAACAGCAAGCTTACACATTATTTGTTACTCTAATATCTGAAACTGATCATGGAGCAGTAAAAGTCAAATAATTGCAATGGCTATTACGCTTAACAAAAGCAAAGGTGATATAACCACATGGTTGAAAGATTAACAAACATTTTAACTACCTATATTAAACTGTAATAACAGCAGAAATATCAAACCAGACAAAACATGTCTTATCATTATCATCTTATTTATCTTCATATGATTATTTATTGTATGTTGATATACAGTAACCAAAAGAATTCAATATAGTTTTAAGAACTAGGGCATATAGTATTTGAAAGCAAGGAACAGATTTATGTAGGAAAGAATTCCTGGAGCAAAAGTGGGACAAGGAGATAGGAGAACATCGTTAAGGGGAAGTTTTAGAACGGAAGGCAAGGCAGAAAATTAGGTCAGCTTTTAAAGTTCAGAAAACTTAGAACAATTAATATAATTTTCTGTTAGCTATTAATGTTTTTTATAGTTATAGAGAGCTAAAATGTGTGTAGATATAATTATGTTGTTGTTTCTGATCTAATGTGCAGGATTTTGATCGATCAATTTTTCTCTAGCCAGCCAATATAAATTGTGTGTCTTCCCATCTGGTGCAGCTTTCCTCAATTCCATGCATTCCAGTAGGTGTTCTCCATTTAAAATCTTTCCCATCTGGTGCAGCTTTCCTCAATTCCATGCATTCCAGTAGGTGTTCTCCATTTAAAATCTTGTTAGCATTGCAGATCTTACACAGTGTAAGACTTGAAGCTTTCACAGCGAATGTTATTCATTATGGCTTCACGGGTGATCAGCTATGTCAGGTGTATAAAATCCAAACTTTCGACCATTGCACACTCCATGGTCTTCATCAGGGACTGCATGAAGCTGCTGGGATATGTTCCATTATATACTGCATCTAGGTGGGCGTAGCCCGCGCTTCCCTGGCCAATGAACGCGTGATGATCTGCAATTGGCCCGACTGACCGAAGGGCCGTGTTTCGTCTTGTCCGATGTTTTCTGCCAGGTCTGTCCTCTGTTCTGGCAGCTTGGACGCTGGCCATTATACACACCTTATCCGGGCAACTCACCCTTTGTCTCGATGACCAGTCTTGTAGGCTGGTCGTCAAACATCTCCGCCTGGACAGGGTCCAGGAGGAGCTGAAAAGAGAACTCCAAGGTGCCGGGGGTTCGGGTGACGCAGCTCAGGCGCTTCACGCGAGGGCGTCCCCTTCTACCTATATACCTGGTTGAGGTCCCTACACAGGAGGATCGAACCACTCTCCTAACCCAAAGAACCCTGTGTCATTGCCGTATAGTGGTAGAAGACTACAGGCCTCCTCTCACTCTTCAGCAGTGCGGACGATGCCAACGTCTCGGACACTCCGAGCGAGGCTGCACCGCTTCCCAGCAGGTGTGCTCCAAGTGCACTCTGCATCACGACTCAAGAACCTGCAACGTTCCTCCCCAGGGCCGTAAATGCGCGCTCTGCACCGGTGAGGGACATGGAGCCCGGTGGAAAGCCTGTCCTGTGTACAGGCGACAACTGGACCGGCTCAGGGCGGCTGACACCTCTCGACATCCCCGCCAAGAGCTCGGTACCGGCATTCGAGATGCGCAGGCCCACCCAAGCCGAGCACAGCAGCATGCCTCCCAATGGCAGCCCAGGGAGGCTCCAGACGCCCGTCCTGTCCCTCCCCCTGCTAGGGACCTCCTCCCTTCCCATCCGCCCTCCTCTGCATCCAACCTAAACCAAACTCCACCTTCGACCCAAAATCCCAATACCAGAAATCCAGCTCCACAGACCAATGCGAACCCTCCACCCCATCCTGCTCAACCCAACAACCCAACCCCCCCGGTTACTCAAATCCCTGCTCCTACCCACACCGCGGCAGAACTCTGTAACACCCTTCTCCCTCCATTTCCGCTACCCAGCTCCAGCAATCCCTCCTCTTCCCAAGGTTGACCTGGTACCAGGCACGTCACGAGGCTGTGAACATCCTCATCCAGCTCCTCACCCAACCCCAAAACACCCACACTCTCCTCTCCACTTACTCCGGCTTCTTCGCCCTCTTCATTGACCCGGAAGCCAACCTTTTTGACCCTGAACATGACTACTGATGGATAACGCAAACCCAAAAATACTGACGTGGAATGCCAATGGACTTTACAGACGAAAAGCCGAACTCACAGACTTCATCAACAGACACCAAATAGACATACTCCTCATACAGGAAACTCGACTTGCAAAAACCACCAGATACTCCATACCAGACCACAAAATTTACCACAGAGACAGAAGAGGCGGAGGCACAGCGATCATTATCAGAAACACAATAGATCACGAAGCTGCCCCTCTGCCTGCCCTCAGCAGGATAGAAGCCACGGGGATATATGTTAACCTAAATCGGACCAGAACATTAATCATATCAGCATACAACCCTCCAGGCAACCTAATTACCACGGACTTAGATGCCCTTCTGGCACTAAATCACACTATCATCATTGCAGGAGATCTGAATGCGAAGCACCAAATTTGGAACTCTCGCGTAATAAATCAAGAGGGTACCGTTCTCCTCTGACATAAAAACAACTCAGACTATGTAATACATGCCCCAGCAGAGCACACGTTTATCCTCAACAACAGACAACTGAATCCAGACGTACTGGACATAACACTCACCCGCGATCTTAATTACTGTTTTACCCTCACTGTTGCCAATGATCCTCCAATCACTTGCCAGTTATCATCACCATTCAAGGCTCACTAGCTCTTAAGGTGCTCCTGCCTCGGCGCAACTACAACAAGGCCAACTGGACTCAATTTGAAGCCACAATGACTGCGGAAATCACACATGAGCACATCACATCGATGGTAGAACTAAATCAGGCAGTAATAAACCTCGAAAACTGCATCAAATTTGCGACAATAAACGCAGTCCCACTCACTGTTCCATCCTACAGGGACACCCAACTACCACGGGACATTCAGAATCTAACGAGACTCCGAAACCGCGCTAGACGTAAGTGGCAGCAGTCAAGACAGCCCTGAGACCTAGATGAGCTACATCACGCTCAATACCTCCTTAGGCGTAACACAACAGAGCTCATTCACAACCAATGGGCCCACACACTCGAAAACCTGGACTCCAATCGCGCCAATGTGTGGCGCATTTCCAGATATCTCACCAGGGAGAAAACCACTGTCTCTCCCCTAGAAATCAACCAACTTGTAGCAACTTCTGATCGAGACAAAGCTGAAATGCTCGCGGATGCATTACAAGATACTCTAACCCCGAATATGGTGCCCTCAAATGCACATTTCATACATGATACGGAAATTCTTACCCGCGAACTGCACATTCCTCGCACGCATAGCAACATACGGAAAACCTGCACCCCTGAAATAAAATGGATCATCCGACACCTACCCAATCGTAAAGCACCAGGACTTGATGACTTACCTAACATCATACTCAAAAAACTTCCTCATACAGCACTGGAAAAAATCTTCAATTTCTCTCTTGAGAACGGGTTCTTCCCAGAAGCCTGGTAAAACAGCCAAAATTCTTCACTTCCCTAAAAAGAATAAAAACTTAACAACCCTAAAAACTATCGACCCATCAGCTTACTAAAGACACTGAGCAAGCTCTTCGAGAAAATTATCCTAAAACGACTAAACGCATTCCTGATAAGACACAATATTCTCATTAATGAGCAGTTCGGCTTCCGTGCCAAACATTCTAGCACGCTTCAACTACTACGTAATACTGAACATATAACACACGGATTCAACATAAACAAATCCACAGGAGCAGTATTGCTCGACATAGAGAATGCGTTTGATCGGGTGTGGCATAGTGGACTGCTGCGGAAATTAATTAACATCCGTCTACCAGACACTATGATCAAACTGATTGCAAACTATCTCCGAGATAGGCAATTCGTTTCAACCGTGGACGACACCATGTCCAACCCACATATAATGCGAGCGGGAGTCCCCCAGGGCAGCCTACTTGGACCCGTATTGTTCAACATCTATATAAACGACATCCCTAAAACTCTCAACACCCAACTATCCCTATATGCTGACAATACCTGCATCACAGCCCAATCTGGCAAACCCAAGTTAATTCGTAGCAGACTCCAAATTGCACTGACCACACTACAGCCTTGGCTTGAAAAATGGCGTATAAAGGTAAACAACCGAAAGTCCCAAGCCATCAACTTCACAAAAAGAAACAAACACAGATATCCTACACACGCACTCCGACCGTTGCACCTATTTGGCGAAGACATCTAATGGTTGCCTCAGGTAAAATACTTGGGCCTCACAATGGACCAAAGTCTAACCTGGAAAGCCCACGTAGCCGACATTCGACACAAAGCTCAGGCTAAACTACGCAAACTACATCCTCTCATTAACCTCCACAGTGCCCTCAGTACTAAACTTGGTCTCACACTGTATAAAACTCTAATCCGACCCATACTAACCTATGCCTGCCCTGTATGGGGATACGCTGCTCCAACACATATCACATCACTAAATAAATTCCAAAATAAAATCCTACGACTGACCACCAAACTACCAAATTTCGCACTGGCAAGAAAGCTACATGAGGAAGTCAAGATGCACACACTCGAAGAGTTTATTAAAAAACTGGCCTCCGACCTCTATGACCGCATCAAACTACATCACAACCCACTTATACAAAAAATAGGCAACTACACAACTGATGACAATAAACATCACAGACCACTCCACCTGTTTGATAGATTGCTATCAAGTAACACCTCAGCCATAGATACAGCTGTACACCTATACAGACTCATGAACCCGACTAATTAAACAAATTCTGCTTCTCTTTCTACCTGCATAGCAACCAACACAACGCATCCCGATGAACGGTCAGGAGACCAAAACCAGAATAGCCATCGATGTCACAAGCATCAACAAACTCAAAGGTACCAGTGCCCAGATGACGACAAACAGGTACTCACATACACGCACACCCGTCAACCAAACCTAAACCCACCCTCACCAAGGCATTCCTGTACTTCAATGCATGAACTGTATTAATGTCAAGTCCGTCTGTCTCACGTAGCCAAGAGCATGTATATATTCCAAGTATTATTGTGTGCATGATAGCTTCAAGAATGACGTCAAGACAGTCCGTCTGTATTGTCACCAACTAACCTAATACCATAACCACCTCAAACACACTAACAACCCAGTACTCCTGGGTGCTGCTCAGACCTAGGTATGAGTAGCACCCAGAAATTTCCAGGACTTGCTTGTGCGCGTGTGCGCCAAGCCAGGAAGTCTGTCCGTCACTAACCGGGGTGCTCTGCGGAACCCGAATATTAACAGCATTACACTATCAAGCACCCCTTGCTCTTGCATGTTTCGCATGTTCTAGCCTAACAGCATGTGCATGGGGAGACGATGTAGCCTCCGAGGATGATCGTCACCGGGGGCGGCGGGTGTGGGGCTGCCCCTTTAAAAAAAAATTATACACACCTGCAATATCGATGTCAATTACCCAGAACAGCGGACAAGACGAAATAGGGCCCTTCAGTCAGTCGGGTCAATCGCAGATCATCACGCGTTCATTGGCCAGGGCAGCGCGGGCTCTGCCCGCCTAGATGCAGTATATAATGGAACGTATCCCAGCAGCTTCATGCAGTCCCTGATGAAGATCATGGAGTGTGCAATGGTCGAAAGCTTGGATTTTATACACCTGACACGGCTGATCACCCGTGAAGCCATAATGAAGATCTTACACACATTATCATTCATAAAACCAAATCTATGTAGATGTTGCACCAAAACAGCCATGTCTAGTGGCTAATATGTAGTGAGCAACTGCTTTTTTCCTTGGGATGTTTTTTATTTTTTGTACTATTTCTTTTATGTTGAAGTAATTTTTATTAAAAAATTCCTTTTCAATATTATGTTGATATTTTGGTTCTAAATTAATTTTGATATTTTTTATTTCACGTCTAATCTACAAGACTTTATACATTTTGAGTGTAACACTGCACCCTTTTTGGCCAGAAAGTCGGCAGTCTCATTACCAGTCACGCCTACATGTTATAGTATCCACTGTAATAGACGTAATTATATAAGGGTGGATAAATGAGCTAAGAGCTTGGGCTGAAGGGTATAACTGGTAAAGGGCCAGGGCTGAACATTGGTCATATTCATCTGTATGTAGCTTAACATAAATAAATAAATAAATATAAAAATAATTACAAAATATTTGTAATTGTAGCCTTGCTTATTTATGCTTATTTGATTCATACTGTTTTAATTAATGTAATTTATATGAATAATTTTTATGTTTATGTACCTATTTTTAAAAAGAAATTTCTTTTTGTGATCAATAATATTCAAATAAGTTTTTACATACCTTGCAATGATCGAATGAAGTTGTTGTAGACATGCATTTTTTCCCAATGCTCCCCTTGTCTTTGCAGTTTGGGAATTGGCGGTAACGTGAGCAGAACTATTCTGCTAACATACTTCTTCAGCTGCTCCAGAAGCCTTCTAAGTGTGTAGCACATTACATCTGGATGTATATTCTACAAAAATTAAACAAAAAGTGCTTGTTCTATATAAAATAAGTAATAAAAGTTTGTATCTTGGAGGACTGACAAATTAACCATTAACAATTCTGCCTCAATCAGTAGATGTGTTTGACTGGTTGTATCACATGGCCCACAAAGGTCTCTTGGTGTAATGTAGGTTACAAGATAAAATTACTGTTCTTTCTTTTGTGAGTTGGCATTGTAACACAACAAACATCACTAAACTGTAATTTTTAACTGCGCATGTTTCAAGGCTTGTTTGCCTCATCATCAGCATTCTTTAATATGGCATCTTCCCCAGTGGTGTAGGAGGGGGTTGGCTTCAGTGTTATTGGTTATTTGTCTGATGATTGTGTAATGAATTTCCAGAGGTGCTGTGTAGCAGCAAACTGTAATAACATGGTTCTTCAAAATCAAATCTTCTTCCAAATTTTGATGCTAGTAGATTTTTTTACTTTCTCTACACATACTATGTACATAGTGAATAGAGAAGGTATTGTATTCCACCCAAAAATTCAATACCGAGATTTCACCGGAAATACATGTTTTGGGTCCCCCTGGATCAAAAAAAGCATTTTCAGAAAAAGGTCTGTGTGTGTGTGTGTGTGTGTGTGTCTGTGGACAGCATAGCTCAAAAACGAAAACACCGTTAAATACCAAACTTGGAATTTAAGTTTGGTATCGTCCAAGGATGTGACACGAAGATGCGACAAGAAAATCCCTCCACCCCTTATATTTTGCTATTTTAGGGTAAGTGAGCAATAAGATTTGCCTCTTTATATTTAATTGCCCTTATATATTCTTTTAAACTAGTTTCTAGATTACTTTTGGTTTTTCCTGCGTACAGTTTGTTTCAATTTGCATAGTTTATTCTGTAAACACCAAAGACCTTGGAATTATCTTACCTAGACTCACCGCTGGCGCTGGTATGCTGTCGCTAATTGAAACCTCTCACGTATAGGTAGGTGGAGGGCAAACATGCTTATGTTCAGTATGCTTAAAAACCTTTAAAAGTGAGGTGGTTTAAGGGTATTAGGGTTTAATAATTAATATGGTGCACTTCTATGCTGCATAAATGTACCATCGGAAATATGATTCAGAGATCACTTTCCATTGGTAAGAATAAATTGTAACATTTGTTGCATAACTAATTTGAGTCAAATGTGAACACTATAGTTTCACTTACTGGATGCATTTCAAAGATGCTTATCTTCATCATCGGCAGGTAAGTGAAACTATAGTGTCTACATTTGACTCGAATTAGTTATGTAATAAATTAAAAGTTTCACTATATAAATCACTTCACATCATTCCTTGTTGTAACATTTGTGTTCCAAATTCACCCTGATTTATTCTTGTGGGTTTCCTCGGTCACTAAGTGAATGATAATTTATTTTAGGTTCCCAACACATAAACTAGAATTATTGAGTAAGTCGTCAGCTGCTCTGAGAAGTAACAAATTTGTGTCATCGAAATATCACAGACTATACTCTAATGCATTTTGTGAAATATTGTTTCCATGAGAATAAAGGCAAGATGATGCTAAACCCTGACACTGTTTCTTCAGTATTAAGTTTCCCTTCTCATCTGACAAAGCTAATGAGAACGCTAATTACATTCTATAACTATTTTGTATACGTTTCATTAGCATTAGAAGGCAGTGCTAAAATAGTACGACTCAATATTATAATTTGTTCTAAATTAAAAAAATTCCCGAAATCTTGATTAAGGTAATTTTCCAAATCTGTAATTTCAGACTGAAACACAATCCCACAGGGTGCAAAAAGGAATTTTACAAAAGTGTTAGAACATAAAGAATATTAAGTAATAATTGATTCTAATTTTAGATTGGTTTATAAACTTTTTTAGGATGCACAGATCATATACCACAAATACTGATAGAAAATGTTTACTTAATGACTGGAATACAGTTTACTGATGAGGAATAATTTCACGTTTATTTTATTTTCATACTGTATATACCATCTCTGAAAATCCACTATCGCACGTTTTTTTCTGCTAAATCATTTTATTTATTTGTTTGTTTTTATTTATTTACATACTGCCTTAGGTAATGTCTTCATATCACCACATTGACCTTCTATAACGACTGCTTAAATTGTTGGGGTGTACATTAAAACATTACTTCTTGATTAACTTAACACATATTCAGTATCACATTCATATTTCCAGGTTCTTAAGGGTGGGGAATAAGAATAGCTTCACCAACCCTAGAATTGAACCCAGCATATTTTTCATTTTTAATTCAGCATTTTGACCACTTTACTGCAGAGATACTCTTAACAAGCCCTCTTTATAATTCTTGTTGTGACTTTGTTCATCAAAGTAAAAAGCAGAAAGTATACATGGAATCACTGAGAAGAAACAGCAAAAACGGAATTAAAGATGAATTATGCCCTCTGTGATGCTTACATCCTGTTTGTAAAACACTGTAAATGCAGGTATGCGATATTAAGTTCAACGATAATATTTACTTTTGTTTTGTTCAGTTGTGGGATGAAATTCCATCTTGTCAATGAACTCCCAACAGGACATTCAAGGTCTAATCCCTATGCATAGATGTTGATGATCATAAACAATGTGTTATCATAATTATTTCCTACTCAGGTATCCTTATTACATAATTTTAAGTAGCTTTTTAAATTTCACTGTTTTCCCATTACAACCAATGTATTACACATGACCTTGGGAGTCTCTTGCCCTCCAGTCCAGTTCTTCATTTTACGACAGTTTATCTGGTCTGCACAGTTAGGCATGTAGGGGCTTGGTAAATACCAAAAGTTAAGCATCCTGTCCATGTAGCTGCCAGATATGCACTGGAAGAACTGACATTTGAAGAACCAAGACTCCTACTAATCTACGTGCCACCACACATTACCCACTGGAAAATCATCACATAATCACAAACACCCAATTGCATTGAAGCCAATTGCTTTCAAGACCACCAGGAAAAGTGCTTTAGCTGGAAAATGCCACAAATAGAAACAAGCCTTGAAATTTGGGTAAAAATTCCCAATTAGTGGCCTTTTTACAATCCCAACTATGAATGAATGTCTTTACTAACCATAATACTATACATATATTCTTACATTGCTTTATACCTTTCTTAGACCTGCTATTTATTTTTCCCTTGGTCTACCATACTCCTTAACATCAAAGTTATATATGTATAATGGATCTTACCCTACATAATGCAACTATTCTATTCTACTTTTATTCATTTTCTAATCTTTTTCCTCTTCTATTTTCTTGTTCCACATTCTTATCAGTTTCTCTCTAACCTTGCCTAAGAAGTTTCCTATACCTTTTATATTTTTTCTCCTTTTGCAAACCTCTCCTGATTACTATTTCCCCATCCAATTTATCCTATATTTGTTGCCAAATTTGATCTCTACATATCTTTGTTTGATTACAATATAGTATATAATAAAACTTACAATTCAAACAAAAAAAAAAAAAAAAAAAAAAATCTAATTTAAATGTGCAACAGCTTCTAAACTTCTGTACACAAATTCTGTTAATAAATTTGTGTTTTTCTTCATGTTAGGTTCTCCATTCTATTAAATTTATAAATTTGCTACTCCTTGTAACACATTTATGTCCTCACAGTAAGCCATTGCTTGTTACTAGAATCATGGAGGATGGGCGCTGTGAATTTTCTCATGCATCTTCATCAGGTTGCATAAGGCTGCCAAACTGTTGACCAGTGGTGAAAAAACTATAATGTTGAATGTTTATTGTTAGTTTTGTGAGAAATACCAACACACCCCATTAAAGAAACGGTGTAATTAACATCTGAGTTCATTAGTATTTCAGCGACAAGTATAAACAGTGCTTGCAAAGAAAAATCTGAAACGCAAAAAAACATTACACTCAGGAAACAAAGAAAGCTTATGGAATAACGTGATGCAAAAATGTGACAATTTTGTGAAGAATGGAGTTTGCGTAATAGTGCGCAATTTCTTTTTTAAAAATGAGCCGCCAACAGTTGATAAAGAGCTACATCTAACGAAAGAAGAAGCATTGTTTTGGGAGAGGGATAGTTTAAGTAACACTATTGTTAATAACCTTGTTATTATACTTGGAGTGGAGAGCAGCACAAACAGCTCAGACAATGATTGTGATCTGGAGGGAATAGAGCAGTTTCCAGAGAACAAATAAATTTAAGCTATCGTATAAATATTATTTTTTGCTTGTGTTTTTACAGTTAATTATTACATGTGCACCCATTTATTTTGTTATAACTATCAATATTATCACCACTATATCTAACAGAATATTTTAGTCACCATTAAAGTTGTCGGAATAAAGGCTATGTTTGTTTTAAGTACAACATGCTGTGTTTATGCACCACGTGCTTGTGTAAGTATGACAGCATATCTGGTATGCATGGCAGAAGACTACATTATAATGGAGCACTGGTCTTTTGGGTTTTGTTTGGGCGGGGATCAACTTAAGGCTGAACAGATAATAGGAGTATAGGTGGGATGCAGATTCCTCTCAATCTCAAGCTCTGGTGGATCTTTCCTCATTGTAAAGCTATTCACGAAGTTAGATCAGAGCCAATGCAGTTCAGTTTCCAAAGAGGCAACTGCCACTAATTAACTTTTTCCTCCACAGATTTTACATTGAAGCCTTAAGATTAGTTGAGACACTTCCAGTCACATCACAAAAGAAGAAAGCTTGCACTTATGTTAATCTGTGTAAGTCAAGAAACTAAATGATAATATTTTACTTTTCTAAACAGCACTTTGCTTGTATTTATTCCAAGTAATGCAGATAACAACTTTAAATATATAAATAAACTACCCACTGATATATATACAAAATTATTTCTTGGTGATATTAGTAGATACAAATGATTTTATGTTGGAGACCCTTCACCAGCCATCCTCTTCACAATTTCCAAAACTGAGCTAACATAATGAACCAACAGAAGAAATCAGGCAGAGAAGCTAAGCAGCAATTGGCTGAATAGTGGTTTCACCCCTGAATCCCAGCTATCATCCAATTACGTATTATTTATAAACGTCAGTATTAGCTCTAGCAGCTATTTCATGTCATGACCACCTAGAATAATTTCTACAGCAAAGTCTAAATGAAATTGGGCATGAAAAACCACTTAATTTTGCTTGAGGTTCTTTAACAAGCTGTAAATTTACGACAATGGACCAACTTCCCTTCCATCATCATCCGTCGGCTTTTAACCAGTGGCTAGAATATTACCCTAAACCACGGAGGCCAATGAAGAGTCTAATATGCATCTACTATACTCTGATCAGGAATGGGAAGAGAAAGTTCAAACTTGCCCAAGTCTTGCTTCTTGTTCCTGGGAAGGCTTCCTATCAATTGTGAACGCTCCTAATGAAATACATGTATTTCAACTTTGTTGTTCTCATTCTAATGTTCTCAGTTGTGAACTAATCTAAAGTAATATGAAACTTAATTCATGCAAGGATAAAAATATTTGTTAATAAAATTTTTTCTTAGACACTTTTAAACATAATGGAAAACATTTCAATAGGCAATTTGCATTACTGACTGGACTAATTTGACTTAGATATCCTGTACCAAGCAATATGAATTGCATCATTGAATTGTTTCATAATTACTCCTATGTAATCTTTATTTAACATAGTTATTCGGTATCAATGTTAACGCTATGTTTTGGAAGTTGTGTTTTAATGACTTTAGCGAGTTATTCTGTTTTGGTTATTGCAGGATCTAATACATAAAATAAAATGACTGCTAAAAGTGCTACACTTAACAGAGAAAGCGAAGATATAAAATATAGCAGCAGCTGCAATTTTACAATATATCTCTATAAGAGCTGTCTTTACATTTATGAATCATTATGCTATTCAGTGTACTAGGATGTCATTAGGAAGCTAACACATGACATTAATTAAATTCTGATTACACAATAAGTACTGAAGGAATTGTAACCTATTGGGTTGATTACATTTTGGTATCAATATATGCATCTTCTAAGCTTTGATGCCATGGTCAATTGGTTTCTATTTTAAAGCCTATGCTTCATCTGTGCTGTGATGGACACTTCAGAGGAACAGTATTTATATAAACTGATCTATCTAGAAAGTACATGGTTGTTTGAAATGAGAGTAGTTGTTGAGGAGGAAGGGGAACATCTGGGAAGACAAGGTCACCCAAGTACTGATCATTTGTACTTTGATAAATATATCTAGCTAATCTTTTTGGTAGTGTTTAACACCCGCTTTTACTTCTTGTGGCACTACAGGTGATGACACTGATGATACACGAAATGAAGATGGAGCACCAGTGGAATGTGATGGTGATGATGATGAATGGGGCTTAAGGGCACTCAACTGCAAGGTTATTAGCATCCTTAAAATGCATGGGAATGACAGTAAAAACAATATAAAAAGAAATCAAGGATAAAATATGGCCATCACAAATAAAACTCCAGAGGAAACAAAAATATACGGCAATGGCCATAGAGGGATTTAAAAACCGGGATGAACATGAAAACTAAAAATAACCATCATCTAAAATTAAACTCCCAGTGCAAAAAGTGAAAGAGATAAAACCAATGCTCTTAAAATCAGTAAAAAACTAAAAGGATTTTAAAAAAGGCACTTGGCATAAAAAGCTAAAAACCCGACCGACCACGTGGTTGTCATCCCTGAGGATCTCAGAAAGGGAGACTGGAAGCTGAGGAATGCGATGGTGGGGGAAACCAGAGAACCTGGAGAAAACCTGCCCCTGCACCACTTTGTCCACCACAAATCTGACATGTGGTCGCTTGGGATCAAACCCGAGCCATCTAGATGAGAGGTGAGTGGTCTAACCACTCAGTTACGGCGCAGCCACTGTCTGGCTAAGGTGCATCATATTCAAAGCTTTTGTATGAATCAGCCTACAGGATGAATCATCTAAAACTTGCACTGCAAATATTTCGGAAGAGCAAAGTGCTATTGAAGTGTGATTTTCACAGCATTGATCGGTGGTAAATGTAAATAGGCATTGTTCCTTTTAAAAAATTGTATGTTTGCTAAAAAATATACTTTCTAAGTATTATTAAAATCTGTTTATAGACAAAAAGTATAAGCCCTTGACTAACCAATCTATGCTGTAAAAACTGCATATCAATAGCACTTTCCACTTCCAAAATATTTGTAGTGCAAGTTTTAGATGATTCACCGGTATATAAATACTATCCAATTTAGGAACATTTAGTTTCTTTGAAGATAGCCACACAATGCAAGACAAAATATCTGATTTTAAAATGGAAACAGCAGCTGAATTATGAGTTGCAATATTTTGAGCTAACAAGCAGGGTGTCACTTATATAACTCTTGCATGACTTTAAGACAGCGTCAACTTAGCCGTATTTGCAGAAAGACTTTCTGAAGTATGGCAGGCGGAAGTATTGTTGAAGTAATATTAATCATAATTCTACTACAGATTCTTGTCTTCCTCAATGTTTTATATATTTTTCAACCTAAACAATGTGGTAAAAAGATATAAAACACTATTCTTTGAATTAAAGTGAAAAAATTACACAATAGAATTGAAATATATATAATTTTTCTTTTAACTGAGAGAAGTTACAATACAGTAAATTAACCTCTTACAATACAAGTCTATTTGTGAAATCAGTTTTTAACACACGGTCACTTACACCTTTTATTTATTAGGGACTAGTATATTGTGATTTCAACAAATGCGTTGAGAGTAAAGACATTAAAAGATGCAGCACAGAATAATCTATGCAGATTTGTGTACTATTTTGTTGTAAACTTCACTGTAAAACTGCTGGTTATCTTTCATTACATTATTAGAGTGTTTTATATGTTAAGGGCAAGGTATGAGGGGCATTCAATAAGTCCTTAGAAAATCAAAAAAATTACATTTGTAGCACCTAAAAAGTTTGTATTTAGTAATCGTCTCTTGATAGATGGCAGTTAAAGTTTCAGCTATATCCATCACATGGTTTTATTGCCATAGGCGATTGAATCAATAATCTTGTGCTTCTTTAGAAAGATGGAAAACGAGTTTTGTATGGTGATTAAACTCTTCTATTTAAAAACTTAACACTGAACAAGGTAAAAGCCAAGTTCAATAAGTTCATGTGTTTGCAACAATTTAGAATTGGATAAATGAATTTAAATGTGGCCGTACATCCACAAATCATGCACAATATTCTGGATGTCCAGCAGAAATTACTCCCTCTGAAATTATTGACAAAATCCAGGATATGATTTTGAGTGATCAATGAATGAAAGTTCGTAAAATAGTAGAGGCCATAGGCATATCACAATTTTGCACCAAAAATTAGTCTGACAAAGGTCTCTGCAAGATGGCTGCCGAGTTTGCTCTCAATAGAGAATAAACTCAATCGTGTGATTAATTCTGGAGCTGGTTTGGCAATTTTCTGCCACAATCCTGATGAGTTTCTGTGTTGATACATAACTATGGATACACTACTACAGTTGAAATAGTGAGTTTTTAAAGGCAAACTGGCTCCGATAAAGGCAAAGGTGGTGAAATCTACAGTCAAGGTGGTGGCCTATGTATTTTGAGATGCACGTGGAATCATATACATTGATTACTTAAAGAAAGGAAGAATAATAAATGAAGAGCATTATACACTGGTAGAATGGAGAAATCAAGAAAAGATGCCCCCATCTGGCAAAGAAAAAAATTCTCTTCCATCAAGACAATGCAAGGGTCACACCTGTGCAGTTTCAATGGTGAAAATTGTAGAATTAAGAATTTGTATTACTACAAAATCCACTGTACTCTACAGATTTGGCCTCCAGTGACCTTTTTTTTTATTTCTAAACTTGAAAAAGTGGCTCGGTTGAAAACGATTCATGTCTAACAAAGAGGTCATCATCCAAACATACCTTTTCTGAGCACCTTCCAAAATTCTACTTTTTAGAAGGCTTAAAACAGTTGGAGAAATGCTGGGAAATGTGTATTGCACTAAAGGAGATTATGTTGAAAAATAAAAAAATTCTACTAAAAATATTTGTCTTTCTATCTCTTTAAAGGACTTACTGAATGCCCCTTGTACATAAATATGACCACAATATATGAGTGTTCAGAAAATAAAAGCCAATTCTTCACTTTACCAAGTTTCCCAAAAATTTATGGGTGCAATTGCCTGCATGCATATTTCTATTTTGTGCAAGTAATCTGTGAACAAACTTGAAGATTAAAACATTGTTCTCAAAGAATTTAAGCAGCTCTTCAGCATGTTTCCCATCATCTGAAGCATTAAACTCGTCTGGTATGATTTTTCTCTTTCAATAGTTTTTTGCACACTACCTTTTAAATAGATTTTCATTATCTTTACCAACAAGCATTTATTCATGATCGGTTCAAGTAAATCGTGCAAACAAAACAACACCTCAGGAGTATTGATCTTACTTTCACAGTGTTAATTAAATGAATAAATAAATTGTAGTTGAGCTCTCCAATGTTATCACAGAAGTAGATGACTTCTATAGTAACCTACATCCATGGTAGATTTTAAAAAGAAAAGCTACATATGAATTTTAACTTTTTATACAAAGCCTTTTTGTTTGTTGTTTTGTGATAATGACATGAACTTCCTTAAATAATTTAGAAACAATCTTTACAGCTTTAAAATTGATTTATGGTTTGGAATTCCTTTGTACTTTCCTATTTTGCATATCTATAATTTATAACAAACAAATTTGTAACATGTTTTATAGAAATTACTCTGCCACTGTAACTTTACAATAAATGTTGTCTCCAAATCATTAGATGATTGCAACACTCAACACAAATCTGTGATGCAACTAAGATATTTGATTGTGTGAATTGCAACAGTAAGTTAATTAGATAATATAGCCAGATACGTCTGATCTGGTATACAGTCGTCAAGTTAATTACCTGAAGAACATCATTAGTTCCAATCAGTAGCACTATCTTTTCAGTTACTGGATACAATCGCTGACTCACTCTTCTTAAAAGATCTCCTGATTTCTGACCGCTTACACAAAGGCCTATGCCACGGCTGCCCTCAACTATGAAAACAGCAAAGAAAATAAAAATGCTTACATCAATGATCTACTGACATATTAAAAAAAATAAATAAATAAATAGAACCTAATTCATACTGCTAAAACAAAAGTACCTGTTCCACATGGTATGTCTAGTAGTTGCTCTGCAAACCTCACGAACAAACTGTCCCCCACAAGCTGATAGGACTCAAACTTTGGCTGCTGCAAATAAAATATACACTAGAGGTCATAATTTAGCACCTAAGAAAGAACATACAACAAAATAAAGGACATTATTGAATCCATTTACAACAGTATGAAATGTACTCAATACTTTTTGACATTTACACTTCTTAGCAATAATTCGAAGGTAGAACATTTTACTATTTAATGGAGCAAACAAACAGCTTTGGATGTTGCATTATGTTATGATCACATTGGAATTGTTCTGCCTAATGGTATGAGGTGATATTATGACCAATAATATTCATGGATTTAATCATACAATATGTTCAACATTATTTTGGTGGCTTTATTTGGTTAACATCAATTAAAGGAACCAGAAGTGTAGTATGGTAGCATGGACTGTAATTGTAAGCTAACTTATTTTTGTGTTAAATTTTCAGATACTTGGCAGAGTACATGTTGAAGTGTAAATATATCTGTTGGTAAGGCTGTGTGCATTTTTAGAAACTTCATAAATGCCAATTTATTTAAGGCAAACAGGCAACATTACTCCCAGCGTACCCTGAAGGGGCTCTAAGCCACAAAGTGTAACCAAATGTTGAATGTCCTAAGCTGCAAAACATAACTAAATGATTTTTTTTGCAGTCTTTGGCTGTAAACTGCAGAGCAACAGGCAAGTCTAGCCAAGGGATTTGTGAAGCTAAGCCTCAATGATCCTTGTGTGTGTATGTGTGTATGGAAGAACTAAACTGTACCTAAAATGTTTTGTTTTTGAAAAAGCAATTCAAATTAAGGGTTTTTTTGGAAAGAAAAATAGTCAAAAGTAACAATTACTTTTTCTTTCATTCACATTTTGTTCCAATATTTGTAGTATCCAAGATTTGTAGTATCAAAAATCTGATGTGTCAATTCACATAACTTTCTCTACATTGATGTTACAAATTATTGTTAAAAAAAATATTCTCTCTCTACTTTATGATAATTGATATAAACATTAGCAGAAATTATCCTAATTACTTGCTTTCTTGTAAGTAGAAGGGAAATAAGACAAAAACTACTCTAAAACAATAGTCAAATCTTTTAAAAGCTGGTTGCTATGTGGTTGCAATCTGTTTCTATGCAAGGTCAGGAATTTACAACTTTCCGTATGAGAAAAGTTTTAAGTATTTTAAAACTGAAACAAATAACAAGGAATATATCAGAAATGATAAATTCCAAAACAAAAAAGTATATGACACAAATTGTGTATTTTAATGTGATCTACATTTTTTTGTCTATTTCTTACAGTTTATCAGTTACGCAAAATTCATTCAGAATAAAGAAGTCTTTAAGAGACTATTCCCAGAAAATTCAAGATATACATTTTATTAGCAATTTAATATACAGTATTTTAATCAAAATCGTTAAGAGCCATATTTGAGAAAATCAAATTATCAAAAAATTTTCCTTGTATAGGTTTTTATCTCAAAATCTTTGTGTCACATCCCTGAAAGATACTAAAGTTAAATACCTACCAAGTTTGGTATTTAACCATCTTTTCATTTTTGAATTATTTTGACAGAAATACATAAAAGACCTTTTTCTAAAAGTGTTTTATTTTTGGATACAGGGGACCCTAAAATGTGCATTTCTGGTGAAATCTTGGTATCAAGTTTTTGGTGGAATGCAATACCTTCTCTATGCACTATGCACATATTATGTATAGAGAAAGTAAAAAGCTTGTGTGTAAATTTAATCATCCATGCTGCAACCAAAAAATCACAGTTCATCACAATGAATCAACATTAATACTTTATTTATTTTTCCATTTAGCAATCATTACTTTGTAAAGGGAGAGCATCAAAAGAGAAATTACGTTAATCTGCAAAGTTTCTGCTGATAATAACCCAAAACTTTTTACTGTAAACTGACACAACTTAGAACAAAGTGAAAACACAGTTTTAAAGTTATGGTGTGTTTACAGCATTAATATAAATATATAACATCTCAGTGTTGTTTATGTGAAAATGCATATGTTCAACAGTGAATTCACACACCAACTATTCAGTCTGGTTTCTACAGCACATTTCAAGCAAGTTTTACTACAGTTTTACCAATATTAATTATAGTTTTACTATAGCAGAGGATGTTAGAAGTCATGCTAAAAGATTTATTAATCTTTCCAAGTGTAGGATGTAATTGCATTATTTTGACCCATAGTTCTATTTGGAGAATGTCTCAGAAGTGCTTGGTTCTTGAGTAATTAATATTTAATGGGTTTACTAATTTCTAGGACTTAGCACGTTTTCGTGTCTTACTAGGTAAACCGACAGCTGCCAGTGATTCAAAAGGTATGATCTTATTGGTTAATTATTCTGCTAAATGGTAAGAGACGATGTTATGTCCAGTGATATTAAATTGTTTGATCACATGATAGGTCATTTGACATTTTGAGTTGGTTAATAGCTTTGAATTGGAAAATAAAGAATAATGGCCATGATGTGCACATATGAAAGTGAATGTGAGCTGAGTTAATTTCAGTGTATTAAGTTTTTCTCAGAGTAAATTGTCGAGTTATTTATTAAACATGGATATACTATAAACCGATACTTGCAGAGTGTTTGTGTAAACATAAACCTAAGGAAAGCAGATGATGAATTGTATCAGCGAAACAATAAGGTAAGCTAAAGTTGAATAGATCTTATGTTTTCAAGCATTTCTGAAAAGTGAATGACAGGTTCCTGTGGTTTCGAGATTTCGTCAAGGTTAGGTGTATGTAAATGAACTTGATCGAAATAAGGGGTAAAATTATTTATAAAGGTTTTTGAAAACAATAATACAAATTATGGTTTTAGTAGGAAAAAAATCCTGAAATCCATATCATAGTCAAACTTTTACCAGTCATTGTTGATAACATCACATGCTAAAACTTATTTGGACAAACTTGCGTAAAGGGTACTGCCCAGAATTATTATATTATCCATAACATATACATCTGAGGTAGCATTTTATTCTCAAAATGTGGGGGATGCACGCTAATTAATAACACTCATTCACTTACACATAGCATTTTTAACAAACTTTTCTGTCTCTTCCACTCCTCATACACATAGCATTTCCCACACATATTACACCCAAGGCAACATTGGAACATTGCTTTGGCTGTTCTGGTGTTGCCAACATTGCGGGCCCTAAACTAGGATTGAGGGACCTTAGGTGCAAAGCATAGCTGAAGCATGCTTTTTAGAAGTAAAGTTTGGCAGCAGCTGCAGACCAATTACAGCATATAACCAAGGGATCTGTGAAACTAAAACCTCCAATGAAATTTATTCAGAATTGTGTTGGATATACTTTTTACAGGATTCCATAAGTAATTAGCACATGAAATATGGGTACCCACTATCAGGAGTGAAACCACTTATTTTTAGGGGATAACTATCAAAATGCACAATTCTTAACAAAGAAAAGAGAGGTATAAGATAATAGGAATCATATTTGCTTTTGTTTTTGTAACATATTATATGATATGGAGATACCACCAAAGGCACTTGTCTCTTCTGTAGTGAAATATGCATAAAATAATTACAATGATTCATCATTGGGTCCTTCATGAAGGCATTACTTACCACTTCAAAATAACTGATATTTTGTGCCGTAAATGGATCCCCAACATCTAGTGGTGGTGGCAGTGTTGTATACAATGACGAACATGAGGCATTTGGGCTTGAATACATACTTCCCTGAAACTGATATGCTGTACTCGCTACAGAGTCGAGGGATCTTCTTGGCCTTCGAAGAATTCCATTAAATTCTTCATTTCTGTTTCGCGCATTGCACTGTGAGAGACTTCTAAAATGTGAATTTTGTCCATCCCCTGCTGTTTGCATTCGAATGTTTCGTGCACTCATAAGCCAAGAGCTACGTGCTTCTGAAGATCCCCTATTAAGCCAAGAGCTACGTGCTTCTGAAGATCCCCTATGTTCCTTAGCTCTGGAAGGTGAGGGAGATGGCATTCTAGTTTTATATAATGAGGCAAATCTGGATGGTGAGCCCTTTGCTGCTAAATTTCCCCTTTGATTAGCCTCATGACGTTTTCTCCACAAACCCTGTGGCGTTATTATGGATCCCACAGGTTCGCATTTTACACTTGTTAGCATACCTGAATTTCCAAAATCCTTACTTTCTTGAATTTGCACAAATTCGGGCAATCTACTGAGTTCTACAGGAGAAATGCTTTCAGTCTTCACTAGTGTATGGCATGTGTTTAGAGAAGTATTATTAGCTTCGTTGCAATTGTGCTTTGCTGGTTTTTGTTCACCGTTTTCGTGATTTTTTGTCGTTAAATTTAGGTTAATGCCTTCTTTTGAGTCCTCCATACTTCTTTCAATAGCACAATAATCTCAAATCCGATCACTTACAAAGCGTATTCCCAATAACAAAAACTTTCGTAAACAAACCTCACCACACCCCAATAACAGCACGTGCTTATACTGCCCACCCTGAATATCCGCGCCAAACAAGATTACTTCTGCCAACTTAGACGCATAAATGCAGAGAGTTGATGTTTTCCACTCTCTGCTATGAATTATCACTTCGACCTTCGCCTGTGCTTGAAGTCAATGATTGCCGTTTCTATTCACCCTCCCGTCAACAGTTGGTGTGATGTCGGCTTCACAATTAATATGATGACGACATACATAGTCTCTGTATATATGATCGAAGATTCATCACGGCTGTGATAAGATAGACTAGAAACTTAATTGACCAATAATCATTATTTACAATAGATAGATAGCGTTATTAATTCCTTCAATAATACATTGCATTTATCTGTGTCAAGTTAGTTCTGTTCTGATGTCAACAAGGCGGAGCTGACTCAACTCGCCACGTGTTAACGGTACATGTGTGCACGTAAGTTTTGCAACGCTAGCGATATATATAGTGGCGCTAACTTGTTGACAATAAATCGAGTTTAGTCACACATTAACTTATTATATCTATAAGTTACAGCATTAATGGTATCGTGCAGAAGCATAATGGTTACCTCTAATCGGAATCTTGCAGAACTTCAACTCCTGATAGAGAAGCATACGTAGTTATCGAATTGCGTTCTCGCTTTATTTACAATGGCTACTAGTTCAAGTGTGCGTCTGAGTTTAAAGCCGAAATCGTTAAAACTTGAACGATTTCGGCACTAAACTCACACGCATGGTCCTGAAGCCACTTAATAATGTCATCTTTCCACCAAGACATTGAGGATGACTTCTGCTTTAACACTGTGGTATCTAAACGATAACGGAGTTAGGCTCAAGTTTCGGAAGGACAGATTGAAACCAACGAAGAAAAACATCACCAGTCATTTCTTCATGAAAGTCCTTGGTGCTTTTGGATTCAAAAGTAAATAAACCACCGTCTACAAAACCAGTTTCACTTCCAATGTGAACTATGATGAGTCTTCTTCCTTTGCCTGTTGATTCTTTCAGACCTGTGGAGAGACCAGAGAGAAATGCTTGTTTTTTATCTCTCACGGTTGTATCCCACCAAGCTGAAGAAGTTGAATATCCCTCATTCAGCCAAGTTTCGTCAAGGAAGTAAATTTTGCGGCCCTCACTGCGAAAATCTTTGATCTGGCGCAAATATTGACGTCTCCACATAACAATGTCGTCTCTGTCCACCACACCGTAACTGATTTCCGCCCTCGCGATTGAAATTTACATCCGATATCAATCAGCAACCTGTGGAGAGTACTTCGTGAGAAATGTGGCAATTCTGTGTCAGAATTTACTGCATTCAAAATTTAATTAGAGTCGGTGGTTCATTCTGAAAAAAAAAAAAAAAAATCGTGAACTTTACCGCGAATAGCACTTTTCGCAAAATTGCCGTATTTCTCCGAACGGTTTTTACGTTTACGCGATTTTCCTGGTGTTCTTAGGCTTCCGAATGCTTGCTGTTCCATTCTAACACTATACACACTATATGCAGAAACACCAAGGAGATCACCCGTTTCTTTTTCGATATTCTTTATGACCGATTCGGGGTTTCTTTCTTTAAGCACCGCGAAATAATGCACGACCATTCGCCTCCCATCACTTTTTAAAGGCTTGCCTCAGTTGTGTTTTATTACGGACGAAGCACCGGTCTGTTCCATGATTAAAAGCTTACTGCTTTTAAACTGCATATAGCAAGTCCCCTGGGTTTGTGAGGCGTGCGAGATGTACAGGAAATACAGTCTTAAATAATACATTATCAGAAGCGACCTTGCATTATAAACAATAACAGCTTAATCAGCATTTACCTCAAGAATTATGGGTTGTTGAAGAGAGCTGTCTGGTACAGGCTTGCAACTTATTGTGTATATACTACCAGTGTCCTTTAGTAATATAAGTTAGCTGCATTTTATTTAACAGTAATAAGTTAACAAAGTCAATATATAATTTCGCCTGTCTTCTGTCTATATGTTTTTTATAGAATATGCACGTATATTGTAAATATTTCTTTCAAAATTCACGAACCTAGAGCCATATGCTTGGTATGTGTCGGATATGGGTAAAATGTCGGGCTATTACCTTTTATAAGAATCGAAGCATTTGCATACGTTTCTCTCCGAAACTAATTCGCGCAGAGCAGTAATCTGAAAACTATTACAGTACTGTACTTTTAGGAGGCTGTTACAATATGCATGCACGTAAAAGTTAACACCCATTATCTTCCCTGAACCTATTAACAGCCTAACGTTCTTCTGCTTCAGTATCTGTCTCTCACTCTCTCTCTCTCTCTCTCTCTCTCTCTCTCTCTCTTCCCTCCCATGTGTTGACATCAGGACAGAACTAACTTGACACAGCTTATAGTAATGCGAATGGAATACTTCAAAATAGTTTTAACAATTTAAGTTTTAAAACATATATGCGTATGCAATTATAAAGTAAAATAAAAAAGCAGGAAGTGTGAAATTACAATTAAATTTACAATCTAAATATTTTTAAATAATAAAAATGAATATTTAAACCTAATTATAACAAGTTTTAAAAAAAATGAATTATTAAGAATGTTTAAAATATGCAAATCTAACATGATTTTATTATTCAAGTAAGTTAAGAATAAAGAAATTCTTCGACCGAATAAAAGTAGTGTTTGAGGTAGTATGTCACCAGGTAAGTCTTAAAACATAATAATTCACTAATTTTATATTGTATGCTAACATAAACGCCGGCGCCGTGGGCGAGTGATTAGACCGCTCGCCTTCAACCTAGGCAGCTCAGCCTGAACCCATGCGCACACAAGGAGGATTTTGGTGAACGAAACGACATCTGGGCGGGCTTCCTTCGGGTCCTCCGAAGTCGCCCTCCGCGGTGTAACGGTTCCCATGCTAACCTCATATACCCAAGCTTGCGGGTTCAAACGGCGGAGGACGATGGATTTTTTCGGACGTAAAAATTCTTAGCATGGCTTCCTTCGGAAGGGAAGTAAATACGTGGGTCCGGTGTCGTAGATTTACGGCACGTAAAAGAACCTCAAGCCTGACAGAGAGGCATCTGAGCAAAATTAAGCGGTCTTTCACGGGACGCTGAGAACCACATCAGTTAAAGAGCGTCCATAAATAAATAATAAAAAACCGCCTCCGATTTACCCTGCCAATCATTAGACCAGTGTTTCCCAACCTTTTGAAGTTCACGGCACCCTTGGGAATAACATTAAACACTAGGGGCACCCTTCCTTGAATTAAAAGAAAATTAAGCTTAAATGTTAATTTATTGAAATATTATATAATAATAACGTACACCATAATATAATACAGTAAACTTTACTACAATCACTGAGTAAAAATACATCAATAAATTTTGTTCGATTAATGATTAATGTGAAACTTGTGATTGATGTTTAGAGCACAGATATGTGATGTCGGGTCTTACAGTTGACAGTGAAACACACAAATCATCCTCAAGGTTATTCAGTCTATTTCTTGCTTTGCATTTTATTGTCACCATAGCAGAGAAGGCTTGCTCGCATAGATAGGATGTTGAAAAGGGCAAAAGTGCGTTAATTGCTTTCTTCATTAGGTTAGGGTACTCCTCTCTCCGTTGAAGCCAAAAACTAGCCACCGACGCCTCACTCTTGGTGAACTTACCTTTGAGTGTGGAATCAGCGCAAAGATCAATAAATTCATCTAGTTCGCAAGCAGTGAAATCTATTTCCTCTGCACTATCTACGAAATCAAATGGTGAGACAACCCAGCCGAGATTCGTAGTGGAAATAGTTGGAAAGTACGCATCTATTGCATCTTGCAATCTTTATAAGTGATCACAAATGCGGTCTTTCAGCTTACCCACATCTTTATCTCCTGCCACATTAAGAAGAGATGGAAAGTTCGGCAAATCTCCTTTTTGAGCTGCAGACTTCCAAGAACTAAATTTTCTTTTAAAACCTTTCATTTTATTGGTTGAGGAGATTATTGTTTCATGTCGACCCTGCATCGAAACATTCAGTTCATTCAACTTATGAAAAATATCTGCCAGATACGACAGTTCAAAACACCAAGAATCACTTAGTAAGAGCTCATGAAATGTGTCTTGATTTTCATCCTTAAAAAAAGTTTCTAGCTGTTCTTTAAGTTCGAGAAACCGGTTCAATACACGACCCCGCGACAACCACCTTACTTCTGTGTGAAGTAACAAAGAGGTATGAGCTGCATCCGTTACGCGACATAACTGTTCAAAAATTCTGCACTTTAAAGGTTGAGACATCATATAGTTCACCATTTTCACAACTTGTCTAAACACTTCAGCAAAATCTTCATTACACGCTTTCACGACTAATGCCTCTCTATGCAGAAAACAGTGAGTTATAATAATGGATGGATTTTCATTGAGAGCTCTGGCAGTAAAACCTTTAATTTTCCCAGACATAGATGGTGCACCATCTGTACATATACCACAACAGTCTTTCCATGAAAGATCATGGTCATTGAGATAGGAATTAATAGAAACGAAAATATCATGGCCTGTGGTTGTAGTCTCCAGCGGTCTACAGAACAGAAACTGTTCACTAATATCTTTTTCATCAATATATCTGATAAAACCAAGGAGTTGCGGTTTGTCACCAATATCGAGACTTTCATCTACTTGCAAAGCAAATATTCTATAAGTTTTTATTTTCTCCGTGACTTGTTCGTTGAAATTGCATGACATTTCAGATATCCTGCGGCTGATTGCGTTGTTGGACAGAGGAACTTTCGAAATTTGATTAGCTGCTCCTTCGCCAAGTATTGTTGAAACTATAACTTGACATTCAGGGCCAAGGATTTCCTCTCCAAGAGTATGAGGTTTCTTTTTTTTAGCTATCAGTTCTACTACTTTAAATGAGGCTTCAAGAGCAGTATCACCTATGGTCATTCTCTTTACCATTCGCACAGCTGGTTTCTTCTCCCCTTCTAATATATATGAAAAATACATTACACTTTTCTGTGACACACTAGGATGCTTTGTTGTAAGATGCCGCTTCAGTTTGCTAGGTACCATGGTCTCGTTGCTAAGTGTTTCGCCACAAACTAAACACACAGGGATAGGGTTTTCCTCGTTGTTATTCCACTTAAATCCATACGCTAAGTAACTGTCCTGGTATGTTCTTTTCTTTCGTTTGTCTTCTTTATGTGGTGAATTCGACGGTCCGGGAGAAACTGTAAGATTTGGCTTCTTAAAGCAAGCAGTAGGAGCCGACTGTTCACTTTCACTGTCCTGGCGTTTACGTTTAACAATGAACTTATCCATAGCTAAACACTGTGAATCAACGCGAGGAAGACAACTGAAAGCGCCAAGCGGCGTACACTTTTATATATTCATGTCGAAGTCTCGGGAATGTTCGTGAGGAAGCGAGTAGTCTCGAGAATGTTCAGCAGGGTATAGCTGTAATGCCATCTGTGGGATACTAGTATAACTGAATTATTGAAATGAATCGACCATCTGCCGTGCATGAGAGTAATTGATTTGACTTATTTTATTTCAAGACCTTACAAGACTTAAGGCTTCAGTAGAAGGTATTTTTGTTTTGTTTATCTCAATATCTCGCGGCACCTCTTAGCCAATCACACGGCACCCTAGGGTGCCGGGGCACACCGGTTGGGAACCGTTGCATTAGACCAATTCAGGCGTTAGGTGGATGAGGGGCCCTTAGGCCTTCGAGCCCTTTTTCTGGAGATCATTCAAAATGATTCTCCATTTTGTTTTCATTTCCTGATAATTTCAGATCGATATCTTTAATCTAGAAGCCTGTGGAATAGTTTTCTTCTGTCTGTGTAATTGGCATTTCTGTAGAAAGATCAGATTTTTTTATTTTTTGTATGTGTTGAATGTATGGCAGTTACTATAATATTCAACAGTTTTTGGACACTTTTTCTTACCAGTTGCATAATATTGTGTATTATAAAAGCACTTTCTGTTAGATGGAAGCTGTAGAATGTGTTAATATGCAGGAAAGAAGGAGAAAAGTGCCTTAAAATAGTAGTTGGAACACGGAAGTGAAGAAACAGAAATGTCTATCAGGGCAGGGTTATTAACCCCTTATAGTTCAAAGTTTGTTGGTGCTAAAGAGTTCTGTTGGGTTAAAGGTGGTTCTTCTAATCTGTGCTATGGAAAAGTGGAGGTTGACAGGCAGCATGGTTTTTATGTGTATTTTAGAAATGTGAATCGAAAACTGTCCGTCGCCCTCCGTGGTGTAATGGTTACCATACTAACTTCATATACCCAAGGTCGCGGGTTCAAACCCGGCGGAGTTTTCGGGTGTAAAAATCCTTAGCATGGCTTCCTTCGGAAGGGAAGTAAAGCCGTGGTTCCGTGTCGTAGATTTACGGCACGTAAAAGAACCTCAAGCCTAATAGCAAAATTAAGCGATCTTTCACACCCAATTTAGAATGGGGCGCTGAGAATCACAGCAGTTAAAGAGCGTCCATAAATAATACGCCATTTACATTTTCGAAAACTGTCCAAGGCTTAATGTTAACTAGCTGCATGAACAGAAAACCAGTGTGAGCCAGGAATCGTAAAATATCCGATCCTAAGGTGGAACGACAGAACAATGGATATTCTGCGTACAGAATCAAGGAACATAAGTTCCAGCTTGTAGACGGTTACTTATAGCATTGCTCCAAGTGTTAGTGAAAGGGTCAAGACAAGGGTCTTTTCAGAGAAAAATAGTATCAGTTGTCACATTCAAAGAGAGAGGTGGATCCCATGGAAACATACCTCACAGACTTGAAAACCAAGTACTGGAACTTATGTCTTCTCATCTTCACTCATTACCACGCAAATTCTACCACTACTGCCAACATAAATCACAGCTGAAGTATTTTGATACTCCAAGTTTGAACATTAAGAAGTTGCACGGACTCTTCGAAATATACTATCTAGAAGACTCTTCATCTCAAGTACAAAACTTATTTTAGATTATTTAGAGAAAAATTCAACTTTAGCTTTCACCAGGCAAAGACTGATGTTTGTGATTTCTGTACAAGCAACATGGAAAAAAAAAACAAAAAAAAAAACAAACATACCTCTTAGATCCATATGTTAGACTATTTACTTCACAAGAAACGTGCTGAAAGCGACAAGGCTATGAAAGCAAGGTACATTTCAGAGGCCAACATAATCCCAGTTTACTTGTGGTAGAATTTGACTACGCCCAGAATCTTCCAGTTCCAAAGATTAACCTGACCGCTCAGTTTTAAAGCAGTTGCCGTGACTGTCCATATTCACAAAGATGACTCGTCTTACGTTTTCAGCTTCATGGAAAATCAATCTAAGAAGAACCCAGATACCATTGCATCTTTTCTGATGGCATGTCTATCAATAAAACTAAATGCTTGTGATTACGTCAGATATACTGTATCTGATGCTGCTGATGGTCAAAATAAAAGTATAACAACGGTGTCGTTTGTATGTGGCTATCAAAGGTATTTTAAGTTAATGTCAAGCATTTATTTCCTGTACGGGAGCATTCCTTTTCCCAATGTGACAGGAATTTGGACTCATAAAGGCTGCCATGAAGAAAGAAGAAATCATAACTGTTAAGGAGTATCTGCAAGCTATGATGTTATTTAGAAGAAATCATTCTCAATTTACTGTGACAATGGACAACTTGTTTATCAAAGTATAGTCAGAAGAATTGTTAGCACTCTTCAGGAAGAAACCTTGCTCCAATGGATTGAGTTTTACATTACAGAAAAATATCCAAATGGAACCCTTTTAGCATCTCAGATATACACTGGCAATTTTGTATCGTTCGCTTTCTGGAACAAGAGGTATGACGTAAGTGAATTAAAAAATATCACACTAAAACAAGTACGTCCAGCAGGTATCATTAAACAAAAGGAAAAGGATGTAAGGGATCTACTCCAATATTTGCCAAGGCAGAGTAGGGAGTGGTTAGAAAACAAATTAGAAAAAAGAAATAACACTTATATTGTGAATACTCGAGAAGAGCCAGAATTATCTTCAGAGACTGAGGAAGAATATTTAAATCATGATAATAATTATGCATTTCCAGAATGCTTTGAAGTGAATGCACAACGAAGTGGGTAATAAATATTGTAGACAATATATTCTTTAACTCTCGCATGAAAATAGATTCTTTTTATACATTTCACATTGTTTTCAGTCTGAAACAATAGTAAAATGTTTTACAAAATTTATATAAACTGCTTTATTTACATTGGCGTAATTGTTCTTAGGTTACTGAATAAGGTATTTACTTTGTGTTTTTCTCAAAAAGCCATATTCTTCCACCTAACGCCTCAATTGCTCCATCATCACCTTTCCTGTCATCAATCTCATATCCTCCACCTCCTCACACTCATGCCTGGTTACGGACCGACCACTCATCCCAGGCTCTCCATTTTGTGGTTTGGTGTCGTTGGGTCCCGATAGGCTTCTGACTACTAGGCACCCGCTTGTAAGTCCTAGGGGTGTCAGTCCTACATAATGGGACGGTAAGTCACTATAAAAAAATAAAAAAATGACAACATACATTTTGAAGCTATTGTAGACCGTTCCATCCTGATACATTTTTGTACATACTCTTATTAAATGTATGTTTGTTTTCTGGCGTCTGATACATTTTACTTTCTCTAGTCTGTATGTACAAAGCACATTGTGGATAAGGTATTCTATCCAAAAATTCGATACCAAGATTTCACCGGAGATATTACATGTATGTTTTGAAGTCCCCTGAGTCTAAAAAAACTGTTTTACTTTCTCTACCCGTATGTTAAGTGTACATAGTGGATAGAGAAGTTATTGTATTCCTCCCAAAAATTCGATACCGAGATTTCACCAGAAATATATCATTTGAGGTCCCCTGCGTCCAAAAAACGTATTTTTTGAAATTTTCTTTTTTCTTCCAAGGATGAGACTCGAAGATTTTCAGGAAAACCCCCCACCCTCAACTCCCTTTACATGGAACATTTTTTGAAAGTTTTGATTTTTGCAAAAATGGCTCTAACGATTTTGATTAAAATACCGTATATTAAAGATATTTACACCAGTATATTTTGAATTTTCTGGCATTGGCCTCTGAAGAGCTCTTTATTCTGGTTTGAGTTTTGCAGAATCTTGCATACCCATTAACCCATAAGAGGTAAACAAAAACTTACCATGTAAAGAATGTACATCTCGTTAAAACACATTATATGTCATAAGTTTTCTTGTAGCGTTGATGGTTTTCGAGGTTTTCATTCTTATTTGTTTCAATTGTCTCAAACGAGACAATACAAAGGGAACCGAACCTGAATTGTTTCACATAGTGACCAACATTTAAAAGAATTAATCGCTCAAGCCTAACGTATTCTCTTCTTTTCTTTCTACTTACAAGGAAACAAGTAGTAAGGCCGATTCTACTAATTTTATATAGATTAACATGGCATAGATAAAAGAATGCTGTTTTCTAAGAATTTTTTTTTTTGAAACAGCTAGAGAAACTTATGTGAAAGGAATACATCACCTTTTTGGTATTTGCTCTTATTACCAACATATATGTTTGATTTCTGGTGTCTGTTGTGGATATGAATCAGGGACAATGTGAACAGATACTAGTATAAACAAGTAACTCGTCAATTGATGGGTTACGATAGAAATATATATATATATATATATATATATATATATATATATATATATATATATATATATATATAAAGAGTACAAATAGGTATAAATTGCAGATATAAAATTTAATATGGATTAACATAAACAATTAATTACACATTTTTTAAACTATCATTTCCTTTGAGATTAGAAGACACGCCCTGCAAGTTTCAACTTAATAAATAATTTCAAATTTCATCTTTTTGTATTTTTTTATTGAGTAGTGTGTTTTTATTTCTCTGGGGAATTTATTTTATATATAAATACACATATTTATTTATTTATTTATTCCTTAATTCACTCATTTTGGAGAAGTGGGATAATCTATTAAATGCTTTAATATATATTCCTTAATTTATTCATTTTAGAGAAGGGGGATAATTTATTAAATGATTTAATTACATGTACTGTGGATTTGTTTCTCTCCGGGTCTCTAGGTCATGTGTGCTGGGTATTATTATTTTAAAATAAAACTATGCCGCCAGACTGTTACCTCTCCAAACGTCACCAGCTCGGATGAACAAGGCTCTTCTGATTAGTTACTGAAACTTTTATAATGCCAGCATTGCTTTAGGAGGGCACAGTTATATCAGCATTTCGACATCTTGCCACTAATATCGATTGCCGAAACTGGTGCAACATTACCTCTTAATAAATGAAATATAATTTACTAAAATGGCCATATTACGTACCCTACAATATTCCAACATGGACTGGAAGTAACTATAATAAGCTATTTTCCTGTATGCATTTCTGCAGTTCGTGATAATTATTTTCTCTAGCACGTATATATATAAAACGTACATAGTACCTAGGTATTGTATTACACACAAACATTCGATACAGATTTCATCGGAAGTACATGTTTGGAGACTCTCTAAAATGTAAATGGCGTGTTTATGGAAGCTTTTTAACTGCTGTGGTTCTCAGCGTCCCATTCTAAATTGGGCATGAAAGGCCACTTAATTTTGCTCAGAAGCCTCTCTATCAGGCTTGAGGTTCTTTTGCGTGCCGTAAATCTACACGGGACCAACGGCTTTACTTTCCTTCCGAAGGAAGCCATGCTAAGAATTTTTACGCCCGAAAAAAATCCACCGTCCTCCGCCGGGTCTGAACCCACGACCTTGGGTACATGAAGTCAGCATGGTAGCCATTACACCACGGAGGGGGACATTGAGACCCTCTGAATAAGAAAAAGCATTATTACAAACATGTCCGTGTGCGTCTGTGTGAGTGTGTCGGGGGGAGGGGGGAGCAGCATAGTTAAAAAATGAAGTGTCAGTTAAATAAGTACAAGTTTCTTGTTAAGTTGTGTGTTAGGCCTTTTATATTTGCAGTAAAATACTCACAGACGTTCTGTGGTCTTTCACAGATGAGTGTGTATGTGTGTGTGTGTGTGTGTGTGTGTGTGTGTGTAAGAGATAGATAGATTAGATTACATAGATTAGATAGATAGATTAGATAGATGGACAGATAGAGAGGCAGACAGGTAGTTAGGTAGGTAGTACACTTAATTCATGGGTGGAAATTTTCAGTAAAAGAATGAAAGATTTGTATAATTACGTTAACATAGACAATCGTAGGTATATAATTTGAATTGCTTTAAATACTTCCTATACATGCTCGAAGAAAATATAACACGAAATAAAAGTTGTATCATGGGTAAATACTCTATTTGTTAATGTTTTTTTCGAGTTAAATAAGAAACAGTTAACTATTTATTTTCTAAAAAGAACTAGAATTAGTGTGTCAAAATTATATTTATATCATTAAATGTTTTATTATAACTCTCTAAAACTTAAATGACTGTTCCACAAAAATTGAAGGCTAAAACATGTTTTTAAAAAACCTAAAAATCCGAGGCCTAATAACTGACAAGGAAAATTGAGATTCATAAAGAATATGTGAGAGTCAAGCTTTAATGAATAAACGGTCACGTGCAGTTTGAACGTCTACTATCAAAAGTCTAGGGTGATCCATTCAAATAACTTTCTCTACCGGTTCTGCAAACAAATTATTCCTCAATGGATTATTCTTTTGTCTACATTATGCTAATCAGAGATACACTAGGCTAAATTGACAGCCAAATCTTTTAAAAGCTGGCCGCTGTGTGAAACAATTAATTCTCGGAAACAGTGAACTGCATAATCGTAAATTGTGTGTTTTAACGAGCTCTACACTTTTTTTTTTTTTTGCAGTAACTTTTTATAGCTATATATCTTAGGGTTTACTACTTATGTAAAAGTCATTCAGAATGAAGAGGACTTCAGGGACTATTTCCAGATATATATTTTATTTCTTATATAAGTATCTTTAATCAAAATCGCTTGAGAAAATAAAAATATTTGAATTCTTTTCCATGTAAAGGTAGTATGGGGGAGGCAATTTCGTGAAATCTTCATGTCGCATCCTTAAATATCAAGTGAAATATGGGTATAGAATTTTTGGGTGGAATGCAATACCTTTTCTACCCATGTACTATGTAGAGAAAGTAAAAAGGACGCCATGAAACATGTACAATGCAGTTGTTAAGTTTTTACTCATCCCCCAACTGGATGATGTTACAAACAAAGCATACTAAACAAGCAAAAATATTCCAATACATAAATCAAACTTTAAGCGGACCAAATTCAATGTTTCTTTTTAATTTATTTATTTAATGTCACTTTATAATAACAAAGGTCATCAGCGACCATAATTCAATGTTTCTTAAGCAATTACATCCATCTTTACTTTCTCTACACGTACTACATACATAGTATATAGAGAGGGCATTGCATTCCACCCAAAAAATCGATACTGAGATTTCACCGGAAATACACGTTTTAGGGTTCCCTGTATCCAAAAAAGCACTCTTGTAAAAGGTTAGCGCGCCCGCATATGTGTTCGAGTGCCCGTGTGTCTGGAACACGATAACTCAAAAACGAAAAATTGATAAAATACCAAACTTGGTAATTAAGTATCTGCCAAGGATATTCTGCTGGCTGGAGACGCAGCAGAACTACCGGATTTTAAGAAGTTTATCCGGAAAGAACGCTGGGAATTGGAAAAACGGATCCCTCTGTCGTTGGATCTTCGGCATTTATTGAGACTCTAGGTGCCGAACTGTGACAGTCAGCAACTACCACTCCAAAACATCCACCTTAGCTAGTCTGAATTACATCTACAATTACCATATTGATTAATGTAACCAATTCTTATGTATTCAAATGTATAATATGAAATATTAATAAAAAATATTAAAAAAATGAAAAGTAAAAAATAAAAAATAAAAACAAAAAAGAAAAAGAGAAAAAAATGCGCCTTCCATTAAAAAAAACAAAAAAAAAACAGAACAACCTTATCATTAGGTGGTCGTTTTGAGCCCGCACACTATTCTAAAAAAAAAAATAAAAAAAATCTGATAAAGTTTATATATGATAATGCTTATTATAATTAGGATATAATAATAATCTTTTGTTAAAAAAACTGAAATCAATAACAAGGAGCATATAAAAACGGTAAACACTATGAGAGAGAGAGAGAGAGAGAGAGAGAGAGAGGGGGGGAGAGAAAAGATTGCGACACGAAGATTTTGAGGAAAATCCCCCCACCCCAAACTACCCTTTACTTGGAACATTTTTCGAACATTTTTATTTTCTCAAAAATGGTTTTAAAATTTTGATTGAAATACCGTATATTAAAGACATTTACATGAAAAATAAAATGTATATACCTAATTTTCTCTGAATAGCACCTAAAGACCTTTTTATTCTGGATAAATTTTGCTGAATTTTGCATAACTGGTAAACCGTAATAAAAAGACAAAACCTAACTACACAAAAAATGTAGGTCTCATTAAAATACACAATTTATTTCACATACACAAATATCTCGGAAATGGTTTAACTCCACAAAATATATAAAAATAAAAAAGATGCGCACGCGGGTGTGTGTGTGTGTGTGTGTGTGTGTGTGTGTGTGTGTGTTTTTTTTTTTTTTATTTATTTATTTATTTATTTATTTTTTTTTTATTAACGAGATCTACATTTTGTGTAGTAGCATTTTGTCTATCTGTTACGTTTACCAGTTATGCAAAAGGCATTCAGAAGTAGAGGGATTCAGAGGCTGTCAGAAAATTTAAGACGATCATTTTATTTGTGATTTAATATGTTTAATATATGATATTTTAAACATAATCCTTAGAGCTATTTTTGAGAAAATCAAAAATGAAATTTCCGAAAAATAAAGGGCAGTTTGGGGAGGCATTTCCCTGAAGATACTAAACTTAAATATCAAGGGTATGTAACCGATTTTTCGTTTTTTAATTACGCTATTCAGGACACACACTGGTTCACAGACAAGCGGACCTATTTATAAAAATTATTTTTTGGTATTAGGGTTCTTCAAAATATGTATTTGCTGTGTGATCTCGATATCAAATGCAATACCTTTTCTATGTACCTACTTTGTACGAGGTAGAAAAAGTAATTATATAACCTACAAAATGAAAAATACTGAATTGCCGGAGCGCAAAAATGATATTATTTCTCCTTTATTTACATTAAAATGAGATTTTTTTTCCATATTGATCTATCTACCTGCTTATTTTTTTTTTTTTTTTAATGATTGTTGCTTCTTTTTGTTCAGACTGTAGAAACAGCTCCTTTTATTCCCTTCTTGCATTGCGTTGTTTGGCGTAACTCCACATCCACAATAGGAGAATTTTCTAAGGTTTCAGAGCAAAACTGAAATATTTTCTATGCGATGCGTAGTTTCCCTGCTTGTATACCAAAAAATTAGTTAAAACCAGCCTAAATAACTGGGGACAGGGTTGCTTTGTTTGTAAATAAATAATGAATATGCAAATTCTGCCATGAATTAAAAAATAACGATACAACAACATAAGCAAGTGGTAACACTAAACAACAAGATGACGCGGCCAACATGTTTACATAGAAGGTCTACCGAACTGAACTCTCTCGGCACTCCAAACTACCTCCTCACTACTGCTGGTCTCCTGGTAGCTAGCGTTTCGCATTCAACTCGTATTTGTTGACGTCGTTATGACGAAATAGGATGACTGACATCTGTACTGTATTCCATGCATTTTCAATGTGCATCTTAATAGCGTCTGTAACTCTGTACGAATATTGTTGTTGTCATAAAGACATCAAAGTTTGATCACGTTTACCGGATTACTGCCTTCTCCATGCATTTCCGAACGTTTCAGTAAAGGGAGAAAAGGGAAGAGAAAAAAGAGTGGAAACCAATGAAATCTATGACGAATCAATGAAAATGCCGATACTGCAGAGGGAGAGAGTCTGATACGTTTCTGATTAGAGCATTAAAACCATAGAGGAGGTAGCACTGCGGCTAGCGAGCGCGCAGAATCGGGAAAAGCATGTTCTGCCTCGCCATTGCCTCACCTGCTCTGTTCACGCTGATGAAAAAACATTGCATTGGACCTCCCACCCGCTCAAAATAGCTTCTATGTCTGTGAACGTTGCAGATATTTGCAATTTTGGAACTTCATTTTCAATAATTCTACAGGGGAATCGGTGTTTATTCCGAAAGAGCACAGAGAAAGTATAATAAATATTCTGTACTGTACGTCCTTTCCTTATCTTAGCTGTGGAATGTTTAACATTTGCCCTCACAGGACTCCAGAATCCGAAATTTAAAAACAAGTCTCTCTCTCTCTCTCTGATACATATGCGCTTCTCATTATTATTATTATTATTATTTTGTAGCTTAACGTCCTTTAACCTGGTTGGTCATATCGGACGTTGAATGAAATTGGTGAAATGATACTCAAATGATCTCGGGGTCCATGGAGGTTAAAGTTACTCGACATTCGTCTTCTCAGGATAAGGGAAACCCCCGATAAAAAACCTTACCCGGGTAACTCACCCGAAGTGAGATTAGAACTCACGACCTTTTGAATGTGAAGCAGACACGCTACCATCACACTGCCCAGGCGGACTATTATTATTATTATTATTATTTTCTCTAGCACGAGTGTACACTCGTGCTAGAGAAGGTTATGTATTCCACCCAAAAATTTGATGTCCAGATTTCATTGAAAATATAGTTTTGAGGTCCCCTGAGTCCGAAAATACGTTTTTAGAAAAAAGTCCGTGTGTATGTGTGGACAACATAGCACAAAAACGAAACTGTTAAAAACCAAACTTGGTATTTATGTTTAGTATCTCCAAGGATGCGACACGAAGATTTTTAAAGAAATCCCCCCACCACAACTACCCTTTACATGGAAAAACTTTTGAACATTTTATTTTTCTCAATAAAATATTTTCGATTAAAATACCCTACATCTATTAAAGATATTTACATTACAAAAAGAAAATGTATCTTTTGAATTTACTGGGAATACCCTCTGGAGAGCTCTTTACTCTAGATGTTTTCCAGAATTTTGCATAGATGTGAAATCGTAAATGATAGACAAAATCTTAAAAGAAAACAATGTAGAGCACGTTAAAACACATAATTTATATCATATTCGTTTTTCTTGTAGAGTTGACCGTTTTGGAGATATTCCTTGTTATTGGTTTCAGATTTAAACTAACTTTTCTCAAAGGGACCATGCAAAGCGAACCGAACCTCAATTGAATTTCACATAGCGACCAACTTTTAAAAGATTTAACTTTCGTTTTAACATAATGTATTCCCTTATTTCCCTCCTACTGACTATGATGCAAGTAACATGACCTATTTTGCTAATGTTTATCTTGATTAGCATGGTATAGATGAAAGAATAATCTGTTGTAAGAATAGTTTGTTCATGGGACAGCTAGAGGTTATGTGAATGGAACACGTCAGATTTTATGTTCCATTTATGTGTCGCCTTTAACATCTGGGTTATATTGGGACATTTTCTTGGCTCAGGACATTGGTGTTCACTCTTTGGGCTATTATTTTTATATTTATACATGCATGCACACACATTCAGAATCTTATTCATACTTCCAGACTCTGGCAGGACATTGAATAATCTTGGTTAGAGAAATATTCCCAGCCGGGAATCACACCCCGGACCTCGCGCACAGCAGGTACGTGATTAAACTACGGCACCAGCCAAGGATAATATTGAAACAATTATAACCATTAATAATGGATAGCCTGGAAATGGTTATGGATTTGGAATAAATTGTATGTTTAAAAGAGATCTGCATTTTACTTTCTCTACATTGTACATTGTATTTAGGAAAAGAAGTTATTGTACTTCACCTAAAAATTATATACCGAGATTTCACCGGAAATACGCGTTTTAGAGTTACCTGTACACCCCCTCGCCCCCCAAAAAGCATTTTAAAAATATGTCCGTGTGTGTGTGGGTGTGTGTTCGTGTCTGTGAGTACGATAGGTCAAAAACGAAAAGTCGGTAAAATGCCAAACTTGGTATTTAAGTTGAGTTTCTTCCTAGGACGCCACACGAAGATTTTAAGGAAAATCCCCCCAACCAAAACTACCCTTTACATAGAAAAAACTTCGAAAATATTGCTTTTCTAAAAAATGGCTCTAACGATTTTGATTAAAATACCGTAGTATATTAAAGGAATTTACATGATAAATAAAATGCACATGCTGACTTTCTGGGAATAGCCTCTGAAGACCTCTTTATTCTGGATGAATTTTGTCTAAACGGTAAATCGTAAGAGATAGACAAAAACGCATTACACAAAACTGCATATCTCGTTAAACCACACAATTTGTGTGTTGTAGTTTTGTGATGTTGAGATATTCCTTATTATTGGTTTCAGTTTTAAAATACTTTTCTCAAATGGGAATTTGTCAACTGCTGGTGATGCAAAGAAACGGATTTGGCTGTCGCTTTAGTCTAGTGTATTTCCCTTCTACTTAATGGTTATCTCTATTAGCATTAAGAGACAGAAGAGTCAGCTTTTCAACAATAATTTGTTACCGAAATGCAAAGAAAGTAAGGTGAATGGACCACAGAATTTTTATGTTGTATGTGTCATCTATCGCTTTACGTATGCCTGTTGTACAAAAGTATACAAAATTCCTTCCGAATGAGGTGGAGTTCACAAATTATTCCCCAAAAATTCAATATACCTACATTTTATATGCCATGAAAATATCCTAAATAAATGTTGTCTTAATTAAAATAGTTAGACCCATTTTTCAGAAAACTAAAATTTTGAAAAATCTTTTATGTAAGGGGTAAAAATCCTTGTTTGGCATGCTTGAAAGATACTGAACCTAAATATCGAATTCGGTATTTAACCTACCTTTCGTTTTGAAGTTGTGCTTTTCACACATGGATGTTTTTCTAATTCTTTTATTTACTTTTTTTCAAGAAAATCCCGTCACACCAAACTGCTCTTTGCAATATCGATTAAAATGGCGTGTATTAAAGATATTTACATCACAAATAAAATGTATCTATATCTTGAATTTTCTATTCATGAATTTTGCTGAACTTTGAATATCTAATAAACCTAAGAAATAGAAGAAACCTTACAACACAAAATTCGTAGATCTTGTTAAAACACACAGTTTATGTCATACACATTTTTGTTGTAGAGTTGACCGTTTCCAAGATATTCCTTGTTATTGGTTTCAATTTTGAACTATGTAACTTCTCTTGTTCCATCTCTCTTTTGTTTTATTGGCAACGCAAAGGGAACCGAACTTCAATTGTTCACATATCGGCCAACTTTTAAGAGATTCAACAATCGCTTTAGCCTAGTGTATTCCCTTATTGGCCTTCTGCTTACAGGGAAGCAAGCAATAAGACAGACTCTGCTAATGTTTATCTCGATAGCTATAATGTAGATAAAATAAGTATATTTTATCAGAATAGTTTGTTTACAGAACATGTAGAGAAAGTTATGTGGCTGGAACACATCATATTTTTTTATTCAGGGAGTCTTAAAGTGTGTATTTCCGGTGAAGTCTCGGTACCGAATTTTTGGGCGGAATACGATGCGCAGTAGAGAAATTAAAAATCACTCGGCCATTCCGAGTGATAATTCCTCCACCACCAAAGATTACTTATACCTATGCAGCATTTCAGAACTTGAAAGACAGTCGAGAGGGGTGGAATTTAAGGAAGTCATATTTCCGGCGGTTTATCACATCCTTTTGCATATCAGGGAATTTTCAACCACATATTAGACCTGTACAAACTTACAATTATAGCAGCTAAATGGAAGTTTAACAAAACAATTCTTTACATCAGGCATCTCCAAATTCAGGAGCAGAGAGGAAAGTCGCAATAACTCATAGCGCATTCGCTATGCGACGTAATGAGATGTTTGTAAACATAAAACCTTCCTCATCTACATGAAGTGGTGTTGTCTTGAAGAAAATCTGATGTGTTCCATTCACATGACTTTCTCTACATCTCTGCAACAAATTATGGTTAAAAAGTTTATGCTTCTATTTACTTCATGCTCATCGAGAAACAATTAGCAGAAATATTCTTATTACTTGCTTCCTTATAAATAGAAGCGAAATAAAGGAGTACCACAGGTTAAAATGAAAGTCAAAAGCTGGTTTCTATGAGACTGAAGTTCCTTTGTTTTATGGACAGGAGTTGGAAAATTCCTGTATGAGAAAAATATAAGTTTTTAAGGCTGAAACCAACAACAATTATCTAAAAAACGATCAAATCCATGAAAAAAATGTATATAACATAAATTGTGTGTTTTTAATGTGCTCTACACTTTTTGTGTGGTACGTTTTTGTCTGTCTCTTTTGGTTTACCTGTTATACACAATTCCGTAAAATTCACCCAGAATAAAGTAGTCTTCAGAGGCTATTCCCAGAAAATTCAAGATATACATATTGTTTGTCAGGTATATATCTTTAATATACGATATTTTAATCAAAATCGTAAGAGCCATTTTTTTAGAAAATCAATATTTTCGAAAATTGTTCCATGTGAAGGGTAGTTTGGGGTGGGGGATTTTCTTGAAAATCTTCGTGTCGCATCCTTGCAAGATACTGAACTTAAGTACCAAGTTTGGTATTTAACGGTCTTTCCGTTTTGCCCACAGACACTCACACACACACACAGACAGACACACACTCGGACATTTTTCTAAAACTGCTTTTTTACTTTCTCTATACGCACTATGTACATAGTATATAGAGAAGGTATTGTAATGCACCCAAAAATTCGATACCGAGATTTCAACTGAAATACATGTTTATAGACTCCCTGAATAAAAAAAAACATTTTTAGAAAAATGTCCGTGTGTGTGTCTGTCTTTCTAAGTGTCTGTGTGTGCGTGTGTGTGTGTTTGTATGTCTGTGGGCAGCATAGCCCAAAAACGAAAAGACCGTTGAATACCAAACTTGGTATTTAAGTTTGGTATCTTCCGAGGATGCGACACGAAGATTTTCAAGAAAATCTCCCCACCCCGAACTATCCTTTACATGGAACTTTTTTCGAAAATTTTTATTTTTTAAAATGGCTCTAACGATTTTGATTAAAATATCATATATTAAAGATATTTACCTGACAAATAAAATGTATATTTTGAATTTTCTGGGAATAGCTTCTGAAGACTACTTTATTCTGGATGAATTTTACGAAATTTTGCATAACTGCTAAAAAGTTGGACAAAAACTTACTACACAAAAATATAGAGCACGTTAAAACACACAATTTATGTTACATGCATTTTTTCGTGGAGTTGATAATTTTTTAGTTATTCCTTATTTTTAATTTCAATTTTGAAAAACATACTTTTCTCATACAGGAATTTGTCAACCCCTGTCCATACAAACAAAGGAACTTCAGTCACAAAGAAACGAGCTTTTGACTATCACTTTAACCTATGATATTCCCTTGTTTCGCTTCTATTTACAAGGAAGCAAGTAATAAGTCTATTTCTGCTAATTTTTCTCGATTAGAATGAAGTAAATAGAAACATAAGCTTTTTAACAATAATTTGTTACAGATATGTAGAGAAAGTCATGTGAAGGGAGCACATCAGGTTTTTTGTATGACATTTTTTTTTTTTTTTTTTTTTTTTTGATTCAGGGTGTCCTAAAACATGTATTTCCAGTTAAATCACGTTATCGAATTTTTGGGCGCGTTACAATACCTTCTCTATACACTACGTACATAGCACGTGTAGAGAAAGTAACTAGGTTGGGCTTCGAACCAGGTTTCTCAGCGCGAGTGCTAAGAAACATTCATTATCCCCACGTCACTGAGTCCTCCTTCTTTTACCGATATACTATTACACTTTTCTCTGTTATTTTCTTCAGCAGCAAGGCACTTGTTTCACGAACCTGAAGTCGTTTTGTATCTTCCTGTATATGACAGAAAAGGTCGTTGCGGAAGTTCGACATAGATAGCAGTTTCATGCCCATGTATTACGTAGTCTATTCACAGTAGCATCTGGACAGGAAAAAGTTCCAAATTAGAAAGTCGTCTAAGCAGGTTCTAAACTTGTACGAGTAAATGTGGACTTATATCCTGTTGAAAGGGAGTAAATAAATGGGAGGAAAAAAAAAAAAAAAGAAAGAAAAAAAAGAAAGAAAAAAAACATGTTGTGCTCCATTCATATGACTTTCTCTACCTGTCTGTAACAAATTATTGTTAGTAAACTTATTCTTCTATCTACTTCATGCTAATCTAGATAAACATTAACATAAACGGCTTTATTATTAAGCTCCTTATTGGTAGAGGGGAAATAAGGGGATACACTAGGCTAAACCGACAGTTAAGTGCTTTAAAATGTGGTAGCTTTGGTATAGAAATTCGATTTTTTGCGTGTTCAGGTTTTGACAAGTTCCTGTATGAGAAAAGTATTGAGCATTTTAAAACTGAAATCAATAACAAGGAATGTCCTAAAATCGGTCAACTCCAGAAAAAAATGCATATAACATAGATTATGTGTTTTAACGAACTCTACATTTTTTTGTGTATTAAGTTTTTGTCTATCTCTTACGGTTTACAGTTATGCAAAATTCATTCAGAATAAAGAAGTCTTCAGAGGTTATTCCCAGACAATTACTTGTCAGGTAAATATCTGTAATATATGCTATTTTAAACAAAAGCGTTAGAGCCATTTTTGAGAAAATACAATTTTCGAAAAAAGTTCCATGTAAAGGGTAGTTTGGGGTGGGGGGATTTTCTTGAAAATCTTCGTGTCGCATCCATGCAAGATACCAAACTTAAATACCCAGTTTGGTATTTAACGGTCTTTTCGTTTTTGAGCTGATTTTCTAACGACTTGTTGAACGCCCTTTGTATTATTATAAAATGGAATTCTTTTATATATAAAAATAAACTCAGTTTTATATATTATATACAGCGGTTCTCAGCGTCCCATTCTATATTGGCGTGAAAGAATTTAAATTTACTCAGTTTCCTCTTTATCAGCTTTGAGGGTTTTTTGTGTGCTATAAATCTACGACATGGGACCAACGGCTGTACTTCCCTTCCGAAGAAAGCCATGCTAAGAATTTTTATGCCCGAAAAGAACCATCGCCTTCCACCGGGTTTAAACCCGCGACCTTGGAAACCAATGGCTAGCATGTTATCCCTAGACCACGGAGGATGCCGGGTTCGTTTATCCACATAATGCTAATCGAGATAAACATTACCAGAAATGGTCTTATAACTTAGTTCCTTTTAATTAAACGTGAAATATGGGAATACATCAGTTTAAAAGCTGCCACTATGCGATTGCATGAAATTAGGTACTCTTTCCATGGCCAAGAGTAAAACAAAAGAGAGATGAAACGGATGAGGGCTTCCCGTGTTGAGAAAACCAATAACAGGAAGTATCTCTGAAATGGTTAACTCTAAAAATATAGTATAAATTGTGTGTTTTAACGAGATCTACTGTTTTATGTAGTCTTATCTCTTATGGTTTACGAGTTATGCAAGTCATTCAGAATGAAAAGGGCTTCAGGGGCTGTTCCCAAAAAATTCAGGATGTACATTTTATTTGCCATGTATACAGCTTTAATATACGGCATTTTAATACAAATAGTTAGAGCCATTTTTTAGAAAATTGAAAATTTCGAAAAATGTTCCAGGTAAAGGGTACTTTGAGTTGGGAATATTTTTCTATAAATCTTCGTGTCGAATCCTTGGAAGACACTAAACATAAATACAAAGTTTGTTATTTAACTAATTTTTCGTTTTTGAGATAAGAACTATTCCTGCAAAAGATTATTCATTTATGTACAACACGTTAATCGAGATACACATTAGCACAATTTGTTTTATTGCTTGCTTTCTTGTAAGCGGAAGGGAAATAGGGATTACACTAGGCTAAACCGACAAACAAATGTGTTAAAATGTGGTTGCAATGGGTTGAAATCCGTTTCTTTGCCTAGCCAGGATTTGAGAAGTTCCCGTATGAGAAAATCTGACACCAATAACAAAGAATATCTCAAAATCTCTACGAAAAAATGTATATGACATAAATTGTGTGTTTTAACGAGATCTACATTTTTTGTTTAGTAAGTTTTTGTCTACCTTTTACGGTTTACTAGTTATGCAAAATTCTGCAAAATTCATACAAAATAAACAGGCCTTCAGAAGCTATATCCAGAACATTTAAGATACACAGTTTATTTGTGATGAAAATGTCTTTAATAAATGGTACTTTAATTAAAATCGTTAGAGCCAATTTTGAGAAAATCAACATTTTCGAACATTTTCCCTGTAAAGGGTAGTTTCGGGTGGGGGGATTTTCTTGAAAATCTTCGTTTCGCGTTCTTGGAAGATACCAAACTTAAATCCCAAATTTGGTATTTAAAGACCTTTTCGTTTTGAGTTATACTGTCCACAGACACACACACACACACACACACACACACGCACACACATACACACGCACACGCAAACACGGGCTTTTTTCTACAAATGCTTTTTTTGGAATCAGGGGGACCTAAAATATGTATTTCTGATGAAATCTCGGTATCGAATTTTTGGTTGGAATACAATACTTTAGAAGAATGTACTTTATATATTCTATATACATAGTGCGTGCAGAGAAAGTAAAAAAAAAAAAAAAAAAAAAATGCATATGACAATAAATTATGTTTGAACGAGATCCATATTTTTTGTGTAGTTAGTTTTTGTTCATCTTTTATGGTTTACTAATTGCACAAAATTAATCCAGAATAAAGAGGTCACCAGAGATTATTTTCAGAAAATTCAAGATATATGGTTGTCATGAAAAATATATTAAATTATGGTATTTTAATCAAAAGTTTCGAAAAATGTTTCATGTAAAGGGTAGCTGGGGGGGGGCTTTCTTGAAAATCTTCTTGTCGCATCCTTGGAAGAACTAAATATCAAGTTTGCCATTTGATGAACTGTTCGTTTTTGAGCTAAGCTGCCCTCTCCCATTCACCATTTTCTAAAAAGGATTTTTTTTTTTAGAATAAGGGGTCTCAAAATGTGCATTGGCGGTGAAATCCCATATCGAATTTTTGGATGAAATATAACGCCTCCATCCCCTATGTATATGGTACGTACGTGCTAGAGTAATTAAAACGTTTTTTTATATAGGGACCTTATATCATACATTGCCGATAGAATCGAATTTTTGGGTGGAATACTTGTACTTCTGTACCCACTACGCTAGAGAAAATAATAATCTGGCGATACTGACTAAACAAAAGAATAATCGAATCTTATATGGTGCAAAATGAAAGAAGACCTAACGCTTCTGTGTATGAAACAGATAATGAGAAATACTGCTTTACCGATTATATGTAGGAGGCTCCCTGTTTGTTTAGCTGGCCACATTATTGAGCACATTTAAGAGAATAGTGGAAAAGGCGTTGGTCGAAATCCTTATCTTCAGCCTATGATAACTATTATAAGTACTATGAAAATAGATCTACAGGGTGATAATAGCAATTATGCCTTGCATGTATTTATTTAGACACTCACTGTATTGGGTATTTAAGAAAGCGGGGGAAAATCGTTGTGTGTAATTCATAGCTATGAAAATTGAGCTACCGGATAGCTCTCTGCTAGATAGGAGGGGAGAAAAAAAAAAAAAAAAAAAAAAACCCCTGGTACGTCTCTGCAGAATAGAGGCGGATCTAAACATTTACATGAGCCCTACTCAATTTTAAAAAATAGCGCGATTATACCTACAAGGGATAAGCGATAAAATCACTTCTGCTACCGTTTATCTCGGTTAGCATGGAAAAGATAGAAGAATAAACTTTTGGCAGAATAGTTTCTTGTACGTTTTGTAAGAATATGTAGAGAACGCCATGTGAATGTAACAAATCAGCCTTATTATAAGCGATTGTTGATCATCAGTACGAGAAAGAATATATCCTGGAGGATACGGTCCAACCAGAGAATATATCTCTGCATGCTGTGCGAGAGGTTACGGGTTCTAATCCTGGCTGGGGGAGGGGAATTTCTCTATCCTTGATTATTCCCTATTCTCCGCTGAGTATGGAAGTATGGCGAGTGTTTGAGAGAGAGAGAGAGAGAGAGAGAGAGAGAGAGAGAGAGAGAGAGAGAGAGAAATATATATACTAATGAAAACTAAAATAAAATAATAACCTAACGACATCAGTACACGAGTGAACACAATGGGCAACATTTCCATAGGAAATGCCGCCGACAGAACCATGCGGTTAAAGGCGGGGTATAAATAGAACAATTAAAAATACAGGTTCTCTGGAGCTGGCGGCAAATTTGATTTTTTTCTTCTAAAAAGTTAGGTAATTTAATATTGAGTAATATCAAATGGTGTGTTGGTATATTGATATCGCTATATATGTATAGAGGACGGCGAAGGGATTGGCAGCATTGCATGACAAATGGACGCTAAGATGCAGAAATGTCTCATGTGTTGCTCAGAGGTCTGACTTCTAAGTGAAGTGCATGTTGTGTATTTTGAATATACCTCAGAGTATACCAAGGAATAAGTCAGAAAAGATAAATATTGTGGTTTTGAAATGACGTCCACGGGTGTGGATCCTCTGGGGTTATCCCTAGGTAAGAGCATATTAAGTGATTTCTGAAAGGTAAAAGCGAAAGCACACAGATTGCATACGAACTATGATGCTGAACTAGTATTTTTTCTAGGAGTTAGGGTAATGCAACGTTTTAAATACCTAGTATGGTTTTCTGCTTTTGCGGAAAAGCTTTAATGTTGAAACTAACGCGTAATTACGGAATATGGATAGCCTCTCGTTTCCTTTATGTGGATGCCATTTTAATGTTGCACGGGGATTTGTGAATACGTTAGGCTATCTAACCCCGTTACCTATCAGTGGTGTTGTCACAAATATTTAATGTAAGTAATGGGTCATCATCTTATATAATACAAAACCAGATAAATTCCGTATCCCAGAATTATTCGCTATGTCCATCACATATACATAGTATGTTATTAAAATATGGAGAACAAAAGGCAATACAGAAACTGTTAGGGTAATCTCCGATACTTATGTTTTTTTTTTTATGGTCTGCACTTAAGTGTAGCTCAATGTTATGGGTTCTAAGCCTAGCTGAGGATGTTCATTTAGAAGGAAAGGAATGAAATAGAAGGCGTTAACTACGGAAAGACGACATAGCATGCCAAGGAATTGGTCCATATAAAAACTCGAACTATCCACTCAAGTTTAGGGAAAACTCCTTTTTGTTGCATCAGAAATAAGCATAAGATGGTAGCCTCCTCCTAAATGAACATTTATAGTGGGAACAGAATGCCTTTGCTACTGGCAGTATAAAGACATGCATAAACTGCTTTTGGCATGCATTTAAGCTTAACCCAATGTGGAGGGCTCTTAGCTGCAAGGCGTGACAAGTGTGACAAGTAAAACAGAAATACTGCATAAAGGATTAAGCAGAGGTGGTAGACTTTCACCACGAGGAGAGCATTGCAGGAAAGACCAGCATTTGTGGGAAATTAACAATGAAATAAACTGCTATACATTGTCCCCACAACTGATCTTTTACTTACTTTCTAACTGAATTTTTGATTATGTGCTGCACATGCTGATATAAGTAGTAGATGAATATTTACCACATTGCTTCTTAAATTTCAGCCAACATGAACAAAATTTGTAACATTGATAGCCAACTGCTAAAAAAATGTCTCAATGTGCACATCAATAATTATGGACAAATAAGTGGAAGTAAATAGCAACTGCTCATTCTCTTGTTAAAGCTTCCTCTCAGGTTTTATTGCTCTACATATTTGAGTAGCAGTGAGGCAGAATTTACTGTATTATGAGAAGGGAAGGAGTTTTTGTTTTGTTTGTTGCAGTATGTTCCATTTATATGGTGCCTTTCATCTAAGGTCATTCCAGCTAATTTGTCTTTTGGAATAATTGCTCACATGCAATGTTGTTCATTCATTGGACATTTTGTTAATCTTTGGATTTTCTGTACAACATCAAAATTAACATACACATTTACATTTTCTCATACTATGGAAGGTGGGGAATAATGCGGGTAAAAAAATTCCCATCCAACTGATAATTGAACATTGGTTCAATTTAGGTCGTATCCTAAACACCAGATCAGGCAGTCTGCATCTATTGTTTGGTGAGGATCTGCTAAAAACATGATTGTGTTCTAGTACAGTTCACTCCACTATCCCTTGCAGCAATTAGATTTAATTTAAGTTTAGGCTAGAAATAGATTTTTAACAAGTTAATATGTAATGCAGAACAGTTGTATATAAGAATAAATAAGACTGTTGACTGCATTACTTTAATGGTGCAAGAAGAATCATTTGGCTGCACTGCATTTTTAATATGGTTATATATACATTAACTAAATAATCGATTATGTACAAACTTTTAGTATGATTATTATTATTATTATTATTATTATTATTATTATTATTATTATTATTAATTGTAATTTATTGAAGTTGTTAATACTAATTTATTGAAGTACTAAGTTATTAGCTATGTTAGACTGCCCCTTAAATTTGGCCCTGGCAATGTTTCAAAAGAGCATCCCTCATAACCTTTTCATGGATATGGACTTCATATGGCGTCAGAAGAACTGATATGGACGTCATATGACATCCTGTGCATGCATGCATTTAATGCTTATTTAACCCTAATAATTTTAATTTTTATCTTTTAATAAATTCTAGAATAAATAAAGTCTTACCTTTAAAGATTCCTTTTTGAATGGTACTCTCAAAACATGGATAGACACATAAGGGTACATCTCCATATTCACTGCATATTATATTAGTCTCTTTAAGAACTCCTTTTTTACGGCACACCAAACACCTTTGAAATGGATGCAATTTTTTTTGCTGTCGGTGGTATCCTTTTAGGAAAGTGTTTTCCTTCAAGTCTGAAGGGTGCAGGAGTTGTAAATTTCTTACCCCCTTGTATGAAGAGGCCTCTGAATGCTATAGTGCTCAATTAGGCTACGAGCTATTGATATGCGGAAGTGCAAGTAGGTCATCATCTTCTGTGGGTTTAGAGTTCTCCAAATTACTAGACAATTGTATGTGGTGATATCCAGCTGGTGCAAAAATACCTTTTTATACCATTTAACTGTTTTTCGTAAAGAAGGATATGATTGCAATACCTGATCTATATCCACACCGCCCATATGCATATTGTATTCCTGGATAACATCAGGCTTGAAAATTGACATTTTGGTGTGGGCATCTATTTTTCCAGTGTCAATCATTAAAATCTTAGGGCTGCAATTGGACAATGCCATAACCACCCTCCTATCTTGCCAAGTAATGTAGGTCAAGGGTGGGAGCTGACACACCTGCATTTCTCCTCTCCTTAGAGTCTTTGTATTCACATTCTTCGGCAAACCAATGCAATCTGAACATACCGTTCCAATTGCATTTGTGTTCCTTTTGTATAATTTAGGGGAGCTGTAACAATTATCTAAATATACAGTCCTACCCTGGTTAAGTTTAGGTTCCATCAGGTGCTTACTATGGAGCCAGATAACCCCAAATCTTTGTCTCCAGTATTTTCAATTCCTTGATCAGTGTAAATGCAGCTATTTTACTTTCACAAAGATCAAAACTCTTTATGCCAAATCTGGCCCTCTTTGTTTTGATGTATTGCTTCCAGCCTAAGTGGCCCTTCCAAAGCATCAAGCTTTCATCCACAGTGACCTTATCACCAGGCACGTAATTTTCTTTGAATTTTGAAATATATATTCCAAAACTGACCTAATTTTGTGTAGTTTATTATTTACATTTTCTGTCCCAGTGAAATGAAGGAACAGCAAAATGGAAATAAACCTGTTATTTGACATACATTTCCCAAAAAATGGAGTAGCTAGCATGTCATCTGTAGACCAGTACATGTTTAAAGTTGGTTTACAAATAACACCCATGAGCGTAATTAGACCAATTAATGTAAATCTCATTCAGTGTTACTTCTGTCCACCTCTGAATTCTACTCTTAGGCCCTAAATTGCTTTTAGAATTCAGGTCTTCCTTCACCTTACTCGCATATGCATTTTTGTTTCTGTAACAATGATAGACACTAAGTCGGTAGTAAAAAATTTTGTGAAAATGTCAATTGGTTGGCTGTCAGAAGTCAGCTGAGCTTGGGGTTGTACACCAGAGGCTGTGCTCTTGAAGATATGTCTTTTTGTTTTGGAAGCATTTTGACTACCCCACAATGTTGCTTCTTGACGAACACCTGAAGGAAGAGAGTCACTTTCTTCCTCACTGCTACCTATATCCTCGATGCCCCCCTCAAAATCTGAAAACTTGCCGTTAATATCAAAGTCACTGTCATATAGCAAAAAGTCCTCCACATTATCTGATGTTATTTCTGAAGCATAACAAGCCTAGACAAGCTAATTTGTTAGCTACGTTGCTAGTCGAAGCTATGGTTAGAACTGAGATATAACATTTTCAAATGTGCTTTTCTGATAGCTACAACAAAAATCTTTGAACCCCGTAGCTATTTGCTCTTACAACTAATCACAAACTACAGTATACTTCAGAACGCCAGTCCAATTTTGAAAATTATAATGACATTTCAGAAAACATCCTAATACCGCACAATCAGGATGCACAACACACTATGCATTAACTAAGGAATTAATAGCTGTGTAAAATACTGTTTACCCAAATTACACCTTTAAAGCCAAAATTTTGTTTTTGAACCACATGAACATTGCATCTTTATATCTGTGCTGTAGATATAGTTTTAACACAATATACAAGTGAAGATAATTGCTACAAAACTACTGTATGACAATCAAATGAAAACTGTTTTTATTTTTACAGATACAGTTCAACACATTTACATTTATTTGTATACCAACATTCAGTTGTTATAGGAAACTTGTTTAACAATTGATAGCAGCCCATCACTATTTGCATGACATAACTACAGCACAGTTACCGCCATCAAAAAAATCAACCACTGTATTCAGTTTGTATTAATTTAAAAATGTGTTTTGATTAAGAATACCCAATAAATGAAGCTTTAAGACATCCAAGTGATATTTAAGTACTTACTGCTTGAAACTACTTTCAAGCATTATACTTTTCAACATGTAAGGAAAATCCTAAAGACTAAGGTGTAAATATTATTGCTTAATTATAACTTGCACTCCTAACAGAAGGTGTAGAGGAAATCAAACACGGAAGAGAAAATAGTAAAGAATCAAGAAGAGAACTAATAGAATGTAGAAGCAGAACTTTAAAATTGAGAAATTGGCAGATGTAAACAGAAGCTGAATATTATGATTTTTAGAGTAGAAGAAATAAAATTTAAAAAAAAAAAAATGCGTACAAGTGGCAGAAATTATAGAAGGAAAGATGGACATCAAATTATCTGGATAGGAAATAATTAACTTATTTATAATGGAAGAAGGGGTTGGAAATAAGATAATACTAGTTAAAGTAGCCACAATGGTGATGTATAATTCACAAGATGACATTGAATTGTAAACTTGTTGTGGCTGAGCACCAAAGTTTGAATGTGCATATAGTACACGTGGCAATAAAGTGCTTCATTAACCTATGGTCTTTTAAGCAAACAGCTGACATTTGACTATCAGTGTGTGAATGTGCAGACACTAATGCCTTCAACTGTTTCAGGAAAACAGTTTAAAAGCATATTGCTACATATGAACCTTGATATTCCATGCTATTGCAGTGACTTTGCAAGAAACCAAAAATTACAGCATTAAATCATAGAAACCAATAAAATATAATCACAGAGATGGCATCCAGTTCCATGATGCCATGTTGGCATATATTGGGCCACCATTACAGTGGTATCTTGATGAGGGAATTTCTTGTTCGCAAATTCGCCACTATTTACATGTGATGAAGGATCAACTATTTGTGCATAGATGGCACTATAGGAAGAAATGATGACTTGCAAGCATGAAACTTGGTGAATTTAGCCCATGGACCTTTTTTCACTTTTTCTGGCCCATATGTACAATGTACATAGTGGATAGAGAAGGTATTGTATTCCCCCAAAAAATTTAATGTTGAGATTTCACCAGAAATATATTTTGAAATCCCCCAAGTCCAAAAAAAAAAAAGCATTTTTAGAAAGTGGTGTGTGAGTGCGCACATGCACATGCATGTGTGTGTGTGGGGGGGGGGGCAGCATAACTCAAAATCTAAGAGGCATTTGCTCAGTTTCCCATGTTTTTTATTAATATGATTAATCTGTGGAGTTCTTCTCATTACTTTCTCCATTCTCCTCTAATAATTCTGCTATTATGCAATCCTCTTCTGGTGCTTTGCAATTTAATTTAATGGTGCTTCTATATTCATATCACATAATAGTTTACTTCTTCCATAATATTTGCATTTATTAGGTTAAGGAAATCTTTAAAATAGTTCAACCATACTTCATCCTCTTTGCCCGAAATTGTAACTGATATATTTCTACACAGTGTTCTTGGTTGAAATCCTTTCCTGTCTTTTCATATGTTTTCATAAAACCCTTTGGCATTTTTTTTAACTTTTCTTGCATTTTTTTATAAAGTTAAATTGATTATTATTTGTGGAAGCTCTTTAACTGTCATGCTTCTTAGAATAACACTCTATATTGGGTGTGAAAGACAGTTACATTTTACTCAGAGGCTTCTGTATCAGACTTGAGGTTCTTTTACATGTCATATCTGTGACAGATTTACTTCCCTTCCAAATGAAGCCATGCCGAGGAATTTTATTTCCCAAAAAAGTCCATTGCCCTCTGTTGGGTTTGAACCTGCAACCTTGGGAACCAGACACTAGTATAGTGTTACCATGCATGTTACCATGTATTTGTTGTATTTCTTCCTTCTCATACAATTATGGCGTACCCAAAATTTAACAGCAGCTGATAGCTAACCACTACCAGATAGGCTTGACATTGCTGCACATTAAAGGGTGGGGTGAAGTTACGTGTAATAATGACAAAATGAAAACAATTTTTAGGGTATTACTGTAGTACGCGAGCAAACATAAATTTGATGTGTATGCTAATTTAATTAGGTTTTTGTTGACCAGCTTCTCCTGCACCTGCCTGTTAAATTTTGTGCCTCCTAATGTAGTTTGTGTGATAAAAACATCTTCCCTATTAAACTACCTTCCCTCTAAAAGGCCAGTTTTCAATGGAACCATTGGCAGTCATTCAAAACAGGTTTTATTGTAATTCAAAACACATGGTCAATAAAAACCTCAATGTTTGAAAGCATTAAAGACTTAAAAAATAATTTAATTGGCAGAGCTTTCTCGTACATACAAAGCTCTGAATGAGGTATATTCTCAGCATTGTTTTCTGAATTAACTTCATGACATTTTAAAAGGCAGGAGAATCAGCATTGCAACAGCAACAGGAAAGAAGTGGATTGTTTTCTGTATAAGCTTTTTTTTACTTTCTCTATACTCACTATGTACATAGTGTATAGAGAATGTATTGCACTCCACCAAAAAATTCGATACCGAGATTTCACCGGAAATATATGTTTTAGGGTCCACTGTATCCAAAAAAAGTATTTTCAGAAAAAGGTCCATGTGTGTGTGTCCATGTGTCTGTGAACATGATAACTCAAAAACGAAAAGTCGGTAAAATAACAAACTTGGTATTTAAGTTTAGTATCTTCCAGGGATGCGACACAAAGATTTTGAGAAAAATCCCCCCACCTCAAACTACCCTTTACATGGAACCTTTTTCGAAAAATTTGATTTTCTAAAAAATGGCTCTAACGATTTTGATTAAAATATCATATATTAAAGTTATTTACCTGACAAATAAAATGTATATTTTGAATTTTCTGGGAATAGCCTCTGAAGACTACTTTATTCTGGATGAATTTTTCATAACTACTAAACCGTAAGAGATGGACAAAGCTTAACCCACAAAAAATGTGGAGCACGTTAAAACACACAATTTATGTTATATGCATTTTTTTCGTGGAGTTGATCATTTTTGAGATATTCCTTTTTCTAGGTTTCAGCTTTGAAAAAGTTATAATTTCTCATACAGGAATTTGTCAACTCCTGTCCATACAAACAAAGGAACAGACTATTTCTGCTAATTTTTCTTGATTAGCATGAAATAAATAAAAGATGAGCTTATTAACAATAATAATTTACAGAGATATAGAGAAAGTCATGTGAATGGAACACATCAGATTTTTTTCTTTTCTTTGTTGTAAAAAAATATATATATATATATATATGTTCTACAGTAATTATGCTACAAAACTTGGCTGTCAGACATACAGTCCATTGCCCGGTTACGTACTGTACATTTGACTGGGATTCGCACAGCCCATCACCCAGTCACATATGCGTGGATGTCAAATAAAATCTCAAATCACATTAACAATTATCAGAATAAACACAAAACAACCTTATCACAGGAATGTATCCATTTATTGTGCACCACACCCTGATTTTTTGGTCATGCAAGGGGGTTTCATGAACAAAATTAGGTTTGTCTGTAGCATAGTATTGGTTGTGTTGTGATGACGCTTGACCTGTAAATGAAACTATGCTTCATCACTGAACAACATTAATTGTGGATCGATTGTTCCATCATTAACTTTCCTCAAAATACAATTACAGAAATTTACTCAACTCTTGTGATCACAGTAGAAATTCATGGACAACAGTAACCTTGTATGATTTGAGTTTTAAAAGTTTTGTTGCCTTCCATGCTGAAGCTCTCAAAATGTCAGTTTATTGTGCAAGGCGCCTAAGATATTTTCAAGGTGACCAATGTATTTTTTTTTTTTCCTGGTTTTGTCTAATTCTGGACTGTAAACCTACGCCTGTTTACATTTCTTTTCCTATCATAAATTAATCCTGTCTCCTTGAATTTATTTACAAGCAAACAAACATCCTCTATTTGGAACACTCATGCCAGGAAATTTAGTTTTGAATTGCCTTCCAACTTCCCTACAAGATGATGCAAGCACATACGTATTATTCATAAACACTCTTTGGACTGTATGCTGCATTTTGAAAGCACTTCAAGCAAAACATTCACAGGTGAACTGGATTAGAAGCGAAGTAGGACTGATGCACGTGCAATGACAGAACGTAGGATACGCATTCAGGGAAATGCAGTGAATCTATAACATTCCTTTTATATATGCAAGGAATTCCACACTCAAGAGATTTGTAGCCAGAGATCTTTAAGAAATTCCTTGCTTCATATCCTTTAGGCACCCCTTGCTTCCATACTTCTTCTTACTTCATGTAACCAATGTTCTTTTGGTCTATCTATTCCCTTTCTTCTTCAAGGCTTATATTTAAAAATCTTCTATCCTCTTCTTTTCGTATGAGGTGTCCATACCACCTAACACCTTTCTGCCTATTTTTTCCAATATATTCTTCTCAACAAAACTGTTCTTAATTTTATTCCATCTTGAAATTTATGTTGAGTCTCCAAAAATCATTTTCTACTGCTAACAGTTTTGACCTATTCTCTGTCATGTTTCAGATCCATATGATACAATGCTTACAACAAAGCCTGAAATATTAGTTCACAAGTACTGAATTTATATACCAACAGTTCTTTTTCCATCAGCTTTTCTTCTTTCAGTTTTTACATTTGAATTTCCAGTTTTATCTAATGAAATTAAATATTTCAGATTTTAGTTGTTACATATCTCTGAATCACACTTTAAGCTGTTCTGTAGAGCTTCTAAAGAAATTATAAAATAGTTGTGCCATGTATACCTTTTACAGAAAACAGATAGTTGAGCTTCAGTTTATGTACTGTTTTTTTTTTTTTCTGCAGAGGAAATCATTGAGCTTAATAGAAATAAAAATGATGCTGAAGGTGAAGCCACTGCAAAATCTGGGAATGGCAACTGGAGGCAGAGCCGTAGTAGATCACGCAATCGGGTATGTAATTAACTTTATTTCTCTCCAGTCTTATATTTATTAATTTCTTTAGCACCTACTTATAGTTAGTAAGAGGTAGCAGCATTGCATTGTATTCCACCCAAAGATACACATCCAGTTTTCACTAGGAATTTGAGTTTTGGATCCCCCTGATTCCATGGAATTTTTAGAAAAACGTCCACATGCATCTTTCTTTGAACTGCAAACTCAGAAGTGAAAAATCAATTAGATACTGAACTTGTATTTTAAGTTACAACAGTATCTTTCAAGGATGCAATGCCAAAATTTCCCCTCCCTATATTATGCTTTACATCCAAACATTTTCATTATTCTGAAAAATGACTTAATGATTTTAATTAAAATGTCATATACCAGTATATGCATGAGAAATGAAATGTATATCCAGAATTTTCTGTAAATATCTTGTGTACTGCCCATTATTTGATTACATTTTGTATAATTTTTAACAGCCAAATAAATGAAACCATGCATCAAATTGCCCATGATAACATATAAAGGATCATACTTGTGAACTATCCTTGCTATTTGATACTGCCAGCACTATCCCTGTTCAGGCTGAATACTTTCCAAACCACCCTGGTACATATGACATTTTAATAAAAGTCACTAAGAAATGTCTATGGGAAAATAAATAAAAATGCATGAAAATGTTGTTTGTGATGGTGCATTTTTTTAAATCTCTAACTTTTACCCATTAAAGATGCTGCAGTAAAATGTTAAGTTTGTTACATATCTTGAGTTCTCATTTTCCACGATGTGTTCTTATGGTGAAGTTTCTTTAAAAATGCTATTTATTTATTTATTTTTTTTGTTTGTGGGAGGACTCAGTGGCTTTTAAAACATCTATTTTAGTGAAAATTCTGTACTGAAGGTTTGAAATATTTTTTTTTTTCCATAATATATAAACATATGTATATATGTATATGTCTTGACAAGTTCTATGTTCATTGGCTTCCTGGCCTAAACGAACCTACAGAATGCTTTCTAAAATAATCTACAGAACTTTCTATATCTAAATAGTAGGGAAAATAAATATAGTTGGAAGTTTTATCACTTGTTTTGAAGTTTAAACCTAAATTTGCTTGTAACTTACTACAATTATAACACACAATATTAAACAGCTATGCTTGTGTAAGAAAGAAGCACATTGTTTGGTAGTAATCTGATTCAGGATTCCTCAAAATGAAGAGAGTCTCCAAGCTTCATGCATAGAGAGAAAGAGATTATTAAAAAATAGATATGTAAATGCTTTTGGTTCAATTTCTTTTATTGGACTTCCAATAATATAAGTATTAAATTTTCAGGTACTGATAGTAAGCATCTACCTTTTTCTCTCTCTCAGAGTGGCACAGATGATTGTGTAGCTAATACAAATAGTTTTTTATCTTATTATTGTAAGCATGGATACAAATATTTATGAAAAATACTTTAATTTCACAGAATGATATGAGAAATCGTGGAAGAAGTGCATCTCGTGGAAGAAGTCGTTCTCGTGGAAGAAGTGCCTCTCGTGGAAGAAGTGCCTCTCGTGGAAGAAGTCGTTCTCGTGGTAGAAGTGCCTCTCGTGGAAGAAATGCATCCCATGGAAGAAATGCACCACGTGGAAGAAATGCACCACGTGGAAGAAACGCATCACGTGGAAGAAATCAATTTGTAAATGGTAGAGGAAACTCAACACGAGGCAGACCCTCATTCAATGGCAATCGCTGGAGAAACTCGTCACGTAACAGAAATCCTTCAGAGAACAACCAGTTTCGCAGTAGAAGTAGATCTAGAGGTAACCAAAATCGCAATCAGAATCAAGACCGCAGCAGAAGCACTTCAAGAGGAAGAAGAAATTGGGTACGAGAACAAAGTGCATCTCCACAAGGAGGCTTTCGGAGGCGCAGTTCTTCAAGAAACAGACAGAATAATTTGCAGGGTGGCATTTATGTTGCTAATAATAGTCCTTTATGGAAGAGAAATGGCAAGACCTCATACAACACTTACAAAAGAGGACAGTACTTTGTGGCAAAATTTGCAAGAAGTAGAATACAGTTGGCAAAAAGACGGCTTGGTGGCATGTCATTCAGGGGTAGGATTAAAAGGGTTAGTATAGTTTATAAACTATTATCACTAAATATTTGTCTGTCTTCCTACATTTGTGTGGGTGTGTATGTGTATAATCTGTCCAGACTTAGTTCACTGGCGGTGTCAACAAACCAGAATGTATTATTCCACGAACACACGTGGACGGACCACATGGTTGTCTCCTAGACAATTTCAAAAGAGCAAACCTACACACTAATGGTAGGAAATAAATACCTATCTACATTCACTCTTCACAGATATTGATTAAACCTATGAGATATATAATAAATTAAGTAGACCAGTTGTTATTCACTATAAAGATGAAATTCTCACGTAGAATTATAAAATGCAGGTGTGCTGTTCATTTGTGTATTGCATGCACTCATCACTCCAAATGCCAATATTTTGTGTGTGTGAACAACCATATACTGCAATAATACAATGACTCACCCAGAAGAGTTGATCTGAAGCTGAAAGTGGGTCCACGCCTTCAAAATCCGAGTCATCTGTTGCAGATGCAATGAAACTTTGAATCATCACTGGGATTGATTTAATCAGTCAACGACAAACAATGTCCACCATTGTTTGCTCTTCCTGAACAATGTGTGATACACATTTGCTCCATTTTTCGGGCTGTCACCTGCTGAAATGCTGTTTGTACCAGATGTCGCACCTCCGCTAATTTTCTTTCCAGCTATATACCCTTTTATTTGACTCCAAACAAGTTAAATTGGATTGAGATAACAATGATAAGCAGGTAATCTCAATATTATATGACCTGCTTTCTCGGCCAAATCGTCTACAGCAAACTTCTCATGCTGAGTTTTACATGAACGCACTAATTCCAGCAGCTCAGATTTAACTGTACAGTCTTCTAAATTTATATGTTTGTCTTGAAGCCACTTTATAGTTCTTTTCTCAAGAACAAACTCATCACACTGTAAGTCCAAAACAAGTCTGCAGCATTTCCTCTTTTTCCCGGGTGTCGAGAACTTTCCCATAGTTAACCACTCTTTTCTTGCATACTTTATGCTGCCTACTGAAACACCAGTAAATTCGGCCGTTAAACTGAGGTTATTGTCGAATGCAAGAGTAGGATATTTTTCACAAAACTTACTGTATATTTTAAGAACAGTTTTATTGTATTCTCGTCACTTTTTAAAGGTCTTTCTTGCTTATGTTTCACTACCTGGTATCATTCGCCTCCACCATCGCTTACAATCGTACACTACGCTCTCCATGTGATTACTGAATTCAATCAATTTCTGTTTAATAGTAATGCTTACTATGTTATTTCGACAACATTGCATCGTTTAATGTGAAATTTGTGTACTTCTTTCATAAAATTAAGAGAAAAGTAGTAAAACGTTCAGAACTGCTACAACCTGTTGCTTTTGTTTACATTACCAGTGAACTATGGCTGGACAGAAAGTAGATTTAATTACATTGATTCTTAGATTATTAAACTTGCTATCTAATATTCTGTCATGCTAAACAAATGTTTTATCTGGTTGGTTCTATCTGGTATTAATACTTAATAATCACACAGGGTTGCAAAATTAAATTTTAGTTCAAGGATTTTAATATTGGAGGATGATTTAAATTAATTGTTGGCTTCTGTTGAAGGATCTGAAGTCAGATTTTGCCTTTCATGTATGAAACATTTATAGTGATGTGATTGCCAAGCATGATTTATAGCTCCATACACATAATAATACATAAATCAAGCAATTTTTGAAAAATGACTGTACAGTAATCAAAATCAAACAGCATTTAAGTTGTTCCTAGTTACAATTTAGGTTCAACTCATTCCATGTGTGGTACATCCAATTCATTTTTCAATACTTCTTTTTTGTCATCTGAAAATGTTTTCATGATTATTTATATGTTGCATCTCCAAATAGTTGCTTCATAGATAGTCAGCCATCATTGCTCATCCTTTCTACCTAAATAATGGTTTTCTATGCTTTTCATGCATTGATGATCCCTTTTTTTTGTGCTCTTTTATCTCTGTCTTTCGTGTATAGATAAACCCTTTCTCTGTACTCTAACAATTTTGATTAAAATACTGTACATTAAAAATACTTATATCACAAATAAAATATTTTCTGAGAATAGCCTCTGAAGTGCTCTTCAATCTGCAAGACTTTTGCATAACTGATAATCCATAAAAAAATAGGCAAAAAGTTACTACACAAAAAAATGTTGAGCTCATTAAAATACACAGTTTGTTAAATGCAAACCCATTTCTGAGATATATCCTGTAATTGGCTTCATTTTTAAAATACTTAACCTTTTTGATGGTCATGCAAAGAGAACAAGTTTCGATATATAGCAACCAGCGTTTAAAATATTTTACTATTGCTTTAGCATAGTGTATGCCCTTATTTCCCTTCAACTTATAAGAAAATAAGTAATAGACCATTTCTACTAATGATTAATTTGATTATCATGAAGCAGATATAAAAACTGTTTGTTACATAGATACAGAGAAAGTCATGTGAATGGATACATGCAATTTTTCTTTATTCTTGAAATGTGAATATTTCTGGTTCCCCAATTAATTTTCAACCACCTTTTTAAGCAAATTGTTTGTTATGAGTCCTTAAAATCTTGATCTAATTAATCAGTATACATCTATTTATATAAATTAAATTTGTAGAAAGCATTCTTTATGTGTAATGTTAAATTAAAATGCAGCTTTTTCAGATAGCATTATGGCAATTTTTTGGTTCTTTTTTGCTTGTTGATTCCTGTAAGATCCATGCCACATGAATGGTTTTTATTTCTTGAGCTATTCCTTCCACTGCTAACTAGGTTTCAATGAATTCCAGATATTTTAGATGTCATCAACAAGCAAATTTAAAAGTACTGGATATTTTAGAACTTTAAAGCATTAAAAAAGAGAAGCACACTCTACTTTAGTACATTTGGGATGTTTGCTGGGTTATATGTTTAGATTAACTAATTTATTATTATGTTTTTATCATTATTGCTTTAGGGTATGTCTTTAGTTTCTGATACTATAGTATTTTTATACTGTATTTTTTCCTTGTAACCTAAATTTTTATGTTGTTTTTCTAGAATCTTTCATATAGAACTGGTCTGCGCACATCATCAGCTTTAAATAATACATTTCGCTCAGATTACATTTTATCCAGAAACTTTAAGCAACACTGGAAGCAGGGATTGGTGCAACCGTAAGTTGATATTTTCTTTCAATTTTATTTATATAGATAAGATGAATGAGTTATATTATTCTAAGTAAAAAAGATGGGTCAATAATCTTTATGAATTGTTGATTTTGAGTAATTGTATAGCTCTGAGTTTATATGAATTTTCTTTAACTGAGAAAGGTAATGCCTTAATGCCAAAAGCAAAAATATTGTAACAAATGTCTTTATTGACTCAACAATTATTTACAAATAAAACTTAAATCCATTGACACAAATAGTTTATTCAACATTAGACAGGCTACAGTTAATTGCAGCATGCCGTCCGTGGTTTGCACCCTGCTGCATGACAGCACTTCAGTCACTCACTACTAAATCAAATCACAATGCACACTAAACTGAATTCTCCCTGCTTTTATAAGGGGAAATTGACATTACAAGTTTTCTGGAAATTTCTCGAAGCAGACTACTCGAGAAGCACTGGTACTTGCGTTCCAGAAGATTGTGGTTACATCTGTGGTGCACTTCCAGACCTTGTTTACATTGTCTCCAACTGGAAAGTCTCAAATTCCACTCTTGCAGCAAAATGCCTCAGTGAATGTGAGAGAAAGTAATACGCATGGATGACATTGTCACATTGCTCCCTCCTCAGAGCTGATTGTCCCGACCAGCATCATCATAGTGGGCTAGATGATCCAAGGTCAGGTGCGGTTGACCACTTCGTTGACCTCTGTACCATATGGCACGATCTTTCCCATGATAGTTGGCGCCCTGTAATCCAGGTTTGGCAATACAACCACGCTTGAACTTTCAGCCGGGAACCTTCCTCTTTGGCTTTTTTGTTATAGCAGGTCTCTACTCTCTTGCTCGCATCTGGGTTTGGATGGATCATAAGGTTTACAAGACCCCTGGACAGCCGGTCCACCTGACATGTTCCATTGGTTACCACATTCTCCTTCAAGGTCACTATGTGGACTCCAGGATGTCTGTGGCAACTCCAGAGCTCTACCTCGTCTTTGTTGAGTCGTAGGATCCTCCTGCCAATGTCAACTGTCGCATCATGGCTCCTGAAGGTGTCCAGCTCCAATATCATTTACTCAGCCCCCTTTGACGAACACTCACAACCTCACAGTGTTCCGCCCCAGTGTCAACTCCAGCAGGGCCCTTTCCACGGGTAAGATGTTGCCCAATGTCGGCATTATCTTATAGGGCCAATTGGGTGTTCGTGTAGGCAAACCCTCTGCCACATCTGGTCGGATTATAGTCACGGCTGTACTGGTTTCCACTAATATGCGGCACACCCTTGTATTCTTCTATGATCACCATAGAAAGAGAAAATAATGGCTACCTTCCATTCCAAGATATAGTTTGGAAAAAATACACACACTACAACTATATAAAAAAGAGCAGTTTTAATCCCTTACCACACCAAGTTCAACACTTTAGCATTCAGATTGGTCAACGTCCCTCTGAATACCAATGAATATCAAGAAGAGTATGAGAATATTTTAAACACAACAGTAACCAACAATTTTAATACTTGCACTATCACAAAGAAGATCAAGAAATACAAGAAGCAAAAATACATTAAAGACATAACTTCCCTGAAAACAAAGGAAGAACCGAAGAAATATTACAAACCACAACTGCACAACAAATTTGGCAAAAATTTTAATAAATTCAGCATTAAACTAGCTCCAGTCAATAGATATAGCATAAAAAATCTTTAAGGACCAACATTGAAGGACAAAATACCTGCTATAAAAAAATTGGGAATATATTCTATAGATTGCTTGTAGCGTAATTCAAAATATATTGGTAAAGCAAAAGAAATTTGGAAATGCATAACAAGGAACACAGAAGAAATATAAAGCTTAAACAATGCGATCAATCTACAGTTGCACACCATTTTTGGCACCACAACCATGAAATTAACCTAGAGATAAAATTATTAAGAGAATTGTCCAATCCATTTGAGTTAACAGCATAGGAACAGATTTTTATCCTAAAACACCGCCACACAGCCATGAATTTTCAACCTCATTGCCCTTCCACCAGCTGACAGCATAAACAGTACAACTACCAACAGCAACAGATTCCTGCAGTAGTGGTTCAACAGCTGAGGATGTCAGTCTCTGCGAAACATTGTCCTACCCAATAAATAAGTAAAGTGTGTGTAAATTTAACCCTTTTATTAATTAGATATGCTTTCACTGTAAGTAGCTTCATCCTTTACATTACTTGTTGCGAGAATAATGGAGTTCGATTTGTAACACTGTATTCTTTTACCAGACCAGTTTCGAAGCCATTTGGGCTTCATCGTCGATGGTTTCCACTGAATTTCTACAGGATGTTCTATGTTGAAGTTATATACAAATCTAAAATTTAGAAAATGTGAAACACATTCAATCAATAAAATAATACCAAATAAATGGAAACATGGAACACAAATCATTCAAACCCAATAGTTCACACATCTATTAGTTAAGCTTGTGTTGCCAACCTAACAGCTACAATATACCAACTATGGTCATATGTTTACCTGGGTATTCTAGGAACATTTGCTGGTTTTAATGTTAACTAAGCAGATGGAATATCATCAAATATAACCAGAGATCTGTATAATAGGATAAATGTTAGATTTTTGTAAATTCAAATAGTTTATATCCTCTGTAGTTGCGCTGTTTAAATCTCAAGAAAAACAGTATGAACCTAATAGCTTAGCAAATGAAATGCATCATGAGATTATTAAAGCTGATTATGGGGAGAAGTCACAGATGGAAACTAAGATTTGCTGATGTCAAGAAAATTAAGCATGAGGGAAATGTCAGCTCCTAAACTGAATTTTGTTGAAGCTACTGCAGAAGGTGTTGATAGTGAAGTTTCACAAATAACTTAATTGTTGTTAATTCTGAGTCATGTCATTGACAATCAGAACTGGTATAAAATTTTACTTCTGACGAGTAATAATAAGCTTCTCCTGCACAATTTATCAAGCTAAATTCTGTTATATATGCATAATTTGTGAATTTATTTAATTCAAATACGGCTGTTAACATCATATTGTCAGTAGTTTTGCCTTTGGAAGAATTGTCCATCAGCAATGTTGTTCACTCATACACAGTTGGGTTGTCTAAATTCACACACGAATACATGCACACTCACCTTCGTACTTCCAGACTCAAGGTACAATAGAGAATAATCCTGGCCAAAGAAAAATGCCCACCCTCCATTGAGAGATGACCATGCACCTCTGGATTTGGAGGCTAGCATAATAACACCAGACCAACTTTATGTTGTTTTAACATTCTTACATGACATATTGTCAATTATCATTGACAAGTATAAGAACTACATAAAACTGTCTTTATTTCAGAACCTTCAACAGCAATGGAGCTTATGAGGGCTTGACAGTCCAGATAGTGAATGATAAGGCAATGAGTGTGAACACCCAGCCAAGGGGAGGCTTCAGAGGTAATTAGATTAAATTTTTCATTTCTGCTTTTTGGGAGGTGAATGGGAAACTGTTGTTGTTGTTGTTATTATTATTATTATAATTTTTCATATTCAATAAGCGTGTAAATTTAACATACCCCAGGTTAATATTGTATCTCAGAAGTCACTATTTTGAACACAAACAATTTGAAGTTTTACCAGCTATTATACTTTATAAAATTATATAGTAAATTTAGTGAATAGCTAAGTTCTCATTTGCTAATATAGGTACATTTTCTAATGCGTCATATGAAAGGTGAATAGATCTCCAGGATTGGGGATGTGATAATTAGTTCTATTCCTGTAACTCTGTTGTTAAGAAGGTGGCTTCAATTATTTGTTAAGCTTAAAGAAATACTCTTAACAAGTTCCTGCATTTACCATTCTGTAAACTTGTTTATCACAATGTTTGTGTTCTTGTGGTTTGTTAAGCAACCGGAGGAGCTAATTGAAAAGTGATAGTATTGTTTTCCCACTGTCACCAGTTCCAAAATACAGATTACTGAGTGTTTTTGCTACTTTTCCGTCATAATGATAGAAATCATGATGTAAAAATTTTGCATGAAAAATATAGAATAAAATTATGTGGATTTTCCAAAATTTTATTTAAAACAAGCAACTAAACAGCTATGGCAGTGGCCCTGCAAAATAAGATTCAATTTTATGTTAGGAGTGACCACAGAATAATTAACAGCACAGAGTTGGATTTTCATATCATTTTGCTGCTAATTTTACTGGTTTATATCAATTCATAATTATTGCTAAGTTTTCTCTGTGGCTTTTGCTTTTAGTATTGCTTTTTAATATACCAACTGCAAAACAGATTTTTCTGAAGTTTTAATACATTCCATCAAGCATAATTGAGCAGATACTTACTTTTTACTTTCTCTATATGCACTATGTACATAGTGTATAGAGAATGTATTGCACTCCACCAAAAAATTCGATACCGAGATTTCACCGGAAATATATGTTTTAGGGTCCCCTGTATCCAAAAAAAGTATTTTCACAAAAAGGTCTGTGTGTGTGTGTCTGTGAACACGATAACTTAAAAACGAAAAGTCGGTAAAATACCAAACTTGGTATTTAAGTTTAGTATCTTCCAGGGATGCGACACAAAGATTTTGAGAAAAATCCCCCCACCCCAAACTACCCTTTACATGGAACTTTTTTCGAAAATTTTGATTTTCTAAAAAATGGCTCTAACAATTTTGATTAAAATATCGTATATTATAGTTATTTACCTGACAAATAAAATGTATATTTTGAATTTTCTGGGAATAGCCACTGAAGACTACTTTATTCTCGATGAATTTTTCATAACTACTAAACCGTAAGAAATGGACAAAAACTTAACCACAAAAAATGTAGAGTACGTTAAAACACACAATTTATGTTATATACATTTTTTTCGTGGAGTTGATCGTTTTTGAGATATTCCTTTTTCTTGGTTTCAGCTTTGAAAAACATAACTTTTCTCTTACAGGAATTTGTCAACTCCTGTCCATACAAACAAAGGAACATCAGTCACATAGCAACCAGCTTTTGGCTTTCACGTTAACTTATAGTACTCCCTTATTTCGCTTCTGCTTACAATAAAGCAAGAAATAAGACTATTTCTGCTAATTTTTCTCGATTAGCATGAAATAAATAAAAGATAAGCTTAACAATAATTTGTTACAGAGATACAGAGAAAGTCATGTGAATGGAACACATCAGATTTGTTATTCATTGTTTAGCTTTAGCTTTGTTTGTATAAATGTTCTTGCACCTTAATCTTTTAATGAAAACCATAATTAATATTGATAATTAATTACCCATAATTTTAATAATCATATTATGGTAGGTATTCATAATTTGTTACATGGAAGATCTTAGGGAAAAGAACTGAGTAAATAGATTTCTGCTAGCTGCTTATTTTAGGAAAGTGGACATTGTATAAAAATTATCCAAAGAACGAAAAAATACCATTGTAATATATTTCTTATCTTTTATTACGATATGCGCTTGTAACAGGGTTTTGGCATTTGTTGTGTTTGCTGACAACGAAGAGCACTCTGATTGTAATTCCAGTGCTCTGCTTACTTTCATTGCAATTGAGGTAGAAATAATTCATATATATAATCTGTAATTATAGTAAATAATATATTGTGTTTTGTAAAAGGCTCTCCCCTTTTTACTTTCTCTATCACACTATGTACATAGTGTATAGAGAAGGTGTTGCACTCAACCCAAAAATTCGATACCGAGATTTCACCGGAAATATATGTTTTGGAGTCCCCTATATCCAAAAAAAGCATTTTCACAAAAAGGTCTGTGTGTCTGTGAACACGATAACTCAAAAACGAAAAGTCGGCAACATACCAAACTTAGTATTTAAGTTTAGTATCTTCCAGGGATGTGACACGAAGATTTTGAGAAAAATCCCCCCACCCCCAACTACCCTTTACATGGAACTTTTTTCGAAAATTTCGATTTTCTCAAAAATGGTTCTTAACGATTTTGATTAAAACATCATTTATTAAAGACATTTACCTTACAAATAAAATGTATATCTTGAATTTTCTGGGAATATCCTCTGAAGAATAGTTTATTCTGGATGAATTTTACGGAATTTTGAATAACTGCTAAACCGTAAGAGATGGACAAAAACTTACTTAACAAAAAATTTAGAGCATGTTAAAACACACAATTTATGTTATATACATTTTTTTCGTGGAGTTCATCGTTTTTGAGACGTTACTTTTTTTGGTTTCTGCTATGAAAAACTTATACTTTTCTCATACAGGAATTTGTCAACTGGTGTCCATACAAACAAAGGAAACTTCAGTGTCATGGCAACCAGCTTTGACTATCACTTTAACCTATGGTACTCCCTTATTTGGCTTCCACTTACAAGGAAACAAGTAATAAGACTATTTCTGCTAATTTTTTCTGATTAGCTTGAAGGAAATAGAAGTATAAGCTTTTTAAGAATAATTTGTTGCAGAGATGTAGAGAAAGTCATGTGAATGGTACACATCAGATTTTTTTCTTTTGTCATCACCTAAATAAAATGTTATCCATCTCCTAAAATTTTCTTCAGTGCAGTCGTTGTATTAATGGTTTCTTATTTTTTTCAGGCACATTGACCCATTCAAGGATACCCAATAATGGAGGTGAGGCATTAATTTAAAAATAAAAAAAATAATTAAAAAAATATTTTGATAATTTGGGGTGCAAACCTCCAACCTCATCAATATGGCCAACTCTCACTTACCATGCCATAGACCATGCAGCCATTTGGAAATATGATAGCTGGAGTATTATCTGATGTTATAATGCTGCATATTGGTGTGAGTGGATTTTTGTACAAACAAAATGGTAAAATGCATTCATTTGAAACCCATCAGTATCCAACCACACCATCACACTGATTGCTGTAGTTTGAACCTCCCTGTCCTTTTCCACAGTTTCTTTTGAATGCAGAACATATATTTTAACTGGATTTGATCTTGCTATCCTTGGTTTGAGAGGTTAGTCACTCCTATTGTGCCTTATATCGCATGACCCTCAGTTCATTTGTCAAGGTTTGTATTAATGAAGTTATCTGATTTTATCTACTGATAAAATGGTTAACAGTCAAGCACAGGAGGTCATATCATGTCCATATCCTGAAGGGTTTAATTGGCGAAGAAGGAATTAGCATTTTCAGGAAAAAATTAAGGATATCAGGTCTTTGTTGGGAATAGTTGATAATGCTTTTCTTTATTGTAGATAGTTTTTTGGGTTCATGGAGCAAGTTAGGTATGGTGTGCAACAAATATAGATTTCACATTTATTATAAAAAGGAGCATAAGTACTTGCACAACACAATATAATGCTTTCTTAATCTTGCTAACTCAAGAAAGAAACTCCTTATAAGTATAAATAGTGCTTGAAGTACCAAATCCTTACACAGCTTGTCAGAATGCAAATTTGATCACAACTTTATGAATTGATTGGAGCATTCAATTAGACATTATATTAATTCAAATCTGTTTGCAACAATAGAAAAACTTAACTGGAAAAAATATCCATGTTATTAAAAAGAAAAGCTTTTTTGTTTGTTATAGTTTTGACAATGTTGATAACAAATTCCATGAATTACTTGTTTTTTCACTTAAGTTACTGAGGACAATGTTAATATGAGATATTGATGGCTGTTCATATGTCAGGCACATAAATTAATTTGGAATTAACAGAAGAAATACTAAAGTGAGTCGCTTTCTCAGGTTCTACTCTCTTGGTCCAGCCATACTTCTTTGGATTATGTGACAGTAAAAAAACCTTAAAAACCTTATACAATTGAAAATGATGAAATATTCAAATTGAAAAGAAATCCATTTTTAATAATGAAACAAAAACTCTCTTTTTACTGCAGCAAATAACTCTTTATTTCTTCCATAAAATGATTATAATCAGAATCTGCTCTCAATTATCTTCAATGCTTTTATAACAAGTTTGCTCTATAGTTTCCTTTTGATCGCTGCGGCAATGACTACTGTTCGCTATGAATTTCCTGTAGAAACTCATTTAATTGCTGCTAGCTATGCACTCCCATTTGAAACTGAAACATGGGCAGCCCTTTCCCCTTTTTATACCTGAATATCACATGGCAGAAAATTTCCAGAAACAAAACCACTTTAAGCTTTTCGTCAAAGTACCTTCCGAGAGCACATATGTCCAGTCACACAAGTGTAACACAACAGCTTCAACGTTAAAAGAACTTGCTGTGCCAGCTTAAGTGTCCACTAACACATGTATTACAGCAGATGCCAACAATCAGCTCTGACTTACGAAGCAAGTTGTTTACATATGTTCAGCAATTAAGCTTGCAGGGCATAAGTCACCAATAATGTAGACGTGATTGAGACATTGCCATTTCTGCATTTCCTTGAGTGTCTTAAAAAAGAAAAATAAAGGTGCATTCAAACTACAAAATTTATGAAAAGCAATACATTTCCTTCACTATCTAACTTTTTATCAATGATTCTTATGCTACTAAATGAAAAACACTGTGCTCATATTTTTATGAAAATATGTCTTTATTAGGTTCACAACTTTGCCCAAACTGAAAGGTAAAAAATGTCTTACTTTTTCTGTGTAATATTATTACTCTCCTTTTATAACTTTAGTAAATTTTGACTTTTTAATCATTCATTTTTGTTCCTCTAATCTTAAAAAATCTTTTACACTCTATCTCACAATCTTTTATCATAGATAATGATAATTTATAATTATTTACATGTCTGGTGATGGAATTTCTCAGGTTGGAACATCCTAAGAATGAAACTTATTAATCACAATGGTAGGATGATTATTGGAATGAATTTATTGCATGTGCATGGCTTCTTGATTTCCTAGCATTTTTAGTTTGGAAATCCTAGTTCAGGTTGTTATTCCCAACCTTTGGAAAGATTTATAGCATGTCCTTGGTTACTTAGATTTTAAATTCTTCAGTGCAATTTTACAATCAAATTGAGTTGCTACAACCAAAAGTCACTTTTTACTTTCTGTATTGCTTGTATACTTATACATTCTCCCATAATTTCAGTAGAGAGAGTTTACAGGAAACAAACTTTGAAATTTCATGAATAAATAAAAGAGGGGGAAACATTTTATAAAAAGGGCTCTGTTTATTAGTTCATGGAACTTAAAACTTTGAGTTTTTTTAAGAGCTATATTTTTTTGCTCTTAATTTTTTGTCATTTATACAAAGAGGATTTCACAGGCTATTTGCACAAATTTCTAGATATACATTTAATTATTAGTGATGCATATGTGGAGTTTTAATCAAAATCATTAGAACCATTTATGGCAAAATAAAAGGTAGCAATGTTTTCATAGCAAAGGGGGGAGTAGATTTAAAAAATCTTCATGCTTCATCCCTTAATATTATCCAATAATTATTTTATTTTGAGTTATGCTCATTAACTTTTTCTAAAAATTATATTTTTGTGTATATAATACTTCATCCATCTACTAGGTAAGCACTCTTCTATATATAAATTAGCAGTAGAGAAGGTAAAAAGAGAAACAAAAGTTAAATGAGATGCTATATCCATTTTCTGTTCAAGCAATTTATAGAAAGACAATGAAATGTTCTTTGGAATGCCTGGCTACTGCCTTGAAAAACTATAGGGCTTCTCACATTAGAAATAAAATAGAATATATTCAGCAGATTCTTTTGTAAACCAAACAATGCTTAAAAAAATATATCTGATATGGGAACATGTCATAGCCGCAAATCTTGGAACCATTGAGGAAGTGGTGAGCAATAGGAATATATAAGTTTTCACTGTTGAGATTAGCATATGAATTCTGTAGAGAAACAAATAATAATAGAGGATATACGACTACAGCTAATCTTTACTATCAACTATTGCTTATGAGAAGCTGGTTCAAGAACACTACTAGAAGAAATTACAAATATGGAGCAACTTTCACTATAAGAAGCCAGGACCAAGTCTCAGTAGAAAGAATCCAACTATGAACTCAGACTTTGGGTAACTTATTTTGCAGTTCGAGGGTCATTCCAAAACTTTTGAAAATGGACAATAATGAAATGTGGTAAGCCAAAACAATTCTTCCTAGCTTCAGATTGAAGCTCATACAGTATTATATATATCTGGGATTGCTTCAACAAGTGCATTATCAGCACCATGTGTGTATATATAGCAGGTGATGCTAGGATGAATCTCAAACGAGGGCATTTCCATACCATGATGATTGTCTCTAACTTTAAAAATCAGTTTAGGGGAGAGAGAACGCTTTGAAAGACTGCATTGTGTATTTGGGGATCTTTGCCCTTACCAATCCACTATTACGATGGTATACAGAGTTTAGCAGAGGAAGGGACTCCCTTAAAGATTAAGACTGAGCAGGACAACAGGCTACTGCAACAATGGTTGACAATATGGCAAATGCAGAGTGCATGTTGCGGGAAGATCATTGCACACATGGTCAATTTCAAGAATCCCTAAATGTTGGATCAGGAACAGTGAAAACAATCATGAAAGAAAGCATGGCATCAGTAAGCTGTAGTTGCTGGATTCCCCATCACCTGACAAATGAGCAGAAACAAGCTTGTGTACAATGGAGGCAGGAAATTACAAATTAAATGAAAGAAGATCCAGAAGCATTTAACATTGAAACAGGTGTTGTAAGCTGGATTTAGCAGTATGATCCAGAAACTAAATGGCATCATCAGTCTGGATGATCCTCCAACAAAAGTGAGGCAAACGAGAAGTTTTGGCAAGAAGATGATCTCTTCTTTCTCAGCAAATGGCCACATTGTAACAATTACGCTTGAGAGACAAAAAACTGTACTGCCAGAATGGTACACCACTAATGTTTGCCACATTTTGTTCAATGAACTGAGGAAAAAGCATCTAAGGTTGGTCTGCATGGAATTTTGTTGCACCATGACAATACCTCAGCCCACACTGCAAGAAACAACCCAATTTCTGCAGCAGTCAAATGTTTGTCCCATTCTCCCTACAGTCCAGATCTGGCCTCATGCAACTTTTTTCTATTCCCCAAAATGAAAGAAAAAATTGAGGTCAACTATTTGAGTCGCCTGAAGCTGCAGTAGCTGTTTACAAAGAATGGATGTTCACTCTCTCCAAAGAAGATTTAGAATTCAGCATTTGAAAAATGGTTTGAAAGGATGAGGTGGTGTGTATGGATTACAATGGAGAATATTTTGAAAAATTGCAATGATCAGATCTAAATTTTTAATATTCAATTGTGTCCATTCTCAAAACTTTGGAGGGAATCTCATACATTGATTCCATCAAAGAATTTGCCAAACAAAAAGCTACCACACACCGAGTCAAGATTCTATATGCTCATTCTGTGATCAACTGTGTGATCAATTTCATATTGAACTATGTAAAAATAGGACAACACTCTAAGGAAGTTCTGCAGTGATGACTGCGATAACAATGCACAGTGTGCTCTTTTGTTATTTTAAAAATCCAATGCGATCATTCTCATGACTCTTTACCAATGAGCATTCACACATATTCAATTTACTTAAGGTGGAAGGCCCTTGATGCACCAACCATTAAGAGAATATTCTACATGATAAGAGTACAAATCATTTCATTGCAGTTATTGCACTCACTAAGACATAGATTATGAGAAAAAAAATCTGATGTGTTTCATTCGCATGATTTTCTCTAGCTGTTCCACAAACAAACCTGTCTTACAAAAGATTCTATTATCTACATCATGCTAATCAAGATAAAGATTCCCAGGATTGGTCTTATTACTTGCTTCTTTGTAAGAAGAAAAATAATGAATTCATTAAGCTAAAGCGATAGTCACATCTTTTAAAAGCCGGTCACTAAATGAAATAATTGAAATTTAGTTCTCTTTGCTAACTAGGAGTAAACAAAAGAAAAACAAAAAGGAAGATGTCTTCCCATTCAAGAAAAGTTTAAGTATGTAATGAAGAGGTCTTCAGAGGCTACTCCTAGAAAATTCAAAATATACATTTTGTTTGTAATGAAAAAATATTAAACAGATAGCATAATAAAAATCCTTAGAGCTATTTTTGAAAAAATCAAAATTTTTAGAAAATGTTTCATGTAAAGGGTATTTGGGGTGGGGTTACATCCTTGGAAGATACTGAACATAAAGTACCAAATTTGGTATTCAACCTACTTTTCATTTTTTAGCTATGCTGCCCACAAACATTCAACATTGGGCATGTTTCTAAGAACACTTTTTTTTTGGATTAGGGGGCTTAAAACATGTATTTCCAGTGAAATTTTGGCATCAAATTTTTGATCCATTATGTTCATTGTACATGCTAGAAAAAGCAAAAATTGTTTCTACAGTTTTAGAATGGATAGTGCATCAATGAAAAACTGATTGCTGCAAAAACAAAAGCATATAATTTTCAGAACAAATTTCACCTAATGCATTTTTCTTGCAAGTCTGGGAGTTTAACTCAAAATTATAAGATTGATGTGTTGTGTTAAACCTTGCTTTTCTGAACAACTTGACTATGCTGCAAGCCAGCATGCACGTGAGCACACTGGTATTAAAAAGGGGTAAGACATGACAGTAACTGCAAACTAATGAATACAGGCAAAATGTAAATGGAGTTTTATTTATGGACACTCTTTAACTGCTGTTGTCCTCAGCGTCCCATTCTATACTGGGTGTGAAAAAGTGCTTAATTTTGCTCAGAGGCCTCTCCATCAGACTTCAGGTTCTTTTACGTGCCGTAAATCTATGATGCGGGACCAATGGCTTTACTTCCCTTCCGAGGAAGCCATGCTAAGGATTTTTATGCCCAAAAAAATACATCGTCCTCCACCGGGTTTGAACTCACAACCTTGGGTATATGAAGTTAGCATGGTAACCATTACACCATGGAGGGCAACGAATTCAAGCAAGGGACAGTAACAAAACTTCAAACGTAAAAGGCTTCAACACTCTCAGAGCTCTGTTTACATTAGAGGTGTTTTGTCTCACCTCGTCAGAATTGCCAACAACCTCCTAGCTGCACAGACAAAATGCACCTGTGAGACATTACTGAATAACAGTGTTGCCAAATATGTAGACATTTAAATGGCTATTTTGGCAAAAACTATGAATACAAGGAAAGCACTTGAATAAACCATTTTAACCATCTTGGCAATACTTCTAATTTGAAGCATCAAGTACCTTCTACTCTGTTTATTGTTTGACTCATGTTTCGTTACTCAATATGTTTCAAATTGAGCCAGGAATTTTTAACATATGGAAACAGCATTCAACTGTTTGTGATTGTAAACTCTTGCAATGGGAAGGAAAGAAAGAAAGGAGGAGACCAAAGAATTGCAATCTTCAAAACTTGTACATAATGTGATGCCTAGGAAAGGTGTAAATTTGCAGCATTAAACATTTTAAAACTGGCTATAACTGTAAAAAATTTGATGTATTCCATTCATGTAACTTTCTGTAGTTGTTCCATATACAAAAGTATTCTTACAAAAGGTTATTCTTTTTTCTATATCATGCCAATCGAGTAAACATTAGCAGAATATTGGTCTTATTACTTGCTACCTTGTAAGTACAAGTGACATAAATGGATGCATTAAGCTAAAGCAATAGTCAAATATTTTAATAGTTGGTGATTATGTCAAACAATTCAGGTTCAGTCTGCTCTTCATGGTGCTGTTTGAGAAAAGTTAGGTAGTTTAAAACTGAAACCAATAGCAAGGAATATCTTGATTGTTTTGCAATTGAAAAACTGAGTGAAATAGACAAAAGTTTACTGTAAGAAAAAAGCTGAATTTATTAAATTATGCATCACATATCAAATATGTTTAATTTGCCAACAGCCATTTTCAAATATATTTGAATTTTGAAATTTTAAAGCAACACACTTTCAATTACCATTATTTTCTCATGTCATACAATTACAATACCAAAATATTAGCAACCTTCTTTGAACATTTGTTCATCATCCCAGCCTCTAATATGCTTTTTGTGCCTTACATAGTACCCAAGGCCATGTTCGCTTTAGCGCCCAAGTTCAGAATTGTAAACAAATTGTTATAACCATTTAAATAACGCTATTTATATTATAATGTCATTAAAAATACTAAATGGGAGTAGAGAATTAATTAACATTTAATGGGGGTAAATTGCAATCATTAACTTTTTACTTTCTCTAGCACGTATGCACAATTTACATAATAGAGAAAATGTTGCATTCCACCCAAAAATTTGATAATGAGATTTCACCAGAAATACATGTTTTAGGGTCCTTTGAATCCAAAAAAAATAATTTTTAGAAAAAGCTTGGAAATTTATCATCAATTCATCCAAAAATCAGGGAGCAAATATTTGTGCCTCACATTCAAGAGGTTTCAAACTTTGGCTAGAATGAGTTACCCAGATAAAGCTTTTTCCGGGGTTTTCCCCTTATAACTGACAAATGTTGAATAACTTTCTCCATGAACTGAGGCTCATTTGAGCATCATTTCACCAATTTCATTTGTAGTTTGATGTGACCTGCCAGGTTAAAGGACAGTAAACTATAATAAATAAATACATAAATAAATAAAAAATTAATAAACTGTATATTTTATAATGGTTAAGTGGGATTCTATTTTAATTATTTGTTACTTTATTAAATATTAACTACACAGGTTTTTCCATTCTGTTTAGGAGAAAACAAAGTCATGAGGTCCGCAAGTCAACAGAATCTTGCTCAGAGAATTGGCAACATATCATCTGCTGAACATGTTGTCGAGATTTCTCCTGGTGGGTCAGTGATAACCACTGTAAGGCAGCAGAATGGAGGAAATTCATTTCGACCAAGGGTGAGAAGATCAGTCTCCCGTGGACGTGAAAGCCATGCTCCACCAAGGAATTTTCAGAGTAAACTTAACCCTCGCATTCAGCAAACAATAGCTGAAATTCAGTCCAGAGCCTCGGCAAACAGAACACATTTTATGGATTCTGAAGCCACTACATCATCTATTGCCACTCCTACAGCAAAAGCTACAGGTGTTCCTCTTAGTGATCGATTTTCTGGTTTGTAACACTCAAAACAACTTTGGATACTTATGGAGTGTTGTTGATGCTGCATTGCTGCAGTACCTTTGGTTTACAACAGGTTTTTTTTTTTTTTTATGCCATTTGGAGATAATTGCAGGAAGGGGAAATATATATGTACATTTGAGTTTTATTGAAGACTGTAAGTGATATTCTTACTTATAAGATCAGAAGAAGTATGTAACTGTGTGTTTTTCCTGATAACAGATTATGTTACTTTCAGGAAAGGATTTTACTAAATTAAAAGCCAGTATGAACTTAATGTGGCAACATGAACCAGATTTTGATATCAATGGAAAATATTAGGTGGATATTGTGAAGATGTATGTTGATATTGTGGTTCATTATAGTTTTTTGCAGTTTAAGCTTGTTAAAGCATACAACTTCGTATGCATACTTAAAAAGAGCCAAGGTTTATGCTAAAGATTATATGCTGAATTTAATAAACTGGCAGAAATACATAACACAGTGCTGTTTGGCAGATCTTCCACTTACTTAATGGGTGCTATTGACATTTCTAATCCTTTAAATTGGCTCATATGATTAGAAGTTACTGTGTTTTTAAAAAGCTGTTTGTTTCAGTTTTACTAATTATACTGCTTATTACAGGTAATAGAACTAAAATATGCAAGTTGACACTCATGCTGGTTTTCAAAAATAAAATTATTAACAGTACACTGGGTTCCATTAATATCTAATCTCCTTTAGTGATAAATTATTAGCAATGTGTATGTGTTGGTACTATTGTGGCTTTGTCAATTTTTAACTCTCACTTTACTAATAAGTTTTCACTGCTTGTTCGTAATGTGATGTAATTTAATTTTCCATTTCCTTTCATTTTCTTCTGCGATGTTGCTGCACAATGAAATACACACAACATACCCTTTTCTTCTGGGGGAGTCATCCACTGGGGAGTGCACAAGACCTCTCTTAATCTCTCACAGTAACACACACAGCCATCATATGAACTCGCTCAGAGAATACACTTTATTTTGCACTCGCGAATCACTGAATCATTCACATGATATCTTCACAGAACCTCCTTGAACATTCTGGAGATGGGAAAAGAACCTCCAGAAGCTTCTAGTTGTCTCTCAATAGTGCATTGTTTGCACTGGGCAAGGACATATTTTTATCTCTTATTGGCCTGGTGGTTAGTGCTGGTGCAATCTTAAACTAGGATCAACTTCTCTTGAGGTGGATGATACAAAATGCATGACAGGGACTCAAGAGTCTGTTCCTCAAGTATGCTGGCACAAGCAGATCAAAATCAAGCATGAAAATAGCTTGTGTGTTGGAAAACCATAGGTTATTTGGAAATCACATTGACACGACATGGTAAGGACAATTAGCACATCGAAACAGTAGATTTTGTGTAAATGTCCCTTAACTGTAAATAGAAATGGTAGGATTAAAACATTGCCCATTCCCATTATATTATTCTGATTTATTTTGAACCAGGCTTTTAAGAAGAGTATAACGATTAATAAGGGGCTTATTAATGGAACCTAGCATACAAATGTCTTAAATGGTCATTTCTTGCATTATGTTAATGTAATGTAATAGCAGGAGCTGGTTAGTAGAATTAATATTGCAACTACTTTTCACAAAGTAAATTTGTAATGGAGAAATGGATATACATGACGGAACAGAGAGTGCAGTGAAGATCTTAAATTCTTGGCTCTAGTGTTAATAGAGAGAACTGACTTCTATTCAGTGTTGATTTTATTGTTAAGTTACCATGCTTGTGCTTCAGATATAACCTTTATTGTAAGCCACCACCCCTTTTTTTAACTGTTTGTATATTATAATTACTTTGCAGGGAGTCTATTGGTCATGAATTAACAAAGATGAGCTAAAATTCTTTCGCAACATAGCAGTGATATTTGATCACCTTTGTTTTCATAAGAATAAGAAATAATGTAAGCTCTCAGGTCAGGAGTACTGGAATATGAATCTGGAAGGTGATGATTGTGCCATACAGATTGTAGAGGGCTTGAAGATAAAAATGCCTTGAAATAAAACTCATGAAATCAGTAGATACCCTGTATAACCTAATTTATCAGGATACAGTTTTATTAAGTTTTATTTAGTTTTATTTATATCAGTGATTTGTACTGAATTAACAACTCCAAAAAATGGAATTTTTTCTTACTTTGGCCTCTTCAAGGAGAAATAGTGTAGCATTAATATTGGTACACAAATGGATGAACCTGTCTTACTTTTAAAAATATATAAGATCGCAATTTGTTCAATAAATAAAATTCTTCTATGTTTCTTGTAAATATTATTTATAGCTTCAATAGACACCTCTTTGATGAAGTAGTCAGTATTCTGGCTTTTCAACCTAGAGATCCTGGAAGTGTGTAGAATATTTCATAGTATAAGTGGTAAAATTCTGGTAGGAGAACTTAAAACAAATGAAAGAATAGAAAGTTGGACCATATCTAGTCATTGTATGTACTAGCTCTGTCCCTCGAAAAAGATGGTTGGAATGTAAGAATATCATGCGACTATCTATACCTGTATGCACACTACTTGTATTCTTTGTTTGGACACAGCTACTTGTCTACTGCGAATGAATCACCTCCAGTGAACTTAGGTTGCTTTCTTCACTAAGAATGTTATGCAAAATGTTGATGGGCCTTCTCTCCAAAGTGTTACAAAAGCAATAGATTAGGGGATTCAGATCAGAACCTACTGAGTTTCCACCAATAATGGAAGCCAGAGCATGTCGAGATCCAACTTGCATTGCATGGACTGTGCTTTATATCAGTCTGCTACAGGAATATCCAGGTCTTACCTGCAAACAAAGTGGAAATTAAGAGCTTCATTGTTTCTTCAAAGGCCAGTTTGGTAGCTGCAGTGGCAGCCAGCCTTAAGGCACACAGGAGTCTGTGCCCCACCTACAACAATTTCTCAATTATATCAGGGAAAATGCTGTAATCTATAATAAATTTTTATACAAATTTTTATGTAAATTTAAACCTTCTGTGAATTCTTTGAGCAGTGAACAGTTGTAGTGAAGATGGCTGTCAGAAATAGTAACTGGCTGTATTTCTCAGACACATATAATTTTGTGGTCATCCTGTGCATGCGCATGGCAGAACATATACTTTCATATACAGTTAATTTGTGGGTATGGGGTAAGCGGCTTAGAGGGGAAGCTCCTCTTAGGGCACATGGGTCTCGGTGATCATTTGCCACACATGCCCAAAGATAAAATAAGAGCCAACAACAAGCAAAAATCAAGGTTTAAGTCAACTCCCAGACAAAAATATTTAGCCAAAGATCTCTTCACATGTAAGATTAAATAATGAACAAATCTGTAGTTTCAATGTTTTACTTGAAAACAAAGTTGATATATAAGCCTCCCAAAAAGAAAGAAGCTTATGTGATAAAAGTTAACAATGAGGATACTTAGGACATTGCTCAACGCATAGAAGCAGTGTGTTTTGTAACTAGCGTAGTTCTAGAGGTGAAATAGATTTGCGAATTTTTAACGCTTCTATTATTTAAAATCTGTCAGTAATAGTTACGGTTAGTCTTTTCTTCCTATTATTCTACATTTAAGTTATATTTGAAAGCAGGAAAAGCCCAAATAACCAATAATTGAGTAGTTATTGAAATTATGGATGTTAACAGTAAAATGGTGCTTGCGAGAGATGAATAGTGACATGTGAAAATGAGTGCTAAGAGTTACAAAATCCATCTTAAGGGGAAACTGATAAGAAGTGGTGAAAACAGTACCTGGAATATATTTCATGTGTTGATGAAACGTATCCAAATGTGCTGGTGAAATTAACTGCAGAATAATGTGCAGATTTATCAGTTGCCAGGTTCAAAGAAATAGTGTTAAAACTTGCCTTAAGCGTAAAAATCTTATACAGTGTTAAGAAACATAGGCGATGGTTTATAAAGTATATAATTGGTTATAAAGAAAATGTTAAAAACTGTTAATATCACAATCATGATTTACCTCGCTTTAAGGGTAGTTTCCATAATTTGTTGAGAGAAATGGGAGCTTTGTGAAAAGAAACACTGTGAACGTTATAATCGACATACATAAGCTATTAAGATCATGTGGAGCAGTATTGAATGCTGGAATCTTTTAAACTGAAGAACATCAGCTATAAAGACCAGGTACACATTAATTTGCAGCAGGACCACCTTTCTGAAATGTTGATATATAATAAATATATGAAGGTGACCGTTAAGGGTCAAATTGCTGGGAATTTGTTGCATTCAGTTTCTGACTTCAACTAAAGTGTTATCAAAGAATTTGCTCAAGCAGAGGATCGAAGGATGTACTACAGCTCCAAATAGAAAGGTTAGGGTCTTTGTCATAATTAGCAGTGCATTTCCACTGATAGTTTTTAGTATCCACTAATTTTAGCCTGGTGTCATCCGTGATTTAGGGGTAACATGCTAGCCTGTGGTTCCAGTGTCTGTAAGTTCAATCCCAGTGAAGGATTTTTTCAGGCATAAAAAGCCCTTCCTTTGGAAAGGAAGTAAAGCTGTTGGACCTGTGTCATAGATTGATGGCATGTAAAAAGACATCAAGCCTGATAACGAGGCCTTTGAGCAACATTAAGTAGTCTTTTATGCCCAAAATAGAATGGGCTGCTTAGAACCATAGTATTAAAGAGCATCCATAAATAACACTCAATTTAATTTAATTTTAGTCTGTGCTGCACCAGATAATGTGGCCACAATCTGCCACTGGTATATATTTTCACGTGTAGTTTGCAGAAATTAATTTTAATGATGCCATTATTAGAAGATAGACGAAAAAACTTCAAATAATATACTGCTTAACTTACTCAAAATTTTGAGGATATGCTGTCAGTTGTGGCTGCTGGATAATTTCTCTTTATAGGAACTGATTACTGCCGATGATGCTTGAACAAGTTAAAATCACACCCTCAGAAATGTCAAAAATTCATGAGGTCATTAAAGTTTGTTGCAAAGATCTCCCATGTACAGAGATCAATGGCTTATTTAACTCATTTTAGATATTTAATTTCTCTGTTGAGCCCATGATTTTTTAATTATGAGCTTAACCATAAATGTGCTGATTTATCTGTATGCCTATTGAAAGTGTGTTACACATATTCTTTCAGATTGCTCTTTTTCTTTCCCTTGTCACAATCAATCTTGTATAACCAGTTTTTTGTTTTCTGCAGGAATACTGTTCACTTTATTATTATATTGATAATGTTATATATGTATATGCCTTGCCAAGGCATACTATTAGAATCAATTCAAAAATTCAATGCAACAGCCAGGATTTGAACATGGTTCTCCCTGCAGATGCTGTAACCATTGAGTTACTGTGATAGCATAGTCAATAGTTGGCAATACATGCGAATATTACCAAGATACTAAGTACTTACTATATGTAAGTTGTCATTAAGGTGATCTCAAAAGTTATGACACATATCAGTTGGGTGACTAAAAGCATGAAACAGTTGTAGGATTGAATGTCATACTGCATGTTTTCATAGATGTTCAATGGTTAGAGCAACTGCACAATGTTCAAAGCCCAGCTGTGGCATTGAATTTTTCAGCTGGTTCTAATAGTAAAATGCTGGCTAATTTGTTTAAATTAATTAAATTCCTGATGCTGAATCTGCTATATGGTACCAATTAGGTATAATTGTAGATGATGGTTTGTAGCTTGGTTCATTGCCCAAAGTAGATGGTAAACTTTTTAATAATTATCTTTCTGTTTATACTTTCGACTGCTTTTTTATTTATTTTTTAATCTATGAGTGGTTTGTATTAGTTACTATTACTCATATCCATAACGATTCTCTGTTTGGTTACCGCCAAAATCTTGAGTTCTTTCATATTTAATGTTTGTTCACAATCTGGGAATATTTCTTTACAAATATCAGATAATAAAAATGATGTGAGTAAGTATTATCAGCTATGTTCCAGCTGAGAAGGAATGTCTGATTGTTAAATTTGAAATACGATTTCTGGAAAACTATGGAAGTGCTTCCAACAACTGAGGTTTTTCAAATGTTTTTTCTAAACTTGGAAATAGTCATTTATATTTCCTCTGTATTTTGATCAACATAATTATTTTCTTTTTCTGTTTTTTTCTTTTGTTCAGAGAAAAAAGTTATGGTTCCTCCCACCCCTCTGCAAATAATGCTCCCCAATAATTTTGATTTAAATATATGTTTGAAACATGGGATTGTAAATAACATGCAAGTTATTAATGCTTCCTGCACAACAAATCTTCATCTTTTAAGTCCACATAATTGGGAATCTACAAGAAATAGACAGAAATTAATGCAGAAAAAATGCAAAGCAAGTTTAAAATAAATGGCATTTTGTGGCATTTGCCATTTCAAATATGTTCACTGTTGCATACATTTCCAGCCTGAAACTTGGTTTTAAAATGGTTTCGTTTTCTTCTCAGGAGCTCAAAACAGATAAACATAAATAGATGTTGCTGCTTATGACCCCTTACATATATAAAATAAAATATTGTCTCATTTTAAAGCATTCCAAAGAAATTATTATATTTTAGCTAGGAACTGGAACAAATTTTGTGAGTCTTGTTAAAGAATTGCTGAGTCAGGAATCTATAGCTTTACTATATAGATTGCATTAATTAAAGCCTTTGCTGCATTATTTCTTATTTGAAATTAGAAACCTTATTTGGAGAGCCCCCTAAAATGAGTTATTTCTAGGGAAATAACTGTATATGAGAACCTGAAATTTAATACAGGATGTTCAAAAAATTAGCCAACAAACTTTAGAATCAAATAGATAATCTCCTTCCTCTGAAGCATTTTTTGTTAAGGCAATCATAGGTCTCTAAATTCCATTTCAGTACAAGGATAGTTTATGATTAAATTGGTTGATCCTACAGGAGATAGAAGTAATTAGGTATGTGAAAATTGAAAACTTAAAGAAAAGAAAGAAAATTGGAAACACTTCAATGTCAAAATTACTGACTTATCAGCTAAATAAGTGCTGAAATATACCTACATTGAACTCGGACAAGCCGTGCATCGACATGCCATATGCTGTTATACCCTTTCAAAGCAATAAGAAATTTACTAATTTCAGCTGCTACACTGACTGTATGCAACAAGATCTAAGTCAACAGGGGTTTTGTAAACTGTAAACTTCATGTAGCCTCATAAAAAGAATTCAAATGGGCTCAGTTCAAGTGAACAGGCCATCCAGTCAATGGGCCTGCCATGACCTATTCAGTGAGCATCAAATGTAGCTGTCAAATGATCACATACTTCATTCCCACAATGAACTGGTGTCACATTTTGTTGGAATAACATTCCTTGTCAGGTTTAAGATGAGGCTCAGATATAATTTCATTATCTGCTCTGTTCCTTTCTTCTTTCCAGAAACCTCTAGCTTGCCCATCTTTCCCTTCCCATTCCTATTTTCCAGTAAAAGCTCTCCTCAAATCCTGAGTCCAATTTGCCCTAGTATTTGGTGACATGTGGTAGAGTGATTGAACCTCAAGCAACGGTGGCACTGAGCGGGGCAGCCATGCCATCGGGAGGCTTCAACTGAAACCCAGAGATAACAGATCGAGGTTACCTGATCTATCTTGGTCTCCAGATCCTTAATCCACTCCACTGGAAGAAGGGGATGGGGAATTTTATGGGCAGCTGCCCAGCTTCACCAATTTGGGACTTATTCCCTGGCTTCTGCGTTGGTGGGACTTCCTAGGTTTTGGCTGTGCCGGACCCGTAGTCCTGGCTACGCCGTTTGTTACACCAGTGCTGGTGCTTGGAATAGATTCCTGTTCCATGTGGGCAGGGCTGTTGAGATCCTCTGTGGAGAGAGGGTTAGGGAAGGTACACGTGCGCAGCGCACTCGCAACTAACCTAGGACACCACTCGCCTATAGGCAGCAGGTGCACTTTAGCGGGCCGGGCACTGAGGTGTGCCTTACCCATGGCCTTACCTAACCAAAGGAAAGGTGGCTGTTGACTTGTTCGGCTGCCTGCTGCCTGTACTTCCGTAGAGATGGGAAAGCTTGGAAGTACGCTGCTGGTACTGTATTAGCCGGTTACGCCTGAAGCTGCCCAATAGGTCGCTTCCTGAAGTGGCGGCGGACCAATCAGTGGCTAGAAGTTCTCTGCAGTCTGCTTGGCTTGCAGACTATCGCTATTGGTGCTAATAGGCGCTGAAAGTTGCTGAGATGTGAAGCTCCTGCAGACAGGTCCGCTCACGAAATCTCCTCAACGCAGAATCTCGCGAGAGGTCCTGCCAAACCTAAATATGCAGTTTTACAGTTGTACGGGCGGACGAACTAACACGTGCGTTCGCGGAAGAATACATCGCCGTTAAAGTAAGGATGGACGGATGGACAGACGATACCTAGCGTCAACCAGGGTGAAGAGAGTTTTACTCGGTGCAAGCAACCATGCCATCTACCTGGAGAGTCTCAAGTCACGCCTGCCGCCGACCTGAAAGATGAACGGAAATGAAGGAATGAAAGGGAAAAGAACCGTGATATATACACAGCACCCCAGCATTCATCTAAGTGTCCCCAGGAAAACCCCAGGGCCAGGGTACGCGGTCATCAGGAAGCGAACCCGGACCTCCCGAATGCCAGTCCCAGACGAAACATCTGTCTCGGTAACGTCTTTTATTAATAAAGTCAGTAAAATAAATTTGTCTCGCCGTAAAATTGATTTATTTTTGTCTTTTAAGTTAATTTGCAATTGTTTTGACAGTATTCTCGCCTATATTGTCTTTGTCAGTTCCTCGCTTCATCCTCAAGATGAATACATTAAGGATAGTATTAGCGGCATATGTATCACAGTTATTTTTCTGTTCATTTCCTTTTATTCATAGACTGTTATGATATTTTATATTGCAAGAATAAATAAGTAACTGTAGATATAGATTCTTTAGCGGGGTTTTGTAAGACAAGGTATCAATGTTAGCTAACCACTGTGCAGCGTGCCGGTAATGTTTTTACCTCCTTAACCGTGGGCTAGGCACACGGCTTTGTTCCTGGGTAATTTCCTAATCCACGCCTACCATGAGGTGTTGATGCACCTTTATTAGCTCGAAAAATATATTTTTACATAGGATATGAGCAACAGCGTCTTGGTTCGACATCGTTTTGAAACATCCTGTATAAGCAACAGTATTTATCGATAAAAAGCGGTAGAAGTCTTTCCTGTAGATTTTTCCCGTCACTAGATAACTAATAACAAGTTACAAGAGGTCTACCGCATTAATACATAGTATTTTAACTCTACTACTGAAATATACTGGAAAACGTTATATCCATTGGATGCAATTATAATCATTATCATTAATATGATAGTATGAGTTTCGGGTATAACCTAAGAGTCAACGTGAATGCCAGAGTGATATAGGTGAATTCAAATCTCCAATCACGGTACGTATCTAGCAACAGAGTCCAAGAACAGGTCGTCCAGGTAAACCTGGACGGAATGTAATTTCGCCACGGCGAAACAGGCGGGATGACTACCAAAATTTACCTATACCTATGCTGAGTTGGAAAGAAATCGCACTGACCAGTTGGAACACTTCCTTATCCGCCAGGGAGGAGTGTTGAAAGTAATGGCGATCAATTGAAGAATACCAATCACGACAGTTCATAGCCTTTGGTATATTATGTAACCCTTAATTGAGGCTGTCAGTTACTATCATACACAGAACCGGTCTAGAATCCTAAACTCAGCCAAGAGAGCGCTGGTTGGTGACAAACTGTACAAGTGATTCTTCTCACAATTGAACGACTTTAGCATTGAAATTGTGTCTTCTTCAAACAGGTTAGTTTCCGTTTATTATTACGTTTGCGAGATTAACATCTTACACCTAATCTGTTCATAATTTCGAAATAACTTCAGCAAAATGATCGAAAGGTTCAAGAACAAAATTACCATCAATCAATCAAATACGTAATCGTAATTTAGAAGACACAAAGAGGTTACCGTCCTCTAATATTTACAACTTATTTTATTTAAGTTACTATAAGTAAGCCCACAAAATTGCATTTTATACAGAGTGGAAATGAAATAATCCTGCAGACTGAAGGAGGTGAAAGAATGGGTGTAAATGAACACAAAAACTTCTAATACTTTTTGTTTATAAATTAAATGCGCTTAACTAGATAGCCGCATTTGAAATTAATAGTATTTGGCAACTTGTTGATTGAGTAGGCTGCTTCTAATAGCGGCGTCTTGAATTAATCTAATGTTATATAAAGACCCATTTAACTGTTAAGACACGCTGTGTATTACGTTACTTAATTGGTTTTGCTGTGTGGGGCCTTTAACTTAAATCTCACTTCTTTTCGCAAAACTGTTTATTGTGAATTTTTGTTAAGGATATACTCGTAATGAAACACTTCGTAAGAAAAACCGCACTGCGGCCACATATTGCGGAAATAATAATTATTAACATATAGTAGAGCTGGTAATGTGACGCATATATTTATGGGTAAGCAAAATTTCAAATAATTATGAAAGTTCGGTTTATCGTGAATTTTAAAAAATAAACGATAAAGATATACGGTGGTTACATCACACACACACACACACACACACACACACACACACACACACACACACACACACACAACGCTCTTAAAAAGTACTTAGTTTAAGTGGTGGATGAAATTTCTACTGACAATTTATATTTGAAAACAGAGTTGTTCAGATGTGAAAAACATCAGGTTACCGAGGTTTTGACTTCTTGTGATCATTAGGGATTTAGCTTCACAGATCCCTGGGCTACGCTTTTACAGACTAGCAAATAACTACAAAGCAGCTCCAATGACAGAAGAAGTACCAAATCCAGATCAGTGGTGTAACCAACGTATAGAACTAATAAATAAATCAACTTATGGGTATACAAATATAATTAAATGTTACACAAATTGTAATAAAATGCATCAATAGGCATTTAATACAGCACACATTCAACTCACCTCAGTTATGTACTGCAACTTTTTGCGTGGTCTGCTAATGCCATGTCGTAGAACTCTTGTCAGTTTTTACAACACTCAGTTCTTTCTCAATTGATGTATGCTAAATTTGAAAGTTTCGAAGTTGAGAATTTCTCTTTATAAACGATAAACTCTACTGAAGCACTTGTGGTTGGATAATTGTTTTCATGTTTGCCAGGCCATTGTAACCGTCACCCCACTTTGCTCATTTCCTCTCTTACAGCAGTAGTAGCATTGTTGTGACAGTATTGTAATTCTGGGTGTACGGCTTGCTCGTTGGTATCCATTCTTATATTTAAGCGTTAGTGTGCACGTGGCGGAAACTTCTTTTGACATCGTAGCTGTGGTTGGAGTGGACACGTATTCTGCACATTAACAAATGAAGACCACGGGAAGAGAAGAGGGATGTCAAGATTTACAACATTTTCAGGAGGGCAAATTTAAAGTTCGAAACTAATTTATTCAAGAACTGTATTACAAGTAAAAACTACCACATTTCATTTTGAAAGGATGTTAAACTAGCAATCAATATGTCAAATATAATAGCAATCCCATTATTTTAGTGCTGTAATCAACAATGTTGGATTAATGTTATACAATTTGTGATGAGGAGGAACGTTACAATCTGAAAGCCACATTATTAATGTGACATGCTATTAATTAAAAAGAGATAATTATACTTAATTATATCATAAGCTACTAGTAATTAAATATTAAACTTAAATACATTATTATTTTAAGCAATGTTAAGCCTAACACTGTAATCAGTAATATTTCAGTTTTACTCTAACATTATTGTTTAACTACTTTTATTTATGAAATTAGCATTAGTTTGTATTGAAGTTCTACTATGCCTCTAGCACTTCTGGTTTCATCAGACACTTCTCTTTGAAAATTATCATGTTTACCCCTCATGTCTTTGGAGATTTTTCGGTCGTCTTGAGAGCCTTTTATAATCTCTAAACCTTCTTCTTCGAAATCCCATGCAAGGAAATAAATGTCCGTATAACATAATGTCTCAAATCGCCCTTATCTGTGTGAATATGAGTTATCATGAAATATTCCTTCTCTTGCAATACTATTAATTGATATTATACTGCATAAATAAGTATCGTGTTCTTCCTTAGAATACTGGCATTGAAGCTTTAGATAATAATCATGCGATTATTTGCCTTAACCTCTTCAAGACATAAGTCTTTTGCAGCTATGATATAATCCTGTTTCATTAGTAGACAGCCTCAACTTTTTCATTACGTCTTGAACTCGTCCAGTTTTCTTTCTTTTCTTGCTAGACATCACACACGAGCCACTTTCAGACATTGTGGCTTAATACAAATAAGATTAATATTATCACACAATGATGTATTGCTAAGAACGCAACCAGCAATGTAAATAATGGATTTCATTATTTGAATTAAAGCAGTGTTGCCAAGTCAGCAACATTAGTTCATTTCACTGCCAATGTAACAGCAAGGACGTTGCACCTTCTTTTCGTGTTTGATATGAACATTCCCGCTTTTATTCCTGTACAGTAAAATTTCAAATCAGTATACTGCAATAACTATGCACGTTTAATTCATATGTGATAGTGAAATACCTTCTTCTACCCATAAACCTTCAAATTGTATCATCTCAATTTAAGGGAGAAAAAAAAGTGGCTTTCCCCTTTTCTTCCTGTTGTTCTCAAATACAAATAGAAAATAATGTATATGAATGCAGATGCATATAATACATGCTTGATCCCGGTACAAAATGTACATTACGACGACACCTCCATAAACGAGTATTATCGTCTCAAGAAAATTCCAACTCAGCAATTTCCCTTTTCGTGACAAACTAAACCAGCGACAAAACCCTGACCCTGCACAAAACCGATTAATTCCCATGCGGAGTACACGTTTCGCTATTCTGATGTGACTTTGGCAGCTTAAAACAGACTACCATAAATTTTGAGAAGTTAAACAGTACCCATAGAATTTTAATATAATGAGCCCCTGGCTCGGCGAGACTCTTGAGTACAAAACATTTCGTAATTTTCAGAATGTAGCTGCGAGAAACAATAGTAAAAACAATATCACTTTGTGGCACTATAATATTATTATAAATGTAGAATACCTTTAGGCATAAAAAATAACAAAATGGAACAAGTGAAAGTCCGTTAACCCAGCTGTCAGTCGCCTCCTAAGAAATCGGCGATTTACGCCATCTCTAGGATCAGATACACCAATTGTGAATTTCGTCTCAACTGTTCCCTGCTAATTGAAGGAATTCAATTCCCTAAGGATTTCTGCACTAATTCAAGCACAAACAGTTGCCCATAGAAATGCTGTTATTAAATCTATCTCAAAAAAAACAAAAAACAAAAAACAAAAAAAAAAAAAACAGCATTACCGACAGCATTTCCTACAAGCTGAAGTGGAAATTATTCGAAATAATTAGTTGCAACCAACATTCCATTGAATAAACTAGATAGTGTAGAATTTCGCACTTTCTTAGAAAAATATTCCCTCTTAAAAGTTCCTGTTGAATCAACAGTAAGTGGCCGCGCCGTGGCCGAGTGGTTAGACCACTCGCCTCTCACCTGGACGATCCCAAGCGCCACATGTGAGATTTGTGGTGGATAAAACGGCGCAGGGGCTGGTTTCCTCCGGGTTCTCTGGTTTCCCCTGCCATCGCATTCCACCGGTGCTCCATCTTCATTCCGTGTATCATCAGTGTCATCGCCTGCGGTGCCATTTGTAGTAAAAACGGGCGTTTAACACTATAAAAATCAACAAGGAGAAACTACCTTGTTTATGAAGAGGTAAGTTTAAATTTGTATTTAATTAAATTAGTTTGTGTATCAACTACCCAATATCTTGAGCTTTAAAAATTTATCAATTATTTAAAACTTTTAAATGCATTATACAGAATATTTTCAAGTGGAAACAAAATTATGTATGGCTTATAGTGTCACGGGGTTTGATTTAGTTTAGTTTATGATCATGAAGCATATAAAGTGAGACTCTAAATTACACCCCAGATCTTTACAAATTTAAATAAAATAATTCTTTTCACGTAATTCAAGACATAAGAGTCGATATCGGCGACTCAAACTTCTGTAGATGAAACAACCGACTCGTGAGGGAGATTTATTGCCAACGTCATCGTAGGAAAAATGACAGAATCTGAACCAGGAACACTTCATCTCATTGTCTCCAGGATATTGGAACTAACAAACCATTTGACGTTTACTAGGATTGTCGTGATGCATTACGTGCTTTGTGGCCTGCTACAGAAAATGAGGAAAAGCTCTTGATAATAATTACAGATATAGCAGCAATACATACTTGAGGCTGTTACGTAAAGCTTTGCAGGTATTTTATCCTTAAGTCAGTTCAAATGAATTGTTTAGCACATGCTCTTCACCGGAAATTTGAGCGTATTTTTCAAAAGTACATGCTTTAATTTCCTCTGTGAAAACAGTGTTTGTGAAGGCGCCATCAAGAGTATATTATTTACTGATACGATGCAATATACCTGTTTACTCCCAGAACCAATCCTCACGAAACGGGGAACATGACTCTATATTACAGTGATCATTCGGAAAATGTGAAAAACATGCCAAATTGAAACAACAAATGTTGCTGCAGTTAGTGCTTGAAACGATAACAGTCTCAGGCTAAATTGGTGTTTTTTAGGACCTACTTTAGTAGATTTAGTTTGGAAGAAAAAGGGATGCCTTTATCTTCTGCCCTGCTGGTATACGAAACAGCTGTCGCCGGAGACTTACCAGGAGAAAAAGGAAAGTCTCTTCGTGACAAAATTGAGAAAATTGAAATAAGGAATACAGGTTTAATGTTTCTTCGGGATTTGAATAAAATGCTACAAGGGGAATCTGAAAAAGAACTTAATGTTTATTCTGTAAGTGACATAACCTCTTAACTTACTGTCCTCTGACTTCGTATGAAGTAGTCATATAAAAACATTTTAAGGAACAGAAGGAAATCGTTTCTTCCAGAAAACTCTGAAAAATGTTTAATTATCTAGTTCAATAAAAACAACTAGCACTAAAATATATTAGGAGTATATTAATTTTGATAATGCTGAGTTTAAGAATACATTTACAATTTGATTATTTCATCAAGATTAATAAATGTGAGAAAGTTGAAATAATGTGCTTTATTTTGTATTAATATTTTAAAGTTTTAGAGCATTTTTATTAGATTTTTAGTGAAATGCATGCATATATTCATACTTTATAGTGCATATAAATCGGAGCTTCAGTTATGACGCAGTTCTGCAACCGTAAAACTATGCACAAACAGTCCCCTGACAATGTGGCTCTGTTGGTAATCCAGCAATGAGTGTTCATCCGGTATATTTTGTGGCTTCAGACGTCAACGCTGGTTTGGTCACATTTCATTCTATATCTATATTCGAGGCTATTCCTAGTCTTTCCTTCATGTTTACCATATCTAAGCGATTTGCGCTTCTCCCTTTGTGCCTTTTAACGCAAGTGAAGGGGAATTGATAATAATGGAACCTAGTGCGAAAAGGCAACTGGAGGCCCTCTTTCTTCTTCTTCTTCTTCTTCTTCTTCTTCTTCTTCTTCATCGTCATACTCCTTGTCCTTTCTCCTCTTCTTTCATGCGTTTCAAAGCATGCCACTCGCGTTGCAAACGCTCGATGAAACAATTATAATATGGTTCTTGTAAATATATTGTAAACACATAAATGTTCCCTTTTTTACTTTCTCTTTAATGTGCTTAGAAGGTAGAAGAAGTATTGCATTCCATCCAAAAACTCTATTTCGATATTTCATCGGAAATATTATGTTTTTATATCTGATAAAAAGAGTTTTTTGATTCGATATGGAAATATTCAAGAAAATTCCTCCCCCCAAACGACCCTTTACGTGGAGCACTTTTCAAAAATTGTAATTTTTACTTTCTCTACATGTACTATGTACATAGTGTATAGAGGAAGTATTGTATTTCACCAAAAATTCGATACCAAGATTTTGCCGGAATTATGTTTTGAGGTCCACTGAGTCCAAAAACAGCATCTTTAGAAAAAGATCCGTGTGTGCAACTATGCCTGTGTCTGTGGGCAGCATAGCTCAAAAACGAAAAGTTAAGTACCAAACTTGGTATTTAAGTTTAGTTTCTCCCAAAGATTTTCAAGAAAATTCCCCGCCCCAAACCACCCTTTACAAGGAACATTTTTCGAATACTTTTCTCAAAAATGGTCTAACGATTTTGAGTAAAATGTAGTGTATTAAAGATATTTACATGAAAAATAAAATGTATATCTTGAATTTTCTGGGAAGGTAGGGCCTCTTTATTCTGATGAACACTCTTTTCTTAAGGCCTCTTTATTCTGGATGAATTTTGTATTACTAGTAAATCGTAAGAGATAGACAAAAACTTACTACACAAGAATGTAGATCACGTTAAAATACATAATTTATATCATACACATTTTTTGGTAGAGCTGACCATTTCTGAAATATTCCTTGTTATTAGTTTCAGATTTAAAATATTTGATTCTTTTCTCATACGGGAATTGTCAACTTCTAGCCGTACAAATAATTGCATAGTGACCAACTTTTAAAATATTTGACTATCGCTTTGGCTTATGGTATTCCTTTATTTCCTTTCTACTTACAAGGAAGCAAGTAATAAAACCATTTCTGCAAATGTTTATAACAATAATTCGTTACAGATATGTAAAGAAAGTCATGTGAATGAAACACATCAGATTTTTTTTTTTTCAAAAAGGGCTCTAACGTTTTTTATTAAAATAGCATATGTTTGAAATATTTTCATAACAAACGAAATGCATATCTTGAATTTTCTGGGAATAGCCTCTGAAGTAATGTTATTCTGGGTGACCTTTACATAACTGTTAAACCATAAAAGATACACAAAATCTTACCACAAAGAATATAGCCTTTCGTGGAGTTGAGCGTTTCCGAGATATTCCTAGTTTCTATTCCCCCACTTGGTCCCCTCTGACAAAGCTCCGGTTGCACTGCACATAAAAGGCTTATTGTGCTAAACAGTATTTTTAGTTTCACCGTCTTCTAGTCCTGTGTCCCTTAACAGAGCCCAAAAGCGTAATATAGTGATAGTCCTCTGGTTCCATAAAGAATTTGCCAAAGATTTTGTGTGTCCTTGATGCTTCACAGGAGCATACTATGATAGGCTGTTTCTATTTCACACTCTGGGTTACCTTGATATCTTCCTATTAAGGTAGGTAGGTGGTAGGTGCTTTCTCACTGGCGCACGCTCACCTGTTTTTAGCTGAAACTTACTGCAGCTTATCAGCAATAGATTTTCATGTTTTTAAATAAAAATGTCCCATGTCCGTTCCAGGTCAGAAGATGTATGTTACACCACTTATTTCTAACTGAACAGTTTTGTATTAGTTGCAAGTTCATCCGCTTTCTCATGTTCAATTCCCTTATGCCCTGGGACCAAATAAAAAAAAAAATGATATGTTTCATTCACATGATTTCTTCTATGCCTCTGAAACAAATTATTTTAATAAGCTTATTCTTCTATCTACATCATGCAAATCGAGATACACATTAACAGAAACGGTCTTATTACTTAGTTCCTTTATACGTAGAAGGGAAATAAATGAATACACTAGGCTAAATCGACAATCAAATGTTTTAAAATGTGGTTGCTATGGGATTGAAATTCGTTTCTTTGCGTGACCAAGCGTTGATAAGTTCCTGTAAAAGAAAGGTTTATTATTTTAAAACTGAAATCAATAACAAGGAATATCTCGAAAACGGCCAACGAAAAAATGTATATGATATAAATTGTATGTTTCATCGTGATCCACATTTTTTGAGGAATACGTTTTTCTCTATCTCTTGCGGTTTACCAGTTATGCAAAATTCAATAAAAATCATCCAGAATAAAGAGGTCTTAAGAGGCTATTCCCAGAAAATTCAAGATATAGGTACATTTTATTTGGCATGTAAATATCTTAAATATAAGGGATTTTAATCAAAATCGTTACAGCCATTTTTGAGAAAATAAAAATGTTCGATTTTTTTTTCAAAAATGGCGTGTTATTTATGGATGCTCTTTAACTGTTGTGGTTCTCAGCGTTCCATTCTATATTGGGCGTGAAAGACCGCTTAATTTTGCTCAGAGGCCTCTCCTATCAGGCTTGAGGTTCTTTTACGTGCCGTAAATCTATGACACGGGATCCACGGCTTTACTTCCCTTCCGAAAGAAGCCATGCTCAGGATTTTTACACCCGAAAAAATCCATCGTCCCCCGCCGGATTTGAACCCGCGACCTTGGGTATATGAAGTTAGCATGGTAACCATTACACGGAGGGCGACATTTTTTTTTAATTCTTTTTTTTTCATATAAAGGGTATTTTTGGGTAGGGGAATTTTCTGAAAATCTTCGTGTCGCATCCTTGGAAGATACTAAGTTTGGTGTTTAACGGTCTTTTCGTTGTTGAGCTATGCTGTCCATAGGCACACACACACGGACCTTTTTCCAAAAATGCTTTTTTGGATTCAGTGGGACCCAAAACATGTATTTCCGGTGAAACCTTGGTTGGAATACAATACAAAAAATCTGATGTGTTCCATTCACATGACTTTCTCTACATCTCTGTAACAAATTATTGTTAAAAAGCTTATGCTTCCATTTACTTCGTGCTAATCGAGAAAAAAATTAGCAGAAATAGCGTTATTACTTGCTTCTTTGTAAGTAGAAGTGAAATAAGGAGTACCATAGATTAAAGTGATAGTCAAAAGCTGGTTGCTATGTGACTGAAGTTATTTTGTTTCTATGGACACGAGTTGACAAATTCCTGTATGAGAGAAGTAGGTTTTTCAAGGCTGAAACCAACAACAAGGAATATCTCAAAAACGATCAACTCCACGAAAAATATATATAACTTAAAGTGTGCATTTTTACGTGCTCTACATTTTTTGTGTGATAAGTTTTTGTCCATCTCTTACGGTTTACCAGTTATGCAAAATTCCGTAAAATTCATCCAGAATAAGGTAGTCTTCAGAGGCTATTCCTAGAAAGCTGAAGATATACATTTTATTTGTCAGGTAAATATTTGTAATATACGATATTTTAATCAAAATCGTTAGAGGCATTTTAAAGAAAATAAAAAAAATTCGAAAAAAGTTCCATGTAAAGAGTAGTTGGGGGTGGGGGGATGTTTTTTGAAAATCTTCGTGTCGCATCCTCGGAAGATACGAAACTTAAAAACTAAGTTTGGTTTTTAATGGTCTTTTCGTTTTTGAGCTATGCTGTCCACAGACACACACACACACACACACACACACACACACACACACATACACACACAGAAAGAGAGACAGACACACACACGGACTTTTTTGTAAAAATGCTTTTTTTGTATTCAGGGGGTCCTAAAACATGCATTTCCGGTGAAATCTCGGTATCGAATTTTTGGGAGGAATACAATACTTCCTCTATACACTATGTACATAGTACGTGCAGAGAAAGTAAACAAAAAATCTGATATGCTCCATTCACATGTTGGGCCGCGCCGTGGCCGAGTGGTCATACCATTCGCCTCTTACCTAGATGGCCCGGGTTCGATCCCAAGCGACCTCAGGTGAGATTTGAGGTAGACAAAGCGGCGCAGGGGTGAATTTTCTCCGGGTTCTCCGGTTTCCCCCACCATCTCATTCCACCGGGGCTCCATCTTCATGTGTCATCAGTGTCATCACCTGCGGTGCCAGAGCAGTAAAAGCGGGGCTAAACACTACCCCCCCCCATTCATATGACTTTCCCTACCTCTCTGTAACAAATTATTATTTATAAGCTTATTCTTCTATCTATTTCAGGCTAATGTACATAAACATTAGCAGAAACGGTTTTATTACTTAGTTCCTTATAGGTAGAAGGGAACAAAGGGGATACACTAGGCTAAGCCGACAGTCAAATGCTTTAAAATGTTGTTGTTATGGGATTGAAATCCAACTCTTTGAGTGGTCAGGTATTGACAAGTTTCCTCATGAGAAAATTATTAAGTATTTTAAAACTGAAATCAATAGTAAGGAATATCTTAAAAACGGCCAACTCCAGGAGAGAAAGAAAGAAAAAAAAAAAAAAAAAAAAAAAAAAAAAAAAAAAAAAAAAAAACAACTGCATATTACATAAATTGTGTGTTTTAACGAACTCTACACTTTTTGTGTCTGTCTCTTACGGTTTACCAGTTACAAAATTCCACTAAATTCATTAAAAATAAACAGGTCTTCAGTGGCTATTCCCAGAAAATTCAAGATATACATTTTATTTGTCATGTAAATATCTTTAATATACGAAAATAAAAAATTTCGAAAAAAGTTCCATGTAAAGGGTAGTTTGGGGTAGGGGGATTTTCTTGAAAATCTTCGTGTCGTATCCTTGGAAGATACTGAAATTAAATACCAAGTTTGGTTTTTAACGGTCTTTTCGTTTTTGAGCTATGCTGTCCACAGACACACACACATGAATCTTTTTCTAAAAAAAACATTTTTTTTTTGGATACAGGAGACCCTAAAACATATATTTCCGGTGAAATCTCATTGTAGATTTTTTGGTTGGAGTGCAATACCTTCTCTACCTATGTACCATGTACTAAGTAGAGAAAGTAAAAAATAAGATATATTTACTTTGATACTCTCATCTAAGATTTTTATTTTGCACATTTTAAAATGACAAATACTTTGGTTTGAAAAACCGTGGTGTGCAGACCCAGCCAGTTACAGAAACTCTTCCTGGGTCTAATGCCGAAAACCCCCCGAACCCGTTCCCGAGTCTGTTTTTGAGCCGTCTGTAAACCAGGTCAAAGAACACCCAGGTAATTTCTGGTTAGTTTCTTCACATAAGTTCTCTTTAATTGTAGCCTTGAATTTCTTATGGAAGTGGAATGTATTTCTGGTGTAGGTAGCGTTCGTTTCTGTGTTGAAACGTGCGCACGTGCGTGCGTGTGTATGCGTGAACATGATAACTCAAAAACGAAAAGTCCGTAAGATATCAAACTTGGAATTTAAGTTTAGTAACTTCCAAGGATGCGATACGAAGATTTTGAGTAAGATCTCCCACCCCAAACTATCCTACATGGAAAAAATGTCGAACGTTTTCATCTTCTCAAAAATGGCTCTAGCGATTAAAATACCATATATTATAGATATTTGCATAACAAATAAAATTTATATATTGAATTTCATGGGAACAGCCTCTGAAACCCTCTTTATTCTGGATGCCTTTTGCTGAATTTTCTGGTAAATGGTAAGAGGTAGACAAACATTTATTACACCAAAAATGTAGGTCTCGATAAAATACATATTTTGTGTCATATTTTTTTAAGGACTTGACCATTTCTGGAGATATCACATGTTATTGGTTTCAGTTTTAAAATACTTAACACTTTTTTCATACGGAAATTTGTCAACTCCTGTCAATGCAAAAAACGGATTTCAACCATATGACGACCAGCTTTTAAAACTCGCCTGCGGTGCCATAAGTAATAAAAGCGAACGTTAAACACTATCGAGAGAAAAAAATCGTTTAAAAAACTATCGCTTTAGCCTAGTGTGTGCCCCTATTTCCCTTCTACTTAGGATGCAAGTAATAAGACCATTTGTGCTAATATTTATCTCGATTAGCATGAAGTAGGTAGAAGAATACGCTTTTCAAAAATAATTTGTTATAGAGATGTAGAGAAAGTTATGTGAATAGAACACATCATACTTTTTTAGTTTGCTGCAGTCTATGGAGGCCACTTTATATTTTATTTATTTATTTTTAATTTTTGTATTCTATTATTTGTATAACTACCGCGGTCATATCAGGGGCTTGCAATTTGTGAAACAGGTCTGTATTAGCTGTAGGTTGTTGACATTGGGTTATTCATTTTATACCATTAAACTTAGGCACGTTCACTCTCGCATTCATGCGTTTATGTGAGGGATAGGGAATAATTCTGGTTAAAGAAATATTCCCCGCCAGCCGGGAATTGAACCCTCCCCTCTAAGTGAGAAGTTAGCTCGCTGATAACTCGTACACGGAGGCACTTATGCCTCCCCCTCATTAAGATATCCAAAGGGGTCAGGCTCAAGATTGCTTCCATTGCTACAGTAGGGGCTATATACCTTGCCCTGGTTGTAGCTAGGCAGCCCATCCGTTGGTTCCTGTTTAGATTAGTTCTGGTGCTTGATTATTGTGTGTTAGTCCAGCAGTAATGATACAGTAATGATGATGTGAGTACTCTACATATAGCCAATAAAACATTGGTGTCAATTTTAAAAGTCTTACAATTTTGTTCGGATGGGAAATCAAGCAAACAACAGAATATGAATGCAACATATAGCGACCAGCTCTTGAAAGGTTTGACTATCGCTTTAGCCTAGTGTATTCCCTTATTTTCTCATATCTTCAAGGAAGTATGTGACAAAAGTATTTCTGCCAATGTTTATATCGATATGCGTGGAAGTGGATAGAAGAAAATCTGGTGTTCACATGACTTTCTCTACCTATTCTGTAACAAACTATTGTTACAAAATCTTTTCTCTCTCATACACATACATGCGCCAAATTTTCTAAAATGTTTTCTCCCCGATTCTGGGGACCTTAAAACTCTATTTTCTGTGAAATCTCGATCTCAAATTTTTGGGTAGAAGCCATATCTTCTTTCCTTACTGGGTGTGTACGTGGCAGAGAAAGTAAAAGCATGAACGTAAAAATAAAACTGATGTGTTACATTCACGTGACTTTCTCTTCTCTTTATCGTTTATTAGTTGGCACACAAACTTTTCTATGAAAGCTGATTTATTAGGAAAATACATCTTCGTGAGAGTAATTCGTCAATGCCTGGGAAAAGGGGTTAAAAAATTACATTTTCCAAACTGTCATGCTAATAATTAACCTAAACATTAGTACCAATAAAGTTACCAAAATACGATCGTAGCTGCACCTGACTCTGGCGCGCGGGTCTTGGTGTCGGGTACCAGCAACGTGGGGATTTTCTTCCACGCTGGGAGGCCTCGGTTCGTGTTCTTTCATCATCACCATTATCATCATCATCATCTTTCAGAAGGAGAATGGTAACCCCACCGCGCTATCATCCTTGCCTTAAGGCCTGAGGTCGGGTTGTGGTCTCTCCCAAAATTCTGTCTGGGCCATTCGACTTTCGGGTTGCATACTCGTAATCTTCATCATCATCATCCATTACCCCCGACAACGGTGAATTTGTTTGCCTACTAAATGAGCCTTACTACGACGACGATGATGATAATCCTTTCACTCCTCGGGTAAGCATATGGCCTTAATGAACGCACGCCAGCGTATTCTGTTCTTTGACAGCATCTTAATTTCCTTCCGGCTATTTCCTGAAACTTCTTTCTCTTTTTTGACTGTGCTGTGCCATGTAATTCTTGGTCTACCTGATCTCCTACCTAGTTGATCCTTGGGGGCCCAGTCGAAAGCAGTTTTAGCTATACTACCATCTTCTCTCCTCATCATGTCTGATGCATTTCAATTTCCTATATTTCACCTCTTTCCCAACTTCCTGTTGGTTAGTTATTTTCCACAGATTCTTATTTGAAATGGTCCTTGGCCACCACATTCCCATGATTATTCTCAGACATCTATTATTAAACACCTGTAACTCCTTAGCAATTGAGCTAGTAACTTTCCAAGTTTCACATCCATATAGGTAATAAGACAAATATCACATTCGTATTAAATGTTCCAACTTTCAATTTTAAGGATATTGGTTTTGATTTCCATAGGGAGGATAACTGTGCAAAAACATATTTTGATTTTCTAATTCTAGCATTGATATCTTCATCTGAACCTCCGTTTTTAGATATGACACTACCCAAATAGGAGAATTCACCAATCTCTTCAATCTCCACATTTCCTGGTTTGATTTTAGTGTCTGTTTTACTGTGTATTCTCATAGTTTTAGTTTTATCTATGCTTATGTGTAATTTCCAGTCTTTCGTTTAGTCCCCATTAGATACCTCTCCTGCGTCTGTTATGCGCTTTTTTCAGAATGTCATCTAGTACCAAGATAAGCAATAGTGGTGACAGCAAACAGCCTTGCTTAACTCCATCCAAAGAGGGAAAAGGTGGTGATAGTTTGCCCAGGTGTGACATAAAACAAATCTGATTATCATACATATCTTTAATTATATTTATGATTTTATATGGAATTCCAATTTTTTTTAGCTTTCCCCATATAATACTTCTGTTAACTGAATCAAAAGCTGTAGTAAAGTCTATAAACACTAGATATGATGGACTATTCCATTCCAGAGATTGTTCCATAATTATTCTCGCTGTATTTGTAAAGTCTGTACAGTATATTTTAGCTCTAAAACCATACTGTGTCTTTCCAAGTGTCTTATCTACTTCACTCTTAATACGATTCAGAATATTCTAGTAAACATTTTACTGGGAGTGGGTAGTAAATTAATACCACGCCAATTGTCACTTACAGATAGATTTCCTTTCTTGGGTATTTTCACAACTATGCTCTTTCCCCATTCTAAGCCTTACTTATGAATACACACTATTTGCGATTTTAATTTTGATTCTTAAATTATATCCTAACAAAATTGCTTGGTAACATAACTATCAATCACGGTTTTTCTTGTCAAGAACAATTGAGAATTTTGAGTGCTATCAGTTCAACTCTGCAGAATGTGGCTTAATGTTTAAAATAGGTATTTTCTACTCTCAGGTATGCCAAGAAAGTAGTTTGGCGGTTGGAGGCCTCCCTTGCTAAAAATGAAAACGTGATAGTAAAATCCTAATTTCAAGTACTACACCTTAATCTGTGAATATTAAATTGATTTTGAAAACATTAATTCAAATTTATCACTTGAATTATTTATAAAATGGGTCCCTATACATAACGTCAACCTTAATATTTTTCTAGCTGCGCTCCAGGGATATGTTCACTTGTACTATTTTAACAATAGGGAAAATACCCTTTCCATAATGGTGAAAGATACTTCAACTGTTACTATCTGTTTCATCTATTTATTCTCGAAATTTTATTAGTCTTTTATGGTGATATAGGCTTAATTATTTCAATAATGTTGAATGGTGTATTACGAAATTTAACAATAGTGTTAAATTCAAATTGCCAGTATATTCATATTATGTTAATTTAATATTTGTGAATTGGAAACGCTCATTTTACCTTATTCATTTATCATCTTAGTAATTAACCAAAACTGCCGGTTGCTATGTAAAGGAGTCAAACCAAGGAAGCGGTGTGAAACTTTTGTAGAAAACATTTGAATACTCAGTTTGGAAACTGAGATGTGTATGAAGTAGTAAATGACAGAGCGAAAAAATAAGCCAGAGCAGAATAAAGGAAAACTAATTATTGGAAAGTAATAGTGTTTTTTAGGTATTGTCTTTGTTTATGTGGTTAGTTTGTAACCTCGAAAGTCATGCTGAGCAATCGTGTTAGACAAAGCTGCGTCGCAAAAGAAGAACAAAAAAACAGAAGGAATAAAAAGAATAAAATGCCGTTCACGACCTGATCATCTTGTTTAGCGATCTTTGTACTTCCCACCGCATGATTCAAACGTGGTAGTCAAACAAGGTCAAGTGGGCGTTTTCATACTTCAGTATGTGTTGAAGTTGCCTTGCTTTTATTGTGCTTCATATCTGGATTCCGCTACGTTTAAAACATTGTGCTGTTGCTTTAGTTCATTATAATAGGATAGACTACCCAGCGCGTTATATATAACTTTAGAACCAGATTTTGCATTGCTTCGGCGAGTGCGATTATTAGCCTGTGGTGCTGGTGTTCCCTATCCGCCCTGCCCCTCGTATAGTCACATCCTGCCTGTGTTGGTCGCATACAAAGATGGCAACTATGCTGAGTAGGACCGTGATTCTCGGCGAAACGTTGGTGAAAAATAGCGGCCCTAAGGTAAGTTTAATGTATACTGAATTGCGTGTAATATTTCAGAACGAATGCTTTCGCAGATCTGAATACACCAAACAATACATTTTTGTATTAATAAACAAGCTGATGTAAACAAACTTGATTAAAAACTTCCGCATTTAGGGCATTAAAGGTCAGAGCAGATTTAAGAGACTATGGTTAATCGGCATTTGTGATAATGATTGACATTAGATAACATAGAGCTCACTGCCCTTTAATCTTTCTTTAGCATATGATAAGGTTAGATACAAGTGACATTTGGTTAAAAACGTGTTTTTAACCATTTGGATAAAGCAACTAATTCAGTGTTAAAAATACCTCTTTTTTTTTTTTTCCTTTATTTTTTTAAACAGATTCTAGGAGTCACACCATCTAAATGGAATCGTCAGCAACAAAGAAATTTAAATGTCCATGAACATATAAGTTATTCCCTCCTACAAGAATATGGTGCTCCAGTACCCAAATTTGGTGTTGCCAAAACTAAACAAGAAGCCAAAGAAATAGCAAAAAAATTAAACATTAAGGATATTGTTCTCAAGGCTCAAGTTCTAGCTGGTGGTAGAGGAGTGGGAGCTTTTAAAAATGGCTTTAAAGGTGGTGTGAGAATGGTTAGCAGGTAAGTAAGTATAATTCTGCTTTACAGGTGACCATTATGCAAGGTTCTTTAGAACTGGTTGGGATTTTAGGAATCTCGATTATGAAGGTACATTACTGAATGTTTACAATTGGAAAACATTATGTTTTTTTTTTAACCCAGAAAGTCATTTTATAAGTTGGGTTAACCATAAGTTGTTCAATGTAAATCTTACAGTTGCCTGATAATTAGGGTCCAGAATTTTATGCTTATAAATAATGTATCAGTTTCTACCAATTGGTCTTATAAATAATTACTTTGAAATTTATGGGAATTTTATGACTTGCATAATTCACATATTACATAGATAAAAAATCTGATGTGTTTGATGCACATGACTTTCTCTCTTTCCAGACTATTCTTACAAAAGATTATTCTTTCATCTACACCACACTAATTGAGATTACTTGCTTCCCTGCAAGTAGAAGGGAAATAAGTGAATGCACTAGACTAAAGCGATAGTCAAATATTTTTAAAGTAGTTTACTATGTGAAAAAGTTGAAATTTGGTTCTCTTTGCGTGGTCAGGAGTAAAACTAAAGAGATGAGATGAAAGACACGTTCCTGTTTGTGAAAAGTTTTAAGTAGTTTAAAATTGAAACCAATAACAAGGAATATAGTTTTACTTAACCAACCAATTTAAAAAATAAAAACACAATGAATTACACATTTTTAAAAATTAATCACACTATTTTATATATTCCTCAAGATATTGTAGATATTTCACCTTAAAATGTCATAATTCCTATATAACAAATTGTATACATTCAGATACTCAGTATATCAGTAATACTCATCAAATTTTTCTGTATAACAGGCAAATATCCTTTTAAAGTAACAGTAATTACTAGGGCCCAGATTTGTAAGTAAATAAATGTTTTATGTACATACCTTAAACAGTTTAATATCCTGATCTAGGTCCAAGAAGTGTATTTGCAAAATTTTATTTTGCATAAAAATGCATATTACCTTAAAAAATATAGGTATGTGAATAGATATTTTTGACATTTGCCTCATAGATACACATTTTAGTACTTTTCATGTTTGGAAAAATACATATTTTTGATACTATTTCCCTCCAAATATGTATATTTTAGCTTTTTCCTCATTGTGTTTTACAACACAAAACTCAAAATTTATAATGAGAGTGATGAGGATTCTTTAGTCATATCACTTTCTATCTGCAGATTCAGTTGCTTGTGCGAGGTAGTCAGAATTTTACTCCAAGATTGCATCATAGATGTTTGTTAAACCTGGTTAACCAGTGATGTAATATAATGAGCTCAATGCTTTGTAATGTGTCCTGTTACTTTAGTTACAATCAGATCACAAAAGCAGTTGTATGGTTGAATCAGTAGTGAGAATTAAAACTGCCAAAAGTGAAATAAGAGTGTAAGTGAATGTTTGCGTCAATACATGCTGGTGTTTAAAAACACTTTTGCCACTGATGGGGAAAATGCTATTTTGCCAGTCTTGTATGAAATCTGTTAATGCGGATCAATGTTCCCAGGTAGTGCAACATATTTCAGGAATTAAGCATATAGCAGCTGTGTCACATACTTCTATTATCCTCTTGTTCTGATACACCAAAACATTCAGAATTTTATTCACATATATGTAAAGCATTTATTTCAGCAGAAATTTCCCTTTATAAGGTAAACAATCCCAAGCGCAGAAAGTTTCTTACTAAATATACAAAATAAATCTTCCTGACAAGTCAACTCTGAGGAAAAATTATATTGAGTCATAATAAAGTCCATTTTTAAAAATTAAAACATTTGGGTCACTACTGACAAAACTATCTATGTCAGTGGTAAAAAAGTTAGAAAGTAATTGTAGGTGTATTATAAATTGACAAAAAATGTCACAACAAAAATTCTTGCTAGTCTGTAAAGAAATGCCGACTGCAAATCATAAAGGGTTTAGTGAAGCTTTGGAAACCTTGTGACCGAATGCTGTAAAATATGACAATGTATTACTTCTGTTTATGGACTCTGCAGCATACATGAAGAAAGCCACCCAAGGTCTTAGTGTAAGCATCCCGAAAATGATTTATGTTACTTGCGATGTTCATGCTCTATAGATTGTGTGAAGTAGCCTGAATGTGTTTATGCTAATGTGGACAAGCTATTTTCTAATGGAGAAAAAGTGTTCGCAAAAAGCCCCATCATGGGCTGATATTTTAAAAAATAAACACTATTTTTCATTGCTGCCTACACTGGTAGTCAAGTTTTGGGGTACTTGGTTTAAAGCCCTGGTATATAAGGCAATTTAAAATGCAATTTGGTATTTGTATCTTCAAATTTTGATTTCTTAATTTGTTTAATGAACAAACTAGAAACTTCTGTTGACTTATTAAATAATTCAGTTAATGAAGTGCAGTTTGCTGAAAAAAAACTTTACACCATCTCAAGTCCAAAAGCAGAAATTCTAAGAAACATTTTCAGGCTTTGTATGAGAAAAACAAAGGCTGTAAAGTTGCTAAATTTTGCAAGAGCAATACATAAGTGAACTTGAAAATTATGTCTGTTGGTGATATTATCCTCTTCAAGTATACAAGATTGACACTGTGTGTTGTAGAACATTCAATTTCCCAATATAAGGTATTACTCAAAGATAATGTCATGTGATGTGAATGGAACACATGTAATTCCATGAAATCTTTTTTCTGATGCTTTTGCAACAATTCTGATGTACAGTTTTCTTTCAATGCTCACTTTGGCTGTGATGCACGCTCTGAACTTCCTGTCAAAACTGAACTCACCTAGCTTGTGGCTGTCCCTTAATAGCCTTTGATGACATGGCCAGAAAAGCAAACATTCTAGCATGGAATTATCTTCCAAAGCTTTGAGGTAGTTGTGCCACTCTTCATGTATTAAATCTCAAACACACGTGACAATGGCGGTGGAACTATGAAAAGCCAACCACACAGGCACAACACTTGCTCCATGATTGAAAGCAAGCCACTTACACATATGCAGCTATTATAAGCTAGCAAGACAGTCACAATAAGCTATTCCCAGAAATTTAAGATATTCATTTTCTCTACACATACTATGTACATAGTGTATAGAGAAGGTATTGCAATCCATCCAAAAATTTGATACAGAGATTCCATCAGAAATACACATTTTTAGTGTCTCCTGTATCCAAAAAAAAAAAAAGTATTTGTGTGTGTGTGCCTGTGAACATGATGACTCAAACGAAAAGTCTGTAAAATATCGAACTTGGCATTTAAGTGTAGTTTCTTCCAAGAATGAGACACAAAGATTTTGAGAAAAATCTCCTATTCCAAACTACCCTTTACATTAATTCAAAATCCTCTCGGGCTTCTAGCCAGGTAAAAACTTGGCTTGACACCGTTTCGTGTTTTCAGTTCACCCTGAAGACGAGGAAGATGCACTTCTTCGAAACGTTGGTGTCAAGCCAAGTTTTTACCTGGCTAGAAGCCCGAGAAGATTTTGAATTAACACGTCGCCAGGAACGCTTCAGTTCTTATTTTACCCTTTACATGGTAAAGTTTTCGAAAATTTAATGTTCTCAAAAATGGCAATAACAATTTTGATTAAAATACTATATAGTAAAGATATTCATATGTCAAGTAAAATGCATATCTTAAATTTTATGGAAATAGCCTCTAAAGACCTCTTTATTCTGAATGGATTTTGCGTAACTGGTTAACCGTAAGTGTTAGACAGAAGCTTATTACATATAAAAATGTAGATCACATTAAAACACACACTTATGTCATATACAGTTTTTTCGTGGAATTGACCATTTCTGAGTTATTCCTTTTATTTGTTTCAGATTAAAAACACTGTTTTACTTTTCTCACATAGAAAGTTGTAAACTCCTGGGCCTGCATAGAAACGGATTTCAACCACATGGCAACTAGCTTTTAAAAGATTTGACTTATAGTTTTAGCCTAGTGTATTCCCTTATTTTCCTTCTATTTACAGGAAAGCAAGTAATTAAGACAATTTCTGCTAAGATTTATCTCGATTATCATAAAGAGATAGCAGAATATGCTTTTTAACAGCAATGTAGAGAAAGTCATGTGAATGGAATACATCAGATATTTTTAATGTAAATGTCTTTAAGGTGTGGTATTTTATCAAATCTTAGATCCATTTTTCAGAAAATAAAAACATTTGTAAAATGCTTCATGTAAAGTGTAGTAGGGTTGGGGAGATATTCTTGAAAATCTTCATGTCGCATATTTGGAGGGTGCTGAATTTAAATACCAAATGTGGTATTTTGAGTTATGCTGTTTACAGATATGCACAGAGACCTTTTTCTAGAAAAACTTTCTATTTCTTATTCAGTGATTTCTAAACAGGTATTTCTGGTGAAATTTTGTATGTATGTATGTGCGTGCATGTATCAAAAGAGGGAAGTGAATTAAATACAAAAGTTGGTATTTAAGTTTAACATCTTCCAAGTAAGTGACACATTTTAAGAAAATCTTCCCCACTCTATATGGGGAAATTTAAAATGGCTCCTAAAAATGTTTATTAAAATTGTATGTTCAAGATATTGTCTTGATAAGAAATGTTGTTTTGAATTTTCTGAGAATATCCTCTTGAAGTTATTATTTTGAATAAAATCGTCATAAAGTCCATGGTGTTGGATGGTCTTCCGCTTCTTGGTGTATTGCAAACACTGCTATCGTAAAAGTTTTCTTTTCCCATAACCACAAGAATTTCTTTGTCAGTGCTGTCTGCTCAAACATACAACAAAATCACCTATGACAGATTTGATTGATTCTTCATTAATTTTGCATTCATGTAACCAAATACCCACTAAGAGCTCATTCGTGTAATTAATATCTTGCCTTTTACTAACAACTGCATTTACACAATTCTTAGCCTCAACAACGAAAGTCAAAAACAATCAACAGTTTAATATTTTAAATAAATTTGTGTGCTAATGACATCTATATTGATTCTGTAGTAAGATTTTCTTTCTCTCTTTATCAATTATGCAAAAGTCATTAACTATGAGAACCAGAGGTTATTCTCAGAAAATTCATGATATACATTTGATTTGACCTGAAAATACAGAATGTACTGTATTTTAATCAAAATTCTTATCACCATTTTTGAGAAAATAATTTTTAAACAAAGGTAGTTTGGTATGAGATTGTTTTGAAAATCTTCATGTCAAATCCTTCTTTTGCTATTGGCATATGGACTCTTATAAAAGGCTTTTTGTTTTTAAACATAATTTATTATTGTTTCATGGACCCCAAAATATATATTTCCAGTGAAATCTCAATATCAAAGTTTTGGGCAGAATCCAATACCTTTCGCAAACTATTATGTACGTTATAGATAACTTCACGGGATAGCAACTGAGTTAAATTGGAATCAAAGAAATCCAAGCTTTCAACCATCTTGTCTCTGTGGCCTTCGTCAGGGAACTTGGATTTCTCTGATTCCAATTTAACTTGGTTGCTATCCGGTGAAGTCATCAGTGATAATCAACACCGAGAAAGCATAAAATATTTAATTATTATGTACATGTTAGAGCAATAATGTGTGTGTGTGTGATAATATTATATTTCATGATGAACATGATGCTCCTTTTTGCTTTTACGGTGATTCAAATTTCATTATCGTATATCAAAAGTTGGTGGTCATTTATAATTTGTTTCCAGATTATTCAGCTTTTTGTTAATTCATGTTACCTCGTATCCCATCTAGTTCTAATAAATGAGGATGTTTAGTAGTACATGGGGCAGTGTAGAAATGCAAAATATGAGCAAATCACTTAAATTGCAGTATAGTTAAGGAGTTGGAGGTAATAATGGGTTTGCAGTGGGGCAACTGACAGTTATACATGATAGGCAAGATTGCAAAGCTCTTAAAAATACGATTATCTTTGTCAACCCTGAACTAGGTGCTTCATATTTATAGTTTATCATGGGAAGTAAAATTTAGGTACATTTCATGTTGCAAAACTATCAATTGATATTCACATTTGAAAGTATAGTATTGCTTTTACACCAATTCTTTTTCTTTCTCTTTTCCATGTTGTGGCAAAAGATCTGGCTCACTTCTGTGATGTGTTTGAGCCTTTGTAAACTTCCCAATTATACTTATCACATTTGCATAATGCCTGCCTTATAATATATTATTTTATGAAACAAAAATGCTCATTGACTGCCTCCATGGTCTAGTGGTCAGCGAGCTGACTTCTCACCTGGAGGTCACGGGTTCAATTCCCAGCTGGGGCAGGGAATTTTTCTTTAACTAGAATTATTTTCTATCCCCCATAGAATCTGGAAGTATGAATGTGAGAGTAAATGTGGTGTGTTTAGTAATATAAAGTTCATTAATCTAATGTTTCACATGTCATAGCCCCCAATATGACCATTGGTGTTAAAGGGGGCTATACAAATAAAACAATTAAAAAAAATGCTCATTATATACTTTTTTATATGTTTGGAAAGCATACTTAAATTGTGTTATCTTTTCATTATCAGTCCTGAAGAGGCAGAGGAAATAGCTGGAAAAATGCTTGGGCAGTATCTGGTTACAAAACAAACTGGAGCTGAAGGAAGAATTTGTAATGCTGTTATGGTTGCTGAAAGAAAGCATCCAAAGAAAGAATATTACATGTCAATTATGATGGAAAGATCTTTTAATGTAAGTGGTTCTTAACTTTTAATGTATAACAGGAATAGTATACTACCTGCGTCACTGACTTGAACAGATTATGACTAATCATAGAGATATACTTCCATGTTCTACTATAAAACTATAATTTTTAATTTATTTATTTAATAGTAAATTTTGAAGTGCCAGTTTTTGAACATTTTTGTTCCATCTATAGAAAAATAGTTATTTAATCCTGAAATATATAGTAATATATGTACTATTATTGTTGCACTCTTAGAGAACTAAACTTGATGTAAAAACATCAACTAGTCTGCTATAGGTGGGAAACCAAAGTAAACTTTGATATGGCACCTTAAATATGCACACTTGTGAGTTTTCTAGAAGTATGTTAAACATAGTTCTAACTTTTGATTAGTATAAAATAGTAAATAAAATGAATTGTAAAACTAAAGAAGGTAGTAACTTCTGTTCAATTCGCTGTGCTGTCTCTCACTCCTAGTCTGCATTCGTGTAATAACAATGGTAAACATGCTCGCTTCCTCAAGTGCTATTGGTTTGAAGAGTAATAGAGGCAAAAGTAACAGTAATGGTAATAATAGTGAAGCATTCTGAAGGTAAGTCGTTTAAAGTTGCTAGAGATTAATAATTGTGTTGAATATTTTTAACTAATGCAGGAGAATCCAACTGTCATTATGAATAGCATTGCTAATCTACAGATTATACAAGTGTTTCCAAGTGTAAGTTAAAACAGAATAAAAAACATTGTAAACACCAAGAAAGAAAACGGACAGATTTGTGTCATAATTAGAAAAAGCAGAAACATGTGGCACATTTTTTTTTTTTATCTAAGTCCAACACAAGCAGAATATTTTCAAGGTACAGCATTAGATTCTTATCTAATATATATTTAAAATTGTGTCTAACTATGGTTTCATGCCAGGGAAGGTTTTTGTAACATAACTTGAGGTCTACAGTCCTTTATTTTACTTTCTGCTCATATAGCCACACTGAAGAATGCGGTGCAATCAAATTATCCATCTTGTATCACTTAATGCAATGCTGCCAACAGTCTTTTTGTCGATAACTTACTTTCTGTATAACTATTCTAAATTATGATGAATAGCTAACCTAAACCTAATCACTATGTATTCCACAAGTTCCTGGAAAGGGTCTGCTGAACGATTTTTGGTGTCAATGTGCCACAAATGTGAGCATTAAATAGTCCTATCGAATGCTGCCCATGCAGAGATGCTGCTGTAGAGCTATTAGGATAATTATTTATAATAATAATAATAATAATAATAATAATAATAATAATAATAATAATAATAATAATAATAATAATAATAATAATAATAACTCTGTGGTCTTAGCATCCTTTCACCTGGAAGGTCATATCAGACGATGAAGAAAAAGGTGAAATGGCACTCAGATAAACTTGTGCTATGTGGAGCTTAAAGTAACATGACATTTGTCATCTCGGCATAATAGAAAACCCCAAAAAAACCTTAAATGGGTAAGTCACCCTAACTGTCATTCAAATTTGGGACTTCTTGAATATGAGGCAGTCCCCCAGATTATGAGGATGGGCTATTATTATTATTATTATTATTATTATTATTATTATTATTATTATTATTATTATTATTATTGTCATCATTATTGGTCTCAAACCGAACATTCCATTACCTCATATGACTGCTCATAAACTAAGCAGTGATGAGGGGAAAAAAAAATGTTCGAGCAATAGCTTGACATTTAAACTGTTCATGTCCAGTTCTACAAAGAATAATATAGTTAATTACTAGATAATTATTCATACCAAAAGTAATAAGAATAAGGCTGCTTTTTAACATTATCCTGCAGCAAAACTTGGGAAATGTGGGGTCCCATCTCATAAAGGGATGCAAGATGGCATTACGTTCAGGACATAACTCTTGTTCTCAGCAGACTCTCATCAAATAATTGTTGAAAACAGGTCTCTCTATCCTTGTCTTATTAATCAGATGAGCTATTTCTAAAATGTGTCTAAACCTGTTATAGTATGTAAGAATATAGCTGTTACTTCTCACACTATAATAAATTCTGCTCAATTGCATCCATGTGTCTATAAAGCAATAAAACCCAAGAGAAAACATGGTGAGGTCTTTTCAAAACTGACTGGTTGTTAATCTTTTCCATATTATTTGCTGAAAAGATATCTGGATTATTTGTAGCAGTTGGCAATGATTGTGACAAATGAATGCATGTTTGCTGCCATGCGAGAAGTAGTAGGGCTCATAGTCATCTGTTGTTTTTGTCTGTTTGTGCATGCGTATTGGTGAACCTTTGGACTTAGAAAAATGCCTGCCTCCTTGAGTCACATGTAAATTATCCCTCAATCCACCTATCATAAATTATTAATAAATTGGATTTAGTTTTGGAACTACAAATGAAGTGAATATAATTTTAATAGAGAGGATATTGTTTGATTTTACACCTTTCTCTGACAGTGATGCAGCTATAGATTAATATGATCTTTATTTTAATTGTGCTATATAAGTGTTCAATAAAGACCAGACTTCTCACCCGGAAGCCCTGGGTTCGATTCCCAGCTGGGGCAGGGAATTTTTCTTTAACCAGAATTATTCCCTATCCCCTGTAGAGTTTGAAGTATGAATGTGAGAGTGAATGTGCATGTGTTTAGTAATATAACATTTATTAACCTAATGTTTTGAACGTTTCACAAGTCAAAGCCGCCGATATAACCATTGAAGTTAAAGGGTGCTATACAAATGAAACAATAAAAAAAAATAAAGACCAGGTTATGTTTATAAATTATGGAAATGTGATCAATCTGCCGTCTATAGGCAAATATCTATACTAGCAGGTACCTTTAATTGTTACTACTAGCTATACTTTTCTGAGCCCCACCATTCTTTAACAGTGGCAGTTTAAAGTTGGTAAGGAGTGCAGAATGTCAGAAATGAGAGAACAATGCCATGCAATAAAGTTTTGTGTTTTATGATACAAGAATACTACAGAAACATTGAAGATCTGCATAGTCTATGGTGGGTCAACATTGTCTCATGCACTTGTTTCTTTGGCATAAAGTATTAAATGCAAAGTTTTTGAGGTGGAAGGAGGAGATGGAGCCTCCACCACCATCCTTACAGAAGTAACAATCAATAACTGCTGCCATCACCATGCACTTGGATCCCTTGTAATTGTTATGGAACTTGCAAATATATTAGACATTGGTGGGAAACACACATACACAATTATGTTAACAGCAATTACAAATTACTGGAAGGCAGAAAGTGAGACATTTTGGGTTTATTATAAAAAGCTATCCAGATGTTCACAAAATACTACAAATTTGAGACTTGATTGGCAAAATCCAGACATCTGGATAACCTTAACATAATGCAGCACATCCAGTATCTGATTTCCCAGCAGGATGAGGACCATTTTTAAATAGAGCATTTGCAGATAATTGTTGAAAATTTCAACCCATTTTTATCCTTGTATCACCATTGAAAGGCTAATTTCCTTTTGGTGATAACTGATAATGCTTTGTTTATCAGCTTTTTGAATGAGAGTTGCTGGGGCAGATACTTAACCATGTTTGCCAGTTTTAGGTCATTATTACATGTTCCTTTAGTCTTCTCTTAATTTGAATCTACTGAACAGTTTAATGCGCAGAATAAGGTGTAAAGGGAGGGGTATTTAGAATTTTGAATTTTCACAATTTACATTTGAAATGGCAACATCAATTTGGATAATTCTTTCATTACTGAAAAGTTGGTTTCTTTTGGTAATTGACAACCTGATTGTTGACAATTTTTAATAGCATGGAACTTTAGAGGGTTAGAGATTTGTAATATATGCCAACTTCTGTTTCATTGAAGAAATGTAGATTATTGCAACACAACTTAAGACATTTTTTCCAGGACAAATGGGTAAATGTAAAAAGTTAAGAATTTGGGTGTAGATATAAATGGTAGATGAAAAATAAACAAACATTTACACCATTTCCATTTTCTTCTTTATCATTACCATCACAATAGACAAATGAAAAACACATTATTCTATAATTTACAGCACATTCTACAGAGTACGCCTGAAAAAGATTGATACCTCATCAGGATTCAGTCTGCAAATATTTTTGAATGTTCCAAACTTAAACAAATAAGGAGGCAGACAGATGTCACAACGAAACTTCCTCAGTTGTTGAAAACTAAGCAGCTGTTCTGTGTAGTAGGTAATCTCTGCATTATCAGTTCATATACATGCACTAACTTAAAACTGACCTCAGATTGATCCTAGGTCCCAGCACTTCTATCCAGCTCACCTGATGGCATAATTTGCTTCATATTCATTGTAAAGCTAAGATATACAGCTTAGCATATTGAATGTTGTCATTGAAATAACCTGTGATCTTAATTATTTTATTTATTTATGCTAAGCTTTATACAGGTGAATATGACCGGTGTTCAGCCCTGGCTCTTTACCGGTCATACTCATATTTTACAATTATTAATTCTAGTTTATTACACCATTTTGTCTATTTACTGTCCATATCCATTTATTTTTCACTTTGCATAAGAATTGTCCAATCTTCTTACTATCTTTTTGAAACATTTCAACTACTACTACATTTCTATCTATTTTAAACCATTTCTTATTAATATACTCTTTTCTCCAAATTTCAGTCCCTTTACATTTAAATAAAATGTGTTCCATATCTTCATTTCCGCCACATATAGGACATTGATTTTGTGGAATACCTTTCCTTAAACCTTTTAATCTCCATACTCCTGCTTTCAGCCATGCAATACCTTCTCGCTCCTCTTTGTCACATCAATGTACTTTTCCCTTCCCCATGAGACTTTCATTGGTATATAGGAAACTAAAGATCTCTTTTCAGTTATTTCACTAAATATTTTTTGTATTTCTATATCCTCAAATCTTTTCCTTGCCAACTTCCAGAAGTTATTCACATTATTTTCTCTTCTTCTCCACATTTCCCCTAACCCACTACTTTCCAGGTTATTTCGAAGACAGTCTACCCATCCCTTGTTCTTTAAACTTTTCTCTTGATATACTAAACACTGTTTTAACAAATTCCTTTCTTCCAATTTCAATATTCTATGCCAAAATTTCAATGCCCTTTCCATAATCTTTCCCTTACTTGCCACTCTACCCAGCTCTATTTGTGCTACCTGCCTAACAGTTGCATTTGGTAACCCCAGTATTTCTTTGCAAAATTTCCTATGCACCTCATCTATGCCTTCCCATCCTCCTTCTAATCCCCATACTTCTATCCCATATAGCATTTTTGCCTCAACAACCATATTGTACACTTTTTCTAACCATCTAATATTTATATTAGGTGCTTTGTATTTGCAACTTCTAATAGCTGATAAAGCTCCTTTTCCTTTTGCCAATGCAAATTTCTTTTGCTTTTCCCAATTGCCACCACTATCAATTTTAACTCCTAGATAAATACATTCTCTCACTACCCTGTACTCCTTTTCATTCTCATTCTTCCATTTTTCATACTTGCTCAATTTTCCCCCTTTTTTGAACACTACAATCTGCGTCTTGTCCTGGTTCACTTTTAAACTCCACTCTTTACAGTAATTATTTAATGCTTGCAAGGATTGTTTCAAGCCATTCACTGTAATTGCACCAATAACTAGATCATCTGCAAACAGTAATCCTGGAATCTGAATATTATTAATTTAAATGTTCTATTTCTATCTCTAGGTGTTAAAGGAGGTCCGGATTATGAAAGCGCGAAGGAAGAGGAGGATTGTATACTATGCCTATACGTATAACATTTTCAACTATTTGTTTCTCCTCTAATACAATCCATAGTATTTCTTTTCTCCTTGACCAAGTTTCTTTAACTCCTTTACTTAACGTCTTCTTTACAAAAAAGCCTATGCCTCCAGATGCCCTCCCCTTTCTTGCTACCTTATCTCCTTTTATCCCTACAAAATCAAAATCCTTTACGTAAACCTGGTCCTCTTTTAACCATGTTTCAGCTACCGCGAGATAATCAAGTTTCGTCAATAATTGAGTTAAACTCCCCGCATATATTTTGTTTTTACTCCCTCACAATTCCAGAATCCAAGCCTCCTTTTATTCTCCCTTCCCTATTGTGAGCCTGGTCTAAATCTAAATGTTTCTAGTGTTCTTTTACTCCTTAATTGTATCCCTTCTCCGGAAGGAATAGCTTTATTTCTGTCTAAAACTAGAATGCTGCCATGTTCAGATGATATAATGCTGTGTTCTTCCCCTTCTGTATTCTCCCCGCTACTCTGTTGCCATGCCTTCTTTCCCTTCGAAGCCAAATTACATGCTGCTATTACTTCCCCTCTTCTCGGTGACACTATTTTCTTGGGTGACGTCACTCTGGTGGCTCCTCCTCCTGTTGCTTCCTCTGTTGACGTCATTACTTCGTCAGCTGTTACTTCTCTCGTAAGGATGTTGGATGACGTCCTATCTGCATTTGCCGTTCTCATATCCATGCTGACAGGCGGATTTCGGTTCAAACACACTTTCCCCGTCTTCACCCACATCCATTCCTTTTTGCTTGGACTTTGATCTTCGTGTTGTACTTCCTAAAGTTGGCGTTGACATCTGCTGAGTAATTTCCTCTGTGCCTGATTGGGGTTCTCTTAGCTGCTTCTTGTCCAGATGTGATTCTTTTCTCCGTCAATCCACAATTGGAAATTTCTAATATAAGCTCTTCTTCCCTGGGCTCTTGCTTCTTTCATTTTTTGTACCAAATTTCTTTGCAGAGCTCTCTTCTTAGGTGATAAATCTTTATTAATAAAAATGTCTGTTCCTTTTAATTTCTTGGCTCTTTTAAGTACTTCATGTACTAATTGGGCTGTTGCAAATTTCACTATAATTGCTCTCTTGCCAATTTGTCTTCCAACTCGATAAGCTTCAATAATTTCCCATCTATACAATTCCAAATTCAGCTTTTCCTTCGTTATTTCTAATATTTCTTCTGCTGGCCATTTATACCTTCTTTCCTTAACTCCTATGAACACTAAATTAAATCTTCTCTCCCTTTCTTCCAATCTTTCCATTCTTTCCTTAACCATTTCAACTTCCCTTCTTGCTTCCTGCACCTCAACTCTAACATCTTCTTTGATATCTGTTGCCATCTTTTCCAATTGTTTACCTATTCGTTGTTCCATGCCTTCTATTTTGTTCATTTTCTGTCAGGTTTTCCAGCATTGTTATTATATCTGCAGGGCCGGGGTTTACCTCAATTCCTCCAATCACTAACAACAAAGTTATAACACTTGCTAAAACCAATTTGTTTGTCATCTTCTCTCCAAAACTGTGTTTACTATTCACCAATTTTACTTTTCTAAACTGTCCAATTCTTGCTCTATACACTGTAATGTCCACTCCCATCGTGACTTAGATCCTTCTTCCTTCACCGCAGGAGCACCTCTCAAAACACAACCTTCCTCTATCACTGCTGGCTTAGCACTTTCAAATCTTAATTAAACTAATTGCATTCTAATCTGTCTTTGCTTCTTGTATGTTGCATCATTACTTTTTCTGTGTCCATACAAGAGTGCAAAAACCACATATAAACATGCAGGTGTGTTTTACACATCAGCATCATTGAATGTTTAGGGTCTTTTAAATCTTTGTCCAATACAAAATGTGTACTGAACAGTGTGATGGGCAAAGTGGATAAGGGCTCAACAATCATTTTTCATTATGTAAAACTGGAAAATCTCAAGAATTTTGAGGGTTTTGACTTCTGTAGCAATTCTCTAAGGTCTTTTCATATTTGTCGATACTAATATTTTATTTAATAGTAATGTTTATCTTTATTCTCTTTCCCCCTCTTTCTTTATTTTGCTTTAATCAGAGTGTATTGAGCTGTTAGAAAATTTCTGCGCTTAACAATTTATAGTTTGCCTTTTTATGAAATCATTTTTGAGACATGAGGAATCAAAGTAAAACTAGCAACTTGCTCTGGAATTAAAAACAAACAAACATGCATGTTATAATTTTGTATACTGGAAGTGGTACACTGTGAAGCTAGCAATTAGTTTTTAATTGGTAGTCGAATATACACACATGTGCTTCACAAAAACTTACTTTTACGCAGAACTAGTTTCACATGCGTGTTACATGCGTTGTCTACTGCTTTCGACTATCGGATACAACACGAGGATCCTTGATGTATGACTGTCTTCCCTCTGGTGTTGGATTGATGAACTTCATTAGCGGGTTCTCTTCAAAGGGACGATCAAAATTCATGAGGTGCGCTTCATGTTTTTTCATGTATATTTTCTCCCATGCGTCGAGTTCTACTGTCCGTTGTACATTTTTTAAAAGATGGATGTCTTGTTTAATTCCATGTTGGTTGTTCCAAAAATGAGCCGATACTGCAGATTTTTCAGTTTCCCTATTTTTGATATTTCTAATATGTTCTTTAAGACGGGTACCTATGTTTCTTTTTGTTCTGCCAATGTATACTTGGTTACACTCATTGCAATTTATTCTATAGATGCCTGGTTTTTTGTCAATTGGGTCTTTTTTTGTTCTATGGGATGGAATCAAATTTTTTACACTGAACCTGTTGTAAGGTGCCAGTGTTATATTATGTTCTTTAAATATTTTTTTGGAATTTCTTAGTTGCCCAAGGGTGGTAAGTGAATCTCCTGTAGTTATCATCATCTTTAATTCGAGACTTACCACCCTTGGGCAACTAAGAAATTCCAAAAAATATTTAAAGAACATAATATAACACTGGCACCTTACAACAGGTTCAGTGTAAAAAATTTGATTCCATCCCATAGAACAAAAAAAGACCCAATTGACAAAAAACCAGGCATCTATAGAATAAATTGCAATGAGTGTAACCAAGTATATATTGGCAGAACAAAAAGAAACATAGGTACCCGTCTTAAAGAACATATTAGAAATATCAAAAATAGGGAAACTGAAAAATCTGCAGTATCGGCTCATTTTTGGAACAACCAACATGAAATTAAACAAGACATCCATCTTTTATAAAATGTACAACGGACAGTAGAACTCGACGCATGGGAGAAAATATACATGAAAAAACATGAAGCGCACCTCATGAATTTTGATCGTCCCTTTGAAGAGAACCCTCTAATGAAGTTCATCAATCCAACACCAGAGGGAAGACAGTCATACATCAAGGATCCTCGTGTTGTATCCGATAGTCGAAAGCAGTAGACAATGCATGTAACACGCATGCGAAACTAGTTCTGCGTAAAAGTAAGTTTTTGTGAAGCACATGTGTGTATGTTCGACTACCAATTAAAAACTAATTAAAAACTAAACATGCATGATTTAGCAGATCTGCTTTAAAATTACTAGGCTTCTCAGTTTCACGGCTAATCTCCCCAAGGCTTTCTTGTTTATTAGAGCTGTTCAGAATGAAGATAAAAAAATCTGTTGTGTTCCATTCACATGACTTTCTCTACATCTCTACAACAAATTATTGTTAAAAGCTAATTCTTCTATTTACTTCATGCTAATCGAGAAAAAATTAGCAGAAATAATCTTGTTACTTGGTTCCATGTAAGTAGAAGGGAAATTAGGGAGTACAATTGGCTAAAGCTGGTTGCTATGTGATTGAAGTTCCTTTGTTTGTATTGTTTGTATGGACAGGAGTTGAGAAATTCCTGTATAAGAAAAGTAAAAGTATTTTATAGCTGAAACTAATACAAAGGAATAATTCGAAAACAATCAACTCTGCCAAAAAATGTATATTACATAAATTGTTTTTTTTAATGAGCTCTATATTGTCTATTAAGTAAGTTTTTGTCTATCTCTTGCGGTTTACCAGATATGCAAAATTCCTCAAAATTCATCCAGAATAAAGATTTCTTCAGAGGCTATTCCCAGAAAATTCAAGATATACATTTTATTTGCCATATAAATATCTTTAGAATAAGATGTTTTAATCAAAATCGTTAGCCATTTTTGAGAAAATCAAAATGTTAGAAAATGTTTCCATATAAAGGGTAGTGGGGGTGGGTGATTTTCTTTAAAATCTTTGGGTCGCATCCTTGGAACTTATTGAATTTAAATACCAAGTTTGGTATTTACCAGACTTTTCATTTTTGAGCTATGCTGCACTCAGACATACACTGACTGACTGACTGAAAGACAGACAGACAGACAAACACACGAACTACACACAGACATTTTTCTAAAAAATGTTCTTTTTGAATTCAAAACATATATTTCTGGTGAAATCTCGGTATCAAATTTTTGGGTGCAATACAATACCTTCTCTATACACTATATACATAGTATGTATAGAGAAAGTAAAAAAAGCAACAAAAGAATATTTATTATGCATTATTTACTCACACTTAAACTTTCTGAGCCTAATAGGGGGAAATTTGTTCTAAACAGTTGCTAAAAGAATTTGTGATACTGCAAAGAAGAGTCATCAGATTTTTCTTAATTCCTCTGTAGATCTCTTAACAGAGAATTATACTTAAGGGGATTGGCTACTCTTACTAATGCTAAATTTGTGTTTTTCTAGTGTGCTTATCTTCTAAACTACTGGTGATAGGATAATCAGATTTTTACTGTTATTAGAAACTACCTTTTTTTTTAGTTATTAATGCAATTTGAGTGAATTTCACTGGTACATTTTTGTTATGGAATTCTTTTCCTACTAATATTATTTTTTTTAATTTTCATAACATATTTTACATTTTGAGATTAAACTATGAGTCACTGATACATGCTTTATCTTTTCAAATGCATAAATATGTTTACTTTAAGTGGTTAAAATTTGAATTTGATATCTCAAGTAGTTTTTGAGACAAGCACATTAGGAGGGGGGGGGGGACCCTAAGAAAAACAAGTTGAAACTTTAACAACAAAATAACCCTACATTTAGTTGAATTAGAAGTTTCCAGCTTCATAGTCAGCATCCTCCTTATTTAGAAACAGCAGTGACAATGGGAACAATAGAAAGGTCAACATTTCCTTTTTACACTGGTGTGTGTTCATAAACTCCATGCTTGGCATTTAATAAGTTATGGTTGGAAAACTGGACAGTAACAAAGTGAAAGATGGAATAACCATAATTTAAAGGGTATAGATATGTAGACAATGCTTATTTTTATATACCTTACAATTTGATTTCAGCAATAAAACTTTGGGATATCAATATTAAAAATAATAATAATAATAAAAAAAATTGAAAAAAATTAAGCATTTTTCACTACTCATTCCCCTTAAGCATAAGGATTTCCTTTTAGAAATACTAATAAAACTGAACTAATATGTGCTGTATATAAGGTTGTAAATAAAGTAACAATACTAAATCTTAATGTTACATTGAATGAAGAAAATCACACACATGAAAGTCAAAAATACTAAATACAACAGAATATGGTATTGGATCTTTTCTTTATCTATTTCAATATATTACAGTAAAATACAAACAGAAATAGAAAATGTATCCAAGTTTAACCATTGTCTCAGGTATAGTATACTTTAAGCAATTTGTGATAATCAGAAAATTGCATTCCATATATAAAAGTTTATACTGTAAATTGTGCTTTATTTTGTAAATGTTACTATCATAATACTATATATGAACCTCCCAGCATAGAGCAGCAGTTTAGTATGGGCCATTGTGCAATAAGTAAATGAAGTAATGTTACAGGAAGACTGCAATTAACCCATTTACTGTCCGCCATTTAAAAGTTATGCCTGACTGCAGTACGTCGCCCAATTATGGTTTAAATCCCAGCCAACAATTTAACTCTGCATGAGTTAATGTTTTTTGCTTTCTCTATACGCACTATGTACATAGTGTATAGAGAAGGTATTGCACTCCACCCAAAATTTTGATACCGAGATTGTACCGGAAATGTGTTTTAGGGTCCCCTTTAACTTTAAAAAGCATTTTCAGAAAAAGGTCCATATGTGTGTGTGTGTATCCGTGTGTCTGTGAACACGAAAACTCAAAAACGAAAAGTTGGTAAAATACCGAACGTGATATTTAAGTTGAGTATCTTCCAGGGATGCGACACAAAGATTTTGAGAAAAATCCCCCACCCCCCACCCCCAACTACCCTTTACATGGAACTTTTTTCAAAAATGTTGATTTTCTCAAAAATGGCTCTTAACGATTTTGATTAAAATGTCATATATTAAAGATATTTACCTGACAAATAAAAAGTATATCTTGAATTTTCTGGGAATAGCCTCTGAAGAGTATTTTATTGTGGATGAATTTTACAGAATTTTGAATAACTGCTAAACCATAAAAGATGGACAAAAACTTACTACACGAAAAATGCAGAGCACAATTTATGTTATGTGCATTTTTTCGTGGAGTTCATCGTTTTTGAGACATTCCTTGTTTTTGGTTTCTGTTTTGAAAAACTTATACTTTCCTCATACAGGAATTTGTCAACTGCTGTCCATACAAACAAAGGAACTTTAATGACATAGCAACCAGCTTTTGATTATCGCTTTAACCCATGGTAGTCCCTTATTTCGCTTCTACTTACAAGGAAGCAAGTAATAAGACTATTTCTGCTAATTTTTTCTGATTATCATGAAGTAAATAGAAGTATAAGCTTTTTAAGAATCATTTGTTGCAGAGATATAGAGAAAGTCATGTGAATGGTACGCATCAGATTTTTTCTATTGTTTTTTAAGATATTTGAATGGAAAAAAAATACTGAATTTTATAACCATTAGGGATAAACCTACCAAAGGTAAGCACTGATTACAGCTGTATTTGATATTGGGAAAATAAATGTAACTATTATTTATTCACTTATTTATATGAAAAATTAGATAATTCAGGGTTAATATGCAGAGAAGTCTGTTAGATGCTTCACTTCTGCTTGGATAGCTCTTTATGCAAAAAAAATCTAATGGTTCCATTCACAGGACTTTCCCTAGATCTCGGAAACAAATTGTTGTTAAAAAGCTCATTCTTATATTTACTTCATGTTAGTTGAGCTAAACATTAGAATAGCATTAGTATTGCTTTTTTTTTTTTGTAAGTAGAAGGGAAATAAAGGAGTATACTAGGCTAAAGCAATAGTCAAATGTTTCAAAAGTTGGTTGCATGTTGTAGATATCCGTTTTTTGCATTGCCAGGAGTTGACAAATTCTCCTATTTTAAAACTAAAATCAACAAGGAATATCTCAAAAATAGTCAACTCCACAAAAAAAAAAAAATGTGTATGACATAAATTGTGTGTTTTAACGAGATCTACATTTTTTGTGTTGTAAGTTTTTTACTATATGTTACAGTTTACCAGTTATGCAAAATTTATCCAGGATAGTGTGTCTTCACAAGCTATTCCCAGAAAAGTCAAGATATACATTTTATTTTTCATGTAAATATCTTTAATATGCAATATTTTAATCAAAATCGTTAGAGCCACTTTTGAGAAAATAAAAATTTTTGAAATTTTTTTCCATGTAAAGGGTAATTTGGGGGGATTTTCATCAAATTCCTCGTGTTGCATCCTTGGTAGCTAATAAACTCAAATACCAAGTTTAGTGTTCTGCAGACTTTTTGTTTTTGAGTTATTTTCATTGGACACAAATGGACCTTTTTCTAAAAATGCTTTTTTTGGATACAGGTGGCCCTAAAATATGTGTTTCTGGTGAAATCTTTGTTTCAAAGATTTTCAAAGGTGCAATACCTGCCCTATCTATGTACTATGTAGAGAAAGTAAAAACAAAATCAGCAGCTAGTGACAAAAACATAATACCAAGAATTTCCTTATGTGGCTTCATTAATCATCAACTGCTTGGACAGTATTTTGAGAAAGCTCCTGAAGAAACAAAGGAAGCAGCTTGTGTCCAGTGACTAGAACAGAATATACTAAGAATTTCCTGATATATCGTTCTTTATTTAACTGGTCTATATGTAACCCACTCTTATTATGGAAGTTTGAAAACAGTGTTGTTATAATCATTTAATTTGCCAATGATTCTATTAATTACACTAAACAATACTTACTCAAGATTTTTGCTGGAACATGTTTCAAAGGACGTTTCTTTCATTTTCAACCAGACATAGACTAATTTCTTGAGGTGAAGTTGACGATGTCACAGATGTCTCCTCTGGTGGTGATTCAAGGAATTTGCTAAAGATATCCTTCTGCAGAATGTCAAAATTGAAAACTCTGTTCCAATTTTTACTTTCTCTATACATACTATGTACATAGTGTATAGAGAAGGTATAGCACTCCACCCAAAAATTTCATACAGAGATTTCACCAGAAATATATGTTTTAGGGTCCCCTGTATCCAAAAAAAAAAAAATTCAGAAAAAGGTCCGTGTGTGTGAGTGTCCGTGTGTCTGTGGACACGATAGCTCAAAAACAAATCATCGGTAAAATACCAAAGTTGGTATTTAAGTTAAACATCTTCTACACAAATATTTTGAGAAAAATCCCCCCCCCCACCCAAATTACCCTTTACATGGAACATTTTTCAAAAATTTTGATTTTCTCAAAAATGGCTCTAACGATTTTGATTAAAATTTCGTATATTAAAGACCTGACGAATAAAATGAGTATCTTGAATTTTCTGGGAATAGCCTCTGTAGACTAGTTTGAAATGGATGAATTTTACAGAATTTTGCAAAACTGCTAAACCATAAGAGATGGATAAAAACTTACAACACAGAAAATGTAGAACACCTTAAAACACACAATTTATCTTATATACATTTTTTTCGTGGAATTGATCATTTTGTTTTTGGTTTCAGCTCTAAAAAACATACTTTTCTCATACAGGAATTAAACAATTTCCATCCACACAAAGGAACTTCAATCACAAAGCAACCAACTTTTGACTATCACTTTAACCAACAGTACTCCCTTATTTCGCTTCTACTTACAAGGAAGCAAGTAATAAGACTATTTCTGCTAATTTTTTCTGATTATCATGAAGTAAATAGAAGTATAAGCTTTTTAAGAATCACTTGTTGCAGAGATATAGAGAAAGTCATAACGAATGGAACACCAATCAGATTTTTTAAGATAAAGATGTGTTCCCATGTGGCCAACTTTGTTTTCCTTTATGTGTTTTAGAAGTTTCAGTTTTGAATGTATGTTATGGTTTTTTGTCCAAAAGTCGGTAGCATCTACTGATTTTTCCAATTGTTTGCGATTTATGTTACTGAAGTGATCTTTGATCTTGTTTATAAATTTCTTTTAGTTTTCCCTATAGATTCTGATTGCAATCAATGTATTTCATTTTGTAAATGCCCAATGTTTTTTTTTGCTGGGACGACACCATTGATATTTGAGCCCAATTCATTTTTTATGCTGTGGCGGTTTACTGGTGCAACTAAATGTTGTGTTCTTTGAACATTTTTTGAACCTCAAGCCTGATAAGAGAGGCCTCTGAGCAAAATTAAGCGATCTTTTACGCCCAATATAGAATGGGACGCTGAGAACCAAAGCAGTTAAAGAGCGTCCATAAATAACATGCCATTTCCATTTCTAGTCACCCCACCCCCCCTTAGTAAATAAAAAAAATAATAAAGCTGGCCAAACTGCAGCAGCTCTTGCACTAAAATGAGAACTGTTATTAACAAGGGAGTGAAAGATGATGATGATGATTATGCTTCCGAAATGGTGATGACTAAGATTTAAATGGAATTGAGCCGTTACAATTCTAAACCAAGAATGAAAAGCATTTTGTAATACTATGCTTATATCTGTTTTATTTTTCTTATTGTAACAAACAACTTTGCATTAATTTGTTCTATGTTGTTGAAAGTATATAATTTATTTTAATAAGTTGCAATATATTATGCATGTATTTTCAATTAATAATAAATACTATACACTATTAATGTGCAACACAGTAGAAAGTTCATAATCAGCTGTTGTTGACCAGCATCACAGCAACCACAATAGTGCCTACAGACTGCCTCCGTGGTCGAGTGGTCAGCGAGCTGACTTTTCACCCGGAGGTCCCGGGTTCGATTCCCGGCTGGGGCGGGGAATATTATTCCCTATCCCCCATAGAGTCTGGAAGTATGAATGTGAGAATGAATGTGCGTGTGTTTAGTAATATAAAGTTTAACCTAATGTTCTGAACCTACAGTTTCACAAGTGAAAGCCCCCGTTATGACCATTGATGTTAAAGGGGGCTATACAAATGAAGCAAAAAAAAAAAAAATTGGTGCCTACACTATGTGAAGCCACCTGAACTGTCAAGTGCAGAGATTAGAGGTGGGGTATAGTCACTTCATTATCTTAGTAAGCCTAACAAGTTGTGGGAAGTAATTTATATAAATAAGCATTCTAGATAAAAGCTACATTTTATTTTTAGCTCTTAATGATACTACCATACATACACAATCAATTTGCAGCATGAAAACTTGAAATTTCTTTTGTTAGGGACCAGTATTGATAGCATCAGCTCAAGGAGGTGTCAGTATTGAAGACGTAGCAGCCAAAGATCCATCAGCCATTCTCTATGAACCAATTGACATAATGAAAGGTTAGTTTATATTATATTTAAGAACTACAGATTTAGGAGATAAGTGTGGATCAAAAATAAACTTTAGGTAAATTAGACTTTTATCAATCAAATGTAATAGCTAAAAACCTTCAGTTGAAAAAAGTTAACAGAACTGATTATGTACAAGTCTCTCAGATGCCAAGAGCTACAAGCCACATTTTTTATTAATTTATGAGATTAATAGTGATATAGTAGTATACAAGACATGTTTTTAAAGTAAGTTCCCATTTGAAATTCTGCCTCTGCAACGCTGCAGTTGGTGGCTCACACATTCACACTGTGTACCTACATCGGGTGGCAAGCCTCAGACGCCATTGCGGCAACAACCGATTGAGTTTACATTTGCTTTTGCATGTTTAAAATGCCTCCTCCGATTGTGAAGTATGCAGTGTAAATCATTTTCTTAGTGCTAAAGGTGTGAAAGCAGTTGACATTCACTATCAGCTTTGTGAAGTATATGGACAAAACTTGAGTGCTGGAATGGTATGCAAATGAGTAAGAGCTTTCAAAGATGGCCAAACCACTGTTCATGACAAGGGATAGGATAGGTGATCTCAGTGATCACTAACAATTTGGTGCAGAAAGTCAATGAAAAGTGAAAGAGACGCTTCATGATTTCTTTGTTATCAAAGGTGTTTCCAGAAGTTTCAAGAAGTATTATCTATGAAATTGATACTGGATGCTCACATTATCGAAAATTGGCTCATGATGAATATCAAAAATGTTGACTGAGGAGCACAAAATCAAACGCTTAGGCAGTGCCTTGACTTTTCTTGAGCATCATGATTTTGAAGGTGACAATTTTTTAAGTGAAATTGTAATCCTGTGTATCGTGTTTTGGGACAGGAAGGGGGTTTTGCTTGTTGACTTTTTGCCCCATGGTGCCACAAAATTCTGAAAAATATTGTGAGACTTTAAAAAAACTGCACTGCACAATTAAAAACTAAAGACGTGGCATGTTGAGTAAAGGGATCATTTTTCTGCGTGACAATGCCCATTAACATGGTGCCAATGAAATTTACAATCTCATCACATCATTTGGTTAAGAAACACTTGATCATCCTCCATACAGACAATCTAATGTCCAGTGAGTACCATATGTTTCTACAACTGAAGAAGCATCTTGGAGGTCAGTGTCACAATGATGATGATTGCCTTAAAATGATCATGCTGCAGTGGCTGTCAAGTTAGGCAGTAACCTTATAGGATGATGGAATACCAAAGCCTGTTCGTTATGATAAGTGCCTTAACAATGGTTGCAATTATGTGTAAAAGTAGCTAAAAGTGTGGTATTTCTTTTAAAAATAAAATTGTTACAAAAAGTTTACTTGTTGTTTTTTTTTTTTTTTTTTTTTTTTTGTTTGTTTTTACATATAAAACAGTACTTAACATAAAAGCCGCCTCATGTTTAAAAATTTATATTGATTTTTCTGTGAAGATGAAAGTAATGAAGCTTCAGATATGTACAAACTGTATATGTTTGCTTGGAATATACTCTAGTCTAAGAATTTGGCATATAATTTGTTCAAAATTACATATGAAGCCTTGGCTTTTATCTTCTTTGGCCCAGTTTCTTCACCATTTAAGCTTTGGCTACTTTGAAGTTTATAATGCATAACTCAAGCAATAACCTGATTACCCATGGCTTGGCTTAAACCATACTGAAATAAACAAGTAAGGAACTGGTTCAAGCTAAGGAATTGCAACATCTAGGACTTTTTGAATGCAAACTATTTTCACATATGGAATGACCAAGAACTCTTTGAGACATTTCGAATAAGTGAATAATTGACAGTGAAGGGTCACAGTACAATTATTGAAGGAATTGTTTCTACCTGCCTCAGAGAAAATTGTGAGACTCTGTTCCTAATGAATTTTTACAATAGAGATTTCAGAATGCAAAGTATTTTTAATCTTTCATGAACTAAACATATACCACTTTCCTTCTTTCAGGTCTAACAAAAGAGCAGGCTCAAAAAGTTACAGGAAAAATTGGCTTGACTGGGAAAGCACAAGAAAAAACAGTGGAAGTTTTAATGGGGCTTTATAAACTATTTATTACCAAAGATTCATTGTTGGTAGAAGTGAATCCATATGCAGAAGATCCAGATGGTAATTGTAAGTATAATATGTTTAAAATATTTCTCATTTTTAAAATGTCAGCAAAGAAAACTTGTTTGGTACATAAAGCATATACCCCATATATTTGGACCTAGTGGAGAAATCATTACATAGTCTTGTGGTTTTTATGAGATTCCTTGGAACCTTGATTTTGCATTGTTCCAGGATTTAGATATATATGATGATTTTGAAACCATTGTGCATAAAGCTAAAAATTGACTAATGATTAATTAATTTCTGTATTTAGTCCAGGATGCGCATGTTCTTAGTAGCATAGTGCAACTTTTTTTCTGAGGGAGGGGGGGGGGGGAGCTGCTGCAAATATTTAGTAGAAAAAATATTTCACAACTTATATATTATCATGTTGAACATATTTTGAAGGCTTGAATGAACATTACTTAAAAAATTAAGTATTGTTTCTGTTTACAGTTTTGAAGCACCATTTGTAAAAGCAAAATATTCATGAATAGGTAGAGTCAGACTGAAAAATTCAATGCATAGCCAGGATTTGAACCACTGATTGCTCTAATAACTGAGTGATCATGGCATTATGGCAATATTGCATTAAATTCCCCAACTGACTTGTAAGTTTCCCGATAAATCACAATTATATCATCTCAAATACTCCAATGGCAACTTACAATGTTGAAAGTACTTCAAGTCCTGGGCTTCATAGTTTAAGCGACTACTAGTTCAATTAATGTTAATTGTTTTTTTCCCCAACCTGTGTGTTGCACTCAAGTTGGATAGGTAGAGTCAGACTGAAAAATTCAATGCTTACACATGTCTGGTTGGAAAAAAAACAAATGACATTAATACTCATGAATGTTTAAACAAATTGCAGATTAGAAAATAATTGTTGGCCACTGGTAAGGCATGGTGCTGTAGTGGTTGCCATGCTAGCTAGTAGCCAAGGTCACAGATTAAATCCCAGTGGAGGCTGATAGATTTTTTCAGATATAAAAATCCATAGCATGGATTCCATCAGAAGGGAAGAAGAGCTATGCCGTTGATTCTGTGAAATGTTTATTTGCACATATACCCCTGCCGCTGACTCCTTGCACTTGACAGTTCGGGTGATTTTGTGTAAGGTTGGCTATGCTGCCTTTGTGGTGTTGCCAGAGAACTAGTAAACAACAACAGATGGTTACAAGTGTGTCTTATCATGTGTAAAGACGAATATAAATAATGTACCTACTTAATAAGTGAATGCTGATAAATAATGAAACTAATTTGTTATAATTGATGCTAATTGAAAATAACAATAATACTATAACGTATGTAGTATACATTACGTATTTACAACAATAAAGAACAAATTAATGCAAAATAGCTATTCACAATTAGAGAAAGGCATAACACAATGATTTTCACTGGTTTAGAATTTTAATGGTTCAATTCCATCCAAATATCCGTTGTCATCATTCTCGGAGGCATCATCGTCATTATCATCAACATCGCCATCACCAAGACATATCATTAGTGATTCACATTCACTGATGATTCTGTCTAATTTCTGTGCTTTTCGTATTATTTTGTGCACATGATTCACTTTCTTCTTCCATGAAGCCATGTCCACCCTCACCATACCTTCCCACAACAGTCTATCCACCTCTATAATTGTGGAAGTCTTGTTATGTTCCCTCACGTACAAACACCAACAACACTATCAACAATAACAACAAATATAAATAACGAACAATACAAAGCTTGTATAGAACAGCTCAATGCTCATGTTAGGAGTTTACAAACTGAGCATGTGGTTGGAAATAGCCAGATATTGCAATGGTACGGCATCTAGATCTGTTTCCATTGTCTGACTGACCTGAATGCTGCTTTGCGATTGGGTCAGAAAGTCATCTGTCTTTTGTGGGTGTACCAACTTAACTCCCAACTGTCAAGTGCAAGGATTCAGCGGCGGGGGTATAAAACAACCCCATTGAAAGAGAAGGTTCCTTGGGGGGAAAATTCACTGTTTTAACATCTGCAAGTTGGTGCTTTTGTCCTAGGGTCTGCACATAGGTAATATTGATCCCTTGTTACTAAGTGCACATAGTGACAGAATTGCAAATTAGAAATTCCATTTTTCATAAAATACAAAATGTTGCTAATAAGTACAGAAAAGTTTAATTTGGTAACTGTTGTGGAAAATTGGATAATTTTTACGTAATGAAATTTAAAAACAAAATACTAATGTGTTCCCAAATTAATGATAGCCACTTTTAAAATTAAACTTGATGACTTCACTAACTCATGATAAATATGAAACCAAAGCACACCATAACACCTTAAATATGCATGATTATATGTGGGTTTTCAAGAGAGTATTATTCAAACATAGTTTGAACTTTTGGTTAATATGAATATTAAAGATGTTATGCATAAAGATTATTATGTAGTTTTTTTCAGTTCAGTCTTTCACCCCTCTTCTGTAGGAATACAATAATAATCACTCGGGCAATAAACATTTGTCTATGAGTGCTTTTAGCTTGGCAAGCCATTAAAAGTGAGAGAAACAAATTGTATTGAATGTTTTTAACAAACTAATATAGGAGAATCCAATTGCATTGTGAATAACAATAATAAATCATACTATCATATGCTTAAAGAACATTTTGGACACCAAGCAAAGAGAGAAACTGATGTAAGCTAATTAGAAAAGCAGATGACTTTATATCAAAAGTTCTATTTGTAGGACAGCACCAGTAGTTTTTTCTTTAATAATGAACTGCTAACATTAGACATAGTCTCGAATTCTGTCAACAGTTTGGTAGAAACTGGATTTAGAAATTGGAGAAAGGAAGTGAATATAATTTTACAGAGAGCATATGGTTGGAGATCTAGAATTTACAATCTTTCTGATAATGTTGCAGCTACAGTTAAAATCAGCTTTATTTTAATTACCTTAACTTTTTTTGTGCCTATTATTATTATTATTATTATTATTATTATTATTATTATTATTATTATTATTATTATTATTATTATTATTATTATTATTTAAGTAATGTTATAATTATTATTAAAATAGTAAACCATTCTATTGTATTATAAACATGATATAGTACATGTGGCATTTGTTTGTTCTTCACAGTTGATACAAACAAAGGTTAAGGTGTAGGGATACAAAATTTTATGTTAACAACAAGTCTATTTCTAAGGCTCTACCAACTGTATAATAAGGCTGGTTTTGTTAAATACAAAATGTTGCTAATAGGTACAAAAAGATTAATTTAGCGATGTTTGGAGTGTTGGAAGGTTATTACCTTCAGTCGCTTTAGTATTTGTGTATCAAGCTTAGCATTCACCACATTCGCAGCTGAACACTGACTGCTACAACTACTGCATACAGTAGCTTCCATTGGGCGCATTATGTATCTTGTGCTTAAGTCTGAGTAGATGGTCTCATAGAGGGACACTGAAGTTCTTTAGGTGATCTTGGATTTTGAAGACATGCATTTTCTGATAACATGAATAGCATATGTGTTTAATCCAGGGTTTTCCTGGGGAGTGCACCTCTACTTTGGTTGCATATAGCAGGGCTCAAAATCATTTGGAATTAGTAAAATGCTTGTATACAGGATCAAAAAGTATTTATATTGTTTTAAAATCTTTAAAACTATGTTGTTACATATAATTAAAAATTGTGGCTTGTTGACTGCTTTGTTTTTCTTCCTTATAAGCTTCTGCACAGGTAGTCATGTCAATGTGCAAGGTAACCTAACTGTCAGAAATCCCTTTACTATTGACATTAATATGCTTCCAGAAAGTTTGTAAGAAGCCATAGAACTGAAGTGTCATTCTAAAACAAAAGATAATTTAAAACTTCAGATTTGGAGGAGAGTTGTGATGACAGTTATTGTGTCATTTTCATCTGGATATTTATGCAAGTCAGTATTATGAATTTTGACTAATTAAAACAAGACAGCATTGCCAGCCAGATGTCATGAGTGGTCTCTATAAGGTATTGTTAAACTTGAAATCAAGTATAGCAGGATCATTCAAGGCAAAACAGTTTTAAATATCACTGGCATAATAATAATGACTTAATTGGTTCATAATGTGATTTAATTATTATTAACTAGTTGTTTAATACTATGTTAGTAAAAACATGTGTATGTTTAAATATGCTGTACTTGTTATGTTATCTGGTTTACATTCTTCCGTTCAAGGCAAGAGAGGAGTGTAGTGACTTATTACATTCCAAAGGGGGCTTCAATAGAATAAAGGCTGGTTCACAATAACCTAAGAATTGTAACCAAAATGGAAATGAGCAAGGGAAGCCATACTGGACACAAGATTTTGGTTCATAACCACCTGGTAATGAGAACGGCAATGCAGTTCTTCCTCTGTTCAATTTTGCGCATTGGGATTTAATTTGTTTTTAACTGACATTTTTTCATCGGCCTCCAATTCAGCCAGCATAGTGTAGGTTAGCTAACATTGTAATTAAAAAAAATTGTGGCTAAGTTAGCTCTAACTGCTGTTTCATGTCACGGCTGCTTAGAATCATCTCTGCAGTGAAGAATCTAATATTCACTACTATATATATAAAAGACTCTTCTTTGCTGCAGAGATTATTCTAGGCACAAAATTATCTAGTATGCCATGCCTAGGAATGAGAATGACAAAGTTAAAACTTGGCCCAGTCCTGCTTCCCATTCCCAGGGTTCAGGAAGGCTTTCTGTCAGTTATGAACACTGATTGAAATACGTGCATTTCAACTTTGTCATTATTGTTCAGGTTACCATTCTCAGTTGTTGTGAACAAGCCTTAAGATTAGGAATCCCTGATATAATCCAAAGAGCCTGAGTATAAATCTCAGTAGGGTGACTAACACTGATAAGGATTTTTTCCTTTTTGTGAAAGACTAAGTATTTGGTAATTCTAAGCCCTTTGGACCATATTTTGGTTATTTTTTAAATCAGTTAAATTAGTATTATTACAATTAAAAACAAAGAAAATGTAGAAATGTATGTGTATATTTTAAGACAATCTATCATAAATTATAGTAGGTGTTTCAGTTATTACTGAATATTACTATAAACTTGGGTTCTTTTTCTATTTGTTTCAGTTTACTGTTTGGATGCAAAAGTTAGATTTGATGACAATGCTGAATTCAGGCAAAAGGAGCTGTTTGCCCTAAGGGATTGGACTCAAGAAGACGAAAAGGAAGTGGAAGCAGCGAAATATAATCTCAATTATATTGCTTTAGATGGTAATAAATCTAGTTATGGGTTACAAAATATTGCATATTGTCTTGTATGCATAGTAAAGCTTCATCATAATGCTAAATATGTGCTTTAAGTTGCATTACCTTCCTATGTCAGTACTTTCACTTCTATAGTACTTTACATATTGTCCTATTGCAAATTCCATTTCATATTCTAAATCTGTCGAACTATGTATTGTCAATGCCAGTCTTAATGGAATTATGAATGCTTTTTCCTTTATATAATGATCAGCGTAGGCAAGTTGACAGATTGCAAAGCAATCATTCGGATACTATTTCTTCCATCTCCTCAGATGATGTATTAGGCATACATCTGAAGTTTTTTTAGACTTCAAACCACAATTTGCTTCCTCAGCCAATGTGTAGTACTATTTTTCTGAAAACTGCCTTCATGTTGTGGCAGTATCATTCCACTTCTCATTCAAGTGGTTCCAAGTTCGAATCTTCATTAGGGTGAGTTAAGAGATAAAATTTTGCCCTATTCTGAAAAGCAAATGTTGATAACTTTTAAATTCTCTACATTCTGGGGTCATTTGAGCATCATTTGACCTATTTCATTCATTCGTCTAACATAACTTACCTGGTTAAAGGATATTAAAGCTATTTCATAGAAGGAAAGAATGAAAGAAAGAAAAATTAAAGTGACCATACCAAGTCTTCTAACCGTCTTCATATTGTCATTTTGAAATTTTTTTATAAAGTGAATTTTTTTTTCTGCTGCTGACTGTTGCGTATGTATAATCACTCAGATTCAAAGAAGTTTCAATTCTCATCACTGAGCCACAATGCCATCATATGTTCCAAATATCGGTGGTTATGTCATTGATGCCCCACTTCTGATATGAGTCAGCTGGAGGATTCAGTGTTGTACTGGCTTATTGCCATTGCAGTTCACTTGGTTAGAGCAGCTGAAAATCCGTGGTTTGAATCCTGATTATGGCACTAAATTTTTCAATCTGATTCAACCTTTCCAGCAAGCCTTATTGTTTGTCAGCACTACCAAATAGTTAAGTGTTGTTTGTCAGCACTACCAAATAGTTAAGTGTGCAATTCCCTAGATCTGTCCTCTTGCTTTCTCTCTGAAATGTGTAGATTTGTCCCATAGACTGTTTATTCAGAAAATAACTGATAAATTACTATATTCATCTGAATCCAAGAGAGAGTTTCTTTTTCTCCAAAATATTAATGTTTAAAACTGGGGGTTGTTTTGCATTCTGTATTTTTCCAGATAGCATCTGGGAAAAGAGCAAGTTTCATATTTTGTAGGTGTGTCAGTGGTGAAGCATGAAGGAAATGGCAAAGATTACTGCCAAGGTTGTGATATATACAGCATATTTTGTGCATTCATTTTGTGCAATAAAATCAGCTGTTAATGGTCCTAGGATTGTAGGCACTCTTTTGGAAAAGAGATTTCTCTCTAAGACTAAAATAAAAATAAATGATTTCCTTTCATATCGGTGGTTGTGTCTAATGTATTGGGAGCCAATGATCAAACAGAAAGTGAGGTTTTGTTGTGTGTTTTCTTCCTTCCTTGACACACATATCAGATACATTTGTTCTGCAAGTATGTTGTCTAAATAGAACGCATTATCCATCATTGTCATTGCAGTCTGCTGCTGTTGCCACAGTCATCTCCTGTTGCATGCAAAGTGGGACATTTCCATTCTCCCCTTTCCAGTCCATCACAAGAATTCCCATGCAAAATCTTATCCATCATTGTCATTGACGTTCTGCTGTTGTTGCCTCTGTCACCTCCTAAAGATAATGGTCATCCATGCTGTGGTCATATTATGTGGTCCAGTACATACTCAGTTACATACGATCCTATTCTATCCACCTGCATCCTGCAACACAAGCTGAAATATCATGGTATAACAAACTCCAGTCCATCTGCCCATTTGAACTTAACTGTTCTTCCCTCTCTCTCCTGCCCATTATGTTTTCGTGTAATTTGAAATAGATAAAAAAAAAATCTTTTTAAGTGTCCCTTAACAAAATGTGTATCAATATCTTCTTTTTATATAGATGATATGCTAAATTTCAAAAATTAAGTTTTGAAAATTGGGGTCGCCTTGCATTTTGTCTTGTATTCAGATAAATAAAGTGCATGTTGCAGTTTTCACCACCTTCTTTCCTAAACAATATAGTTGCACTTCAACAAGAATTTGTTCAGTTTTGTATTTTAATATTTGCTTTGTTTAGAGTCCAAAAGATTTGAAGCTTATATTGTAGATCAATGCAGTAATTTTCTTTTCTCATCAATAAAAATTATTAATTTTTGCTTTGCATATAGTTCTATTACATTTGAAGCTCCTCTTGAGAACAAAATGTTTTATTGATTTATATCATTGCAACTATATTATCAGGGCCTTTTGAGATGCATATTCTTTCTCTGTACCTTTTTGGACTTTGTTTCTGGTTATGCATACAAGAAAATTAATATTAATGTATTTATCTGAATATCAGACAAATTTTGTGTGAAAATATATTTTCTAAATATCATGCAGGAAAAAGTGGTTTCAAACTTTGAGACTACAGTAGTGGTGACACATGGAGAAAAGTATTGTCAAGGTAATGCCCTATATAGCAGGTTTTTGTGCATTGTGTTTCAAGTCTTAAAGTTAACAGACTAAGGCTTGTAAGCATTCTCATTGGGAAAAAAATTCCTCTCACCTCTCACATACCGATGCATTTTTATTCTCCCCTCTCTCTCCCACTCATTACATAAATTTCTGTGCAACTTCAAATTAGGTAAAAAAACTAAAATTATTACTTTTTAAAAGCTTGCTGGGTAGCTAGATGAGAAATGATACTGCTGGGATTATACATTTTTCACTTTTCAATTTGGCTGAAGAATGATAGATAATATGCACGTTTTAGTTTAACTGATCATGGATGCTATGGTTTGTACAGGAAATATAGGATGTCTGGTCAATGGAGCAGGTTTAGCCATGGCAACAATGGATATTATCAAACTTCACGGTGGTTCTCCAGCTAATTTCCTTGATGTGGGTGGTGGTGCCACTGCTCAGGCTGTGAAAGAGGCTTTCAAAATCATTACCTCAGACCCAAAGGTGAGATATTTTGCTTATATAACCATATACACATGTGAGTACTTATGTGACGTGTTTATCAAATACAACAACGGTGAGCAATGTTAATCGAGTGATCATTACACAAAGATGTGCTAATTTGCTTCAGAAAAATAATGTATCAAAATAAAAATTATCTACCAGATTAAGACAACTTACCAAAATTTAAAGATGGCTGATGCTGAATATCTGCAGTTAATATTTTAAATTGAGTCACTAGATATATAACCTGAGAAATCACCAGATAGTCTGTTTACAAAAGGTATACTATTTTGGTTTTCTGTTTGTATTATGAATTTTTATTGTGTATTTCATGTCATTATTATTGTTACTTCTTGCTGTGAGGTGCTGGTTGTCCTCCGTGATCTGGTAACATGCTAACCTCTGATTCGTAAGATTACAGATTCAAACCTGGCAGAGGGCAGTAATTTTTTGGGGCATAAAAATTCTTAGCATGATTTTCTTTGGAAGGGAAGTAGAGGTGATGGTCCAATGCCATAGATTTAGGGCACATAAAAGAACTTCAAACCTGATAGAGAGGCCTCTGAGTAAACTAAACCAAACTTCATGCCCAATATAGAATGGGACGCTGAGAACTGCAGCAGTTAAGGACCATCCATAAATAATTCAATTTTTTTTTTTTTTTGGTGTGGTTCATTTTGGGCCACTTTCACAATGTTCTTTATATACTTCAGCCATCAAAGCCGTTGGGTTTGTTAGTTCGATGTGTGTTCCAGAGTTTTCACAAGAATTTTTTGTTCTAACTTCTCTCTAAGAGGATTGCTGCCTGACACTCCTATATATGTGCTAGATTTTCATCTTAGGAGTTGCATAATTTGCAAGTAGGATTGTTTGAAATATTAACTCTATATAAGTAGGATTTTGTTATGATGTCGTTTAGTCTTGCTCTAGCCCCAAACTGATGATTTGCTTAAGTATTTTATAAATTTCCTACATATTCAGTGTTTTCTGTGTTTCATAAAGTGATCTACTGTTTCTGAGAGCTGCATTCTTGTATCCATAAAATGTTGAGATTTTTATTTATACTGCTGATAATATTACTGAGAGATACTTCCTTTTGTGCTAATTTAACTATATTATCAGCAATTTCATTTCCATATGTATTAACAGTGACCTATCTATTGAAATGATATATCAACATTTTTAGTATATAAAATGTAGAGATTTTGAAGGAAGGAATTGTTCAGAAGTAAATTATATTTCTGAAGCAGATTTTGAATCAGTAAAAATTTAAATTTTAGTATTCCTATATGATGTAGATGTAATGGCTGCATCTATTGCCTTGTGTTGTATGTCTGTGGAGGCAGAGTTACATGGGATGAAATATTTTTCATTATCTGAAGGAATGTAATATTTAGCTCCAAATAAGCCTCTTGTGGATACTTTCCTTGGCATGGTGATAACGTTAAAGCTTTCTAAAGTCTTAAGGTATATTTCAAGTAAAGCAGAGGTATCCACAGAAGTTGGATAACATGATTGCAACTTCTTTATATAAAAATAAAGCATGGTATGGAGGTAAAACATTCCAGAGTTGTAGTCCCTCATTCGTACCTCTGGGCAGGGACACTTTTTGGGACTTTTCTCTCCCCCCCCCCTCTCTCTCACAAAAAAAAAAAAAAAAAAAAAACAAATTCATCTATGACCCATTGTTATATGGTAGAGAAAGTAAAATGGTGTTTATAAAAAGGTTGTAGATTTTGAATGATGAAATGTTAACATAAACGAACCAGCTTTTATAAAAAGGTGTTTCAATTTCAACAATTGAAAGGAAAGCATGTCAACATATGTCTTAGAAATAACAAAACCATGGTTCTTTTTTTCCTTTCTTAGGTTCATGCAATTCTGGTGAACATATTTGGTGGGATAATGAGATGTGATGTAATAGCAGAAGGAATAGTTGCTGCTGCCAAAGAGTTGAAATTGAGAGTGCCAATAGTGTGCAGACTACAGGTATGTAAAGCTACCAAACCTTTGATTAAATGATGTAGAGAAAGGAAATTCTATAGAGTAAATTACCATCAAACACCATTTAAATACTAAAGGATCAAAATCTTTTGCAGCATTGAAACCATCAGTATAGCCCATTTGCATGCTATCATTGGGTGAAGGAAATATTGCAAGAAAGCTACATTAGAATAGTGGCTGCCATTAGAATACATAACACATTAATGCATAAACATAGATTGCAACAGCATGTAAAGATGCCTGAGAGTTTTTTTTTTTTTTTTATATGTTTGTTTAGTTTTCAAAAAGTTATATTAAAATTACTCAATATTTATTTTTATTGTTTGTATCCTTATTTATTTCTCTGCTAATCAGCTCTGTATGTACAGTATGGGAAAAGCCTAATGGAAAGGAAGACATCATGACATCCTCCACAGTCTAGGGGTAATATGCTAGCCTCTGGTTAACACAGTTTGGGCGTAAAAATTCATAGCATGGCTTTCTTCATAACTGAAATAAAACTATTGCTTGTCATAGATTTGCTACATGAAAAAGAACCTCACGTGTGATAAAGAGGCCTCTGAGCAAAAATTATGCAATCTTACATGCCCAATATTGAACAGGATGCTGAGAACCACAACAGTTAAAGAGCATCCCCATAAATAAAACTAAATCATCATCATCATCATCTACATTGATGAGATCAACTGTGTATACATAGAGCTTTTTCCTATTTCATTATTGATGAAATACATTATTTTGCCACTGTTGTGTGTCTTGTTTTCAATTGAATTTAACTGGAAGGAGAGAACTGGCTCTGTGATCCATAGTCAGAATGCTAGCTTCTAAACACTGAGAATCCAAAGGTCTAAGTGATGGAGAAAATATTTCTTATTGGTGGGGGAGGGGGGGCGTGTCTTCTCTTAATGTCTTTTAAATAATAGGGTTAGGTGTGAACAAACTTGTTTTCTCTTTGATGTTAATATTGACAAAGCACAAAAAAAGAAATTATAAAAATGTATACAGTGCAGGTATGGGCAAGCCATGTATTGGGACTTGTAAGCTGCTACTCTTGTCGGAGCAGTGACATAATGTAATTTTTAGTTTTGAAAAGCTAGAATGCCTAATTATTAAAATACATTAAATGACAACACAAAATCAAGTACTTTATTTATTATTATTTATACAAAAAAGGTTTGAAACTCAAAATATCTTATTAAATTGAAGAAATAAGTAACATCATGTATAAACTTTCAAAAAAAAAATTAATCCATTTGCATACTTTGATGGATATTTCCACTATCAGCGTTTGCAAGAATTTTATGCGTGCTGCAAATGTTTGGACTGATTATATCATCTGTTTTGATCCTATAATTCTCCAAGAGATGTCTCTGACTCAAAAATTTATCAGGTGTTTTTAGTGAATCATTTCTCCTAGAAGCCGTCAAACTTCCACCATTCCTTGAGCGGCATAGCAGTAACAAGGACTTTTCAAATTTTTTTTTAGGATAGTGATGTGCGTTTATATGATACGTTTACTGGTGAATCAGCAGAATCTGATGATTGTGAGAAAGAGGAAAATGGGGGTGTATGTACTGACTTAACTAGACATTAGTGTTAGTGTCTGTTGCCGTAATAACTTATAAATTTCACACTGCTGATCTATCTACAAGTGAAATCCATCCTTTAACAGTGGGCATGTTGGTGAAAATCACAAGGAAGTTATATTAACGAATACTTGATAGAGTAATTTTTGCAGACACAAATTGTTCACCTAATGTGGTGCATCAATGGGTTAACGTACTATACTGATTTATAGTAAATGGATATAATTTTCCTTTAACTACTGTTGGTTTACTAATTGGAGCCAAGGGTTCTATCCCATTCTGTTAGTACAATTTTGCAGAAAATATAAATTAATAGTAATTAAAGCATTGGCCCTCAGTATTATTAAAGATCACTATTTGTGTCACTAATAGTTTGATGTACATTAACTAATTTATTCTTATACACAAATTTGTTTTAGATATGGGCCATTTCTGTCTATTTGTAGATAATTATTTTTAACTAGTATTTTATGTACAGTGTATCCCTAAAAATACTATCATGCTCCAAACTAGCACCACATCACCATAAGTAATTGTATTTAAATGAAATTGATAACATTTAAAAGCAAAAGACAAATATTTTTGTGTATGTCAACAATGGATGGGATTTTGAAAATCAGACACAGAAACAAAATTTGCTCATGGTTGTGATTAGTTGATATGGGTTCATTGGGGATATTTAACAGGCAGGTTACATGTGAATGTTTGCTTTTAAAATTATGTTGCTATTAAAGAAATTTTAAGGAGTTATTGTGAACCTCAAGAATATAGTTGGTGTGTTTTGGAATATCATAGCATGCAGAGTCTGGTGCAGATTCACTGTGCTTTTAGATTAAGGTTTCAACATCAGATTCCTACACATACATCAATTTTATATTGATGCCATGAGTTTTGAATTGTAGCTACATATGTCATCAAAGGAGACCATTCAGGGAGATCATCTTGTCATTGTGGGAATTATGGAACAATTGCAGTAGGCATATATATGTAGTCCTAAGAAGTCTGTAGAGCTAGACATCAAACATCCCTAAATCCACCATATCTAAGATCCTCTGTACACAACTTGAGTTTCACCCCTAAAAACTGCAATTAGTGCATAATTTGAAATCTGATGACCCTGCAAGATAATTAGATTTCTCTGAACATTTAATGGTACCAATGGAGGATAATGAAAATTTGCAAGCAAAACTAAGTTTCAGTTGAATGTGAAAGACCACTTAATTTTTCTCAGAGGCCTCTGTATCAGGCTTGAGGTTCTTTTACAAGCCATAAATCTATGACATGGGACCAACGGCTTTACTTCCCTTCCAAAGGAAGCCATGCTAAGGATTTTTACACCCGAAAAAATCCATCGTCCTCCACCAGGTTTGAACCCACAACCTTGGGTATATGAAGTTAGCATGGTAACCATTATACCATGGAGGGTGACAAAATTTGTGATGAGACTACATTCCATGTCAGTGAGAAAAGTGAACAGACACAATATTAGGATTTGGGGGATCCACAATCCACATGCAATTTTGGAAATTGAAAGGGACTCCTCCAAAGTGAATGTCTTTTGTGCTATATCAAAACCAATGGCCCAGTTTTCTTTTGAGAGGCCACTGTCAATTGTCCAATTTGGAAGTGCCAGAAATTATGATAATGTCTTCTATAAGTGGCTGCCGAGATTGCCTGACTTGATGGTCTGCAACTTCTTTTTATGGGATTACATAAAGGATTGTGTCTATACACACCCACTGCCTCAAAACCTGTCTCCCTCCGTGGTGTAATGGTTACCATGCTGACTTCATATACCCAAGTCGCAGGTTCAAACCCAGCAGAGGACGATGGATTTTTTCGGGCGTAAAAATCCTTAGCATGGCTTCCTTCGGAAGGGAAGTAAAGCCGTTGGTACCGTGTCATAGTTTTACGGCACGTAAAGAACCTCAAGACTAATAGAGAGGCCTCTGAGCAAAATTAAGCGGTCTTTCATGCCCAATATAGAATGGGACGCTGAGAACCACAGCAGTTAAAGAGTGCCCATAAATAACACACCATTTACATTTATTGCCTCAAAACCTGCAACTTTGTATCCCTGCTGCCATCAGTCCATTTCATCACATATGTTGGAGCATGTTTGGCCTGAATGGGAATGTCAGTTTGATGTCTGCAGTGTCACTCTTGGGGGCCAAATCTTTCATCCAAATACAACTATCCAAAGCAGTGCAAAACCAGTTCAAAGTAAGACAGTATTTTTATGGACACACTGTAGTTTCAACTGTAACAGTTATTTGTTTTGTTTACAATTTCACTTATTGTTTATATCTGTTGGTTTTCTTAAGTATGCTTGTTTAAGGCAGCCTCCGATTGGGGCTAGCTAAATTTTATAATAACTTCTATAGACATGCACAATACTTTGCAGCATCTTTGTGCTACACAGTATGAAAGTGCTCATTCTTCTCTGATTGTCCAACTATTGTGGAAGGCATTTGTAATTATGTACAGCAGTGTTCTACGACTGGTTATAAGACTGCTTGGATGTTGCAAACAAGAAGGGGAAGGATGGAGGTCCCTTGATACTGGTGACTCGTGGGGTCAAGAATGCACATATCTGACAGAGTTTAGATAGTGTGACTGTAAGGCAACATACCCAAATATTATTACAGCTTTTACATAAATAGTTATAAAATGAAAACTTTATTTTCAAAAATTGTTTGATAAAATATACTCGGGTTTATGTTACCTTATATTTTATTTTGTTTCTCTCGTTTGGTTACAGTAACACTTAAGATTATACAATAACCAGTAGGTAAATTAAAGTGCCAGAGAGTTTCAATAATTGATCTGTGGAAGGAATGTTGCAATAGATTTTGATCCACTATGGTTTTAATAAATGGTAAGATAAAGGAATACCAGTTTTGGCTTGAGATACTTTTGATGTTCCATTAGTTTTTACAGAAAGAAACAAAATTTAAAATGTTTATGGTCTATGATACTTGATATGCTTATTTCTTAACATAAGGAGTACTGTAGCTAAGAGCTGCATTTGCTGGCATTTGCATGTTGGCAATATTCGGTAAGAATTTGCAATAGTGTTCATTTAAGCTAGAGCATTAATCAATCCTGTACACATATATATGTATGCCTGTCTGCATGAGAATGTGCATGCGCACACAGATAATTTGAATGATAATAGACAGAAAACTGTATTTAGCTCCCGCTATGCTTTGTGATCATTATGAAATTTGTTAATCATTAGTTAAAATTAATTACAGGAATATTGAATAGATGATTGCATGCAATTTTGTGTGTTCAGATGCTGTGCATGCAATCTTTGATCTCATGATTTTGTTTTTATAAAGCCCCCACTTTTATTGATTTTTTCATTCAATTGTAGTTCTATTTTATTTGTATCTATACATAAATAATTAGCATTAAGAGTTTAAATGCTCCTGCTACAAGATGTAATTTTTAAGTCTTGTATTTTGTAACAAAATAGGGATTACTAAATAATTTTTTTTCCTTCTCTTACTGTACATCTTAACCTCTTTTCGATGTATTCCCATTGTTATTAAAATATTTGTCATAGTTAAGCAAATTTTTTGTCTGCCTTCATAAATATCTATCACTATAAGAAATGGTAACTGCTTTTGCATAAATTTTTCTGTGCTGCAAATGAAATGTGTTAGTATTATGGTAGATCACCGAAAACATGTGTTAAAATTTCCTGAAGCTCATAAAAAATGAATTGCCTGTTTTGGTGAACATCAGACTTCTCTTCCGTTTCAACTCTCCTGAGCATCAAGGTCACCATTTTCCATTTCCTAGAAAAAGATAACAGCATCAACACACTTTCTTGCTTATGACAGCTTTAATTCAGAAAAAGGTATGCAGGAAAGAGTTATACATAGATCAAATGGATAATATGAAAACTATATGAATGGATGGTGTGATGTTGAAAACTGTATTAAATACATAGGATTTTGCAGTATGTATTCACAATTTTCATTTCCTTATTATCCCCATTCTCTCTATATTTTTTATTCTTATGATGCTTTATCATTTACAAGTTTCTATGAATCATGCTGATACTAAAATATGCATTTACTGTTTCCCATACATTTACATCTTAAGCATTCTTGCTTCTACCATCACTTGTATGCTCAAGTTTATTTAGGGTTTGGGATAAACAAGTTTTAAAGTGAAAATATTTCAATTCCTAATAATTATTTCTATCACATTGTCTTAAAATAAGTTCTTGGAGAAACTCTTTCATTTGTTGATTTGCCCTTAGCCTCTATTCAATATCATAAAGTAATGGCATGCTTCCTTGCTGACTAGTGTGGACTCTTGCACAGATGTTGTTTATACTTGTTCAATGTTTTGTCATATGCGCACAGAATGAGGTTGTCCAGGCAGTAGTTTGTTTAGTATGATATCTTCTTGGTTCTATTGTTGCAATTATAGAATAATAGCAAACTTAGATCTTTGGATTTTTGTGATGCAACTGGTTCTGATATTATCAATTTATGGCACAAAAATGCTTCCTCACAGACTAGCACTCCATGAAGAATTAGAGAATAGAAACTGGTGAACTCATTTTAAAGATAAACTCTGCAGTTCTGCTACATTTTTGCAATAAAGTACGTACCAGATTAAATGTAATTTTTAATTCAAACCTGTTCATTGTTTCTAGTGCACTGTATAGTATAGCAAGTAGGAATTTTATGGTGGCAGAGCTCATTTCTTTGATCATGTGCAATGCAACATTGTCGTGTGATAAAAGGTGGAACTAGGTTAAAAGAGAATGAGGAAGAAGAAAATGGAATGAACAATTAATAGGGAAAAACTTCTATGGGATTCAACCGAATATAAATTATACATATATTTCTAAATCAACAAGGAAAGTAATCTGAAAGATGCACCTTGACCATTATAACAAAACTTGTGCAGGAATGCAAATCTTGTGAATATCTGTTCTAATGATGAGCATTTCTGGTTTGCATATTATTGGTTCATTTCCATCACTGAATGTTACTCATTAAGTGGCATTTTGGGTAAAAACCAATAAAAGAGAATAGGCACAATCACTGTAACTGATTTACTACTTCTCACTGCTGCTAACGTGCAAGCTAATATCTCTATTGAAGGTAAACACATAACTGAACATGGCATCTGGTGACAGTTTTGTCTGTGGTGACACAGTAAACACAACAAAAGAGGCAGAAGGCTCTAGCGTATATCAGTACCTCTTGCCAAAATATGAATTCAGTTGTAAATTATTTTCTCAGGAAGCTGGTTTTTGGAAGCAAACAGATTATTTCCTTTCTGGTGTATCAGTAAATTTTATGGGTATTAATGGTATTTGTATCAGGGATTACATCACTTGTATAAAGCCACAATGCAGAGAATACCTTTCCTTAAATTTTGCTCTGACCCGTTATGCATCCCATGAAGTTCTGTCTTAGCCATGATTCCCCCCAGGGGCCTACTACGGTAGGTACGGGTTAGGCGCACCCGGGGTCCCGAGCCACCTTGACTCCCTCTGTGGGCAACCTCAGAGTGGTGAGGGAGTCAGTAGGTCAAAATGCCCACCCACGTGTAGGCCGTGCGTGGAGACCCGTGTCGGTGAAAAGGAATATCCTGGTTGGTTGAGGGTTGCGTACCTGAGCCTGGGCTTCTGTCTTTCAGTAACTGGGGAGGCTGCGCAGCCTAATACACCGCTTTGGTTTCTGATTTGCCTAAACGGGAGGCTAGGGACTAACCCACCCCTAGTCAATCGGCCAGGACTAGGTATTACACCGAACTCCAGGGTGAGTGGGACGGCGAGCCCGCTATATCCCCTGTGTAGCCCTGTCACCCCAGTGGGGTGACCCCTCGTTGGGCTCCGTGGTGGGTGGGGAGCACTGGGGGATGAATTTATACAATTTTTTTTTATGGCACCAAAACTTAAACCCCTGATTTCAAATAAAGACGTTGGAAAGGAAGTAGTCGAGTCATGTGGTCCTCGCTACTTGGTTATTCATAGGACAGAGGAAGGTAAGAAGTTCCTGACGGTGAGCCCTTTTACTATCCAAAAGGGTCTCGATGCCATTGCTGGTCCTGTTAAATCCTGCGTTCGAGCTCGCAATGGTACACTTCTTGTCGAAGCCAACTCCGCCTCGCAAGCTGCAAGGATACTCAAAGCCACCATGTTAGCCAGCTATCCAGTGAAGGTCGAGGTGCACAAGTCGCTGAACTCCTCCCGCGGTGTAGTAACAACCCGCGCGTTGGACGGTTTGTCAATTGAGGAGATCCAAGAAAATCTAGCGACTCAGGGTGTCTCAGCTGTTTATCGGGTACAACGTAAGATCAACGGTGAATTCCTGCCTACTCGTACCCTGTTTCTTACTTTTGATCGGGTTGATCTGCCTCAAAAGATTAGAGCAGGGTATGAAGCCATCGAAGTTAGGCCTTATATACCCAATCCGCTGAGGTGCTTTAAATGCCAACGTTTTGGTCACACTAGTGAGTTGTGTACCGGCAAGTCCACCTGCGTCCACTGCGGTGACATCTCCCACGATGGGGCTTGTGCTTCAGCTCCATCGTGTGTGAACTGTAACGGGGAACACCCATCTAGTTCCCGAGACTGCCCCCGTTTTGCAGAGGAACGAGCGATCCAGGAGATACGGGTGAAAGAGAAGGTGTCCTTCTTGGAAGCCCGGAAGCTCCTGCGACTCCGCCAACCCTCTGCCCCGAGGTCCGGTACCTATAGCTCAGTTGCAGCTAAACCGGTACCGCGTCGGGAAATCGCAACACAGACCGGCGATATGAACGGGGCTACAATTGCGGAAAAGGTTATTTTAGCCCAAGCGCTACCAAAGCCTTCGGCACCTACACCCAAGTTGGTATCAACATCTGCCAAATCCGCTAGCTTACAGAATAGTCCTGCACAGTTGTCACCGAAAGCCTCGACCTCTGGAACTAAAGTTGGTAAATTCACGACGTCTTCTGCCCCGGAAAAACAGTTTAAGACCAAGTATGTACGACAAGACTTCTTGAAAGAGAATGTGCAATCTATTACCAAGTCATCTAAAGGTAAGAAAAGTTCACGCAACTCCACACGTGTATCCTCCTCTGAAGGGTCATCTGGGGAGGAGGGCGTGAATCGGCGACGGCCGTCTTCGCCGATCAGCACATCCAATCGGTTCGAACTACTTGGACCTAAAACTGCTCTTGAAAAAGGGACCTCCCTTGTGGAGGAGATGGACCAGGAGGATTCTGCCGCCACTGCCAGAGGGACAGTGCGGAAACGGCAGGATCGTGCTCCTGAAAATAGTACTAGCCCAACGCCTAAGAAGAACAAATTGAACCGACCAGCTAATCCCAATCTGCAGAAGCGTCTTTCGATTTGAAACTTATCCCATAATATACTCAATGGCTATCCTCCATTGGAACATACGCGGAATTCGACCACATCGACCAGAGCTTGACTTGTTGCTGCGCCAGCATGAACCCTTGGCTGTATGTTTACAAGAGACGAAGCTCCGTCCACAGGACACCGTTACCATCAGGCAGTACTCCTCCGTACGATGTGATTTATCCCCGGAGGACGGTGTCCCGGCACATGGGGGCACTATGATGCTTATTCGAGATGATATTTTTGCCAACTCCGTACCCATACAATCTGCAATCCAGTCCGTTGCTGTCAGCATTAAGCTACCCTCCGCTTCATTCACCATTTGCAGTATCTATTTGCCTCCATCTGCGGACCTCTCGCACAGCGACTTAGAACACCTCATTTCGCAGTTGCCACCACCCTTTTTATTGGTAGGCGACGTGAATGCCCATCACCCTCTTTGGGGCTCTCCTCGGGCTTGTGCGAGAGGTACGCTACTTAAAGACTTCTTGGATGGTCAGAATCTTGCTCTCTTGAACACCGGAGAGCCCACCTTTCTATCTGACGCATTTCATAGTTTTTCACACATTGACATTGCAATTTGTTCCCCTCAGCTAGCAGTCACCTTATGCTGGAATATCATCTCGGATTTGCATTCTAGTGACCACTTTCCTTGTCGTATTAGTGTCTTGACACCCGTTGTATGTTCCACCCGTTTACCTAGTTGGCGCCTAGACCACGCCAGCTGGGAACTGTACTCCCACTTGGCTGAATTTAGCTACGAAGAGCACGACTCTGTGAACCACTTGGTCGAACATCTTACAGGGACCATTCTTTCTGCTGCTGAGCAATCCATTCCGCGTTCGACTGGCTACAGCCGTCGATTTCCGGTACCTTGGTGGACCGCTGACTGTCGGGATGCTATTCGCGCTCGCAGACGAGCTCTACGGGTTTTCCAGCGTTTTCCTACACTGGATAACCTGATACACTATAAACGGATGCGTGCACATTCTAGGCGGGTTATTAAGGATAGCAAAAAGATGTCATGGAATAAATTCGTGGGTTCCTTTAATCGACATACACCTTCCTCTGTCGTATGGGATAAGTTAAGACGTGTGGCTGGGAAACCGAACCATATGCCCATCGCCGGTCTCAAAACACCTACCGGAGCTGTTGTTGATACATTTGACGTGGCGAATACTTTAGGCAGTGCTTTCGCTGAGGTGTCCAGCTCAGGCAACTATTCCCCTGAGTTTCTTACAGTTAAGAACCAGGTGGAATCTCAAGAATTCTCGTTTCTTTCTGGCAACCTTGAGGATTATAATCGCCTTTTCACCCTGGCAGAGCTAGACAATGCACTCTCCTCTTCACGACACTCAGCACCAGGCCCAGATGGTATCCACGTCCAAATGTTGCAACATCTCTCTCCTGATGGCAAAGATTTCCTACTCGAGGTCTATAATCGTGTCTGGGTTGATGGCATTTTTCCAGACAAGTGGCGGGAGGCCACCATCATACCCATTCTTAAACCTGGAAAGGACCGCCATCTTCCTTCCAGTTACCGTCCTATTTCCCTCACCAGTTGCGTTTGCAAGGTGATGGAACGCATGATCAATGGACGGTTGGTGTGGTGGCTGGAATCCCACAATCTTCTGACGAACATCCAGTGTGGCTTTCGACGACGACGTTCAACTGCTGACCACCTTGTCTCTCTGTCAACTCAGATTATGGACGGGTTTCTTAAGAACAGCCCCACAGTTGGGATATTTTTTGACCTCGAGAAGGCCTACGACACGTGTTGGCGGGCGGGAATATTGCGTTCTCTGCACAACTGGAACATACGTGGACGCCTACCGTTGGTCATTCAGGAGTTTATGCGGGACCGCGTTTTTCGAGTGAGGGTGGGTTCGGTTTTTTCTAACCATTTTATTCAAGAGAACGGAGTGCCGCAGGGCTCGGTACTCAGCGTGACTCTATTTGCTATTGCGATAAATTCCATATCACTATGTGTGCCTCAAGGTGTCTCTTCCTGTTTATTCGTGGACGACTTTGCCATCTTCTGTACTTCTCAGCGTACACCGTTTTTGGAACGCCGTCTCCAGCGGTGTTTGGACAATCTCTATGCATGGAGCTCGAAACACGGTTTTCGTTTCTCCGCTGAGAAGACAGTCTGCGTTAACTTCTGGCGCCGTAAGTGGCAAATACCGCCGTCTCTTCGACTCGGGCCAGATTTACTTCCTTTCGCAGACGAGGCGAGATTCCTTGGTTTGATCTTCGATCGGAAACTTTGTTGGGCACCACAAATAGCACAGCTTAGAGCACGATGTGACCGTTCTCTAAATCTTTTACGGATACTAAGTGGCAAGTCTTGGGGTGCGGATCGGACGGCATTGCTCCGTCTTTATCGTGCTGTGATTCGTTCGAAGTTGGACTATGGCAGCATTGTGTATTCTTCAGCTCGACCTTCAGTGCTCAGAAGGTTAGACACAGTCCATAACCAGGGCATCCGTGTGGCCGTTGGAGCTTTTCCAACGAGCCCAGTTGTTAGCCTCTACGCCGAATCGGGAGAACCTCCTCTGCGTTGTCGGCGTGATGTCCTGCTTGCTAATTATGGCTGTGGGCTGAAGTGTATGCCTGGGCATCCAACTTATCACGCGTTTTTCTCCCCTGAGCTGCACGAGCGATACTGCCTCCGCTCTCTGAGCCCCAGGCCAGCAGGTTTTCGTTTCCGTGAGCTTCTACGCCAGCACCATGTTGACATTCCTCGGCTGTTATCCAAGGGAGAGAGTATACACCCCCCTTGGTTACGCGCTACCTCCCATGTCGATCTCGGGATGACGCTCTACGGGAAATCTGTTACGCCTCTTGATAGTATTCGTCGTTGCTTTTTAGAATTTTTATCCAAATACAGTGGCCGTATTTGTATTTACACCGATGGTAGTAAGAGCCCCGACGGTGTTGGATGTGCCTTTGTAACTGGCACCGCAACTTCTACTTACGGTTTGCCTAGTTGCACATCTATATATTCTGCCGAGCTATATGCTATTTATCAAGCCCTTCTGTATATTCGACGTCGAAAATTAGGTGACTGCCTTATTCTTAGTGATTCCCTTAGTGCCCTTCAGAGCATTCGTGAGCTGTACAATTACCATCCTTTGGTGCAGCGCATCCAGGACGTTCTCCACATTTTGCACGCTTCTGGTTTTAATGTGGAGTGCGCATGGATTCCTGGACACGTTGGCTTGCCAGGGAATGACACGGCGGATTTGGCAGCGAAATCGGCAGTCACAGCGCCCAGGGTTACGATTACCTATTCAACAGCAGAAGATTTTAGAGCGGCAGTACGGAGAGCCGTTTTTTCGACTAGGCATGCGGAGTGGTCGGCTCTCCGTGGTAATAAGCTGCGAGAGGTGAAGGACCTCCCTATCAACTGGGTAACCTCCTCTCGTTTATTCCGCCGGGAGGAGGTAGTACTAGCTCGGCTAAGAATTGGCCACTGTATTTTTACGCACAGTTACCTTTTTAAACGTGAACCTGCTCCTGTCTGTGCGCTCTGTGGGGAGGCACAGACAGTTCGTCATGTGTTGCTGGAGTGTGGTCACCTGGCACACATTCGGTCATCTATGGGCATGCCGGCCTCTCTTGCTGAGGTCCTGGCAGATGACCCAAGAGCAGTGGACAGGGTTTTTAAATTTTTAGCAAAACTTTCTTTTACCTTGACGTTTTAGTGTGATAGCAGTTTTTTTTTTAAACTCTTTTAATTTTAATGTGTTGATTTTAGATGGAGTTTTATATCCAGCTCTAGTTAGAGGGCTGGACAGTTCTGTTACTTCCGTTTCAACTGTGTTAGCTCTTTTACTTGTGTTTATTTTTTTGTTTGGTATTTTCTTACTGCGTATTGCCAAGTTTTAATCATAAGGGCGCTTATGACCTCGGCAGTTGAGCGCCCTTAAACACCATTATCATCATCATCATTTAGCCATGATTTCTGGTAGTTTCCTAAAACATGACTGACTACAAATCATACCTCTTCCTTTGGTAATGCATTTTACTTATACTCCGTCCAACTCCCACTACTATTTTATTATTACTCTGAAAACCCAAAAGTCATGGGAAGACACTGGATGTGATGTTAATGAGACTCCTCTGCATGCCCTAAAAACTGCAGTAACATATTGAAGTATGGACTCTATCAGGTCTTGGAATAGTTCTGGAGGGATATTGACCCACACATCTTGGAGTGCTACCCACAATTCTTCTTGTGCAGTTTGCGTTCATTATACACTGGTATCGACAGCATTCCATAAATGCTCGATCGGGTTAAATTAGGTGATCTTGAGGTCCAAACCATGGTTTTGAATCGACTGGAGTATTCATCAAACTATCTACATGCAACCAAAGAGTGGTAATATGTCTATATGGGATACAGATGGTTTAAGGAATATCTGCATATGTGCACCTGCATTGATTCCTGCAAATGGACAATTGGGCCTAATTGCAGTCATGAGAACATAACCCAGACAAAACTGAGTCTGCCTAAACACAACCTTGTTGACATGCAGGATCCTTAGCTTATTGGGGTATACACCACTCTCACTTGCCTATCAGCGTGATACATCTGGATTCATTGGACCATGCTACATGCTGTTATTGCTTCATGATCCTATTTGCTGAGCTCTGTGTCGAGGTGTTAGCAAAGGGATACCAGTCAGTTGAAGTCATCCAGTGCAGTCAGACTTTAGACGCCTGTAACCTGACATTCTTTATAGTTCTTTGAGTCCCCCATATAGCTCTGCTGAAGCAATGTTATGCTCATCAAACACCTGTGATCTTCATGTGTGGCAGTTTACATGTATGGAAACATTGCCTCTGAAATATTGAAGATCCACCCTAAACACTGGAAAAATCAAATTCTTGTGTGATCTCCAATAGAATAGAATATTTGTCATATGACATTTTGCATAGTGATTCTAGGCTTGTAAACTGGTGACTTGTTTAAATATACTTAAGTAACCTAAATTCTAATATGAGTATGGTATATAAGATATTATTTGTAAAACATATTGAAAATCTGATTTGTCAATTTATGGTAATAATATAGTATGTATTAGCCTAGTGATACCAACATTGTCTGTCATCCATAAATTCTTGTATGGAGTAATATTTTTTATAAAGTAATATTTCAACTCTTTTTGTGAACAAATTTAAGGTTTTTATATCTGATTTTTTGTGGCAGTTTCTTATACACTTTTATACACATATAGTAGTAGTTCTTTATTTTTTTCCCATAATATGTTAGTCTATGCATAGGGAATTTTATGTTAGATTCTTCCCGGGTATTGTAGTGATGTCAGTTTTGTTTCCCATAAAGATATAGGTGAGCAACTCTAAGAGATGTATTGAGGGCATTGTTAATATTTTTAATTTTTTAAATGGTGTTTTACATGAGTCTTTGAAGTTTATGTATAATATTATGCATATTATTTTTTTCTGAATTCTGAAGACTGTTTCCCACCCAAGTGCATTTCCATAATATTATGCCATAAGTCAGGTTCGAGTGAAAGTCAGTTTTGTTTCTATTTTCATTATACGTGTCATGCAATGATTGTCATCCCAAATTCAAAGTTAGTTAACTCATATGTTTCAATGTTCACTACACACTTGGCTGTAACAGACGGTTCAGACATACCTATACTCATGTCACATGTATATCTATGGGTCATTGCATTATATGGTAACCCATTTGCGGCCTTCCTCTCCTTTGCTACTCCCATCCTGTCTAACAGGACTTCAGACTGCCAATTCCTGCTCGAAAATGCATTGTTGACATTTCTGTGTTGCTGACTCAGGTGCAAATGTAGCCAGTCATTGCCAGTCAGGTGCTTCTGTTGCTGCAGTAAACATAGTGCATCACTTATCTGTGGAAGAATGCATGTTTATTTGTAAGCATGAATCTGCTTGCCATGTGTGCAGAGTGTGCTGAAAAGCTTACAAACTCTGCAACACCTGCAAGAAAACTATACATGCAGTCAAATTTGAAACTTTGGGTTCAGTGTTTGACAAAAGAAATTTAGAAGGTCAGTGTTAACAGAAAATAAACTGGATGAAATCGGTGCCGCTTTGGATCATTTGCCTCGAAAATCACTGAACAAATTAGCACAGCAAATATTAGACATATTTCTCCTAGAAATGCTATATGTCTGCTGAAACTAAAACCTTATCGCTACATATGAGTGCAAGCAGTAAAAGCAAATGACCCCAGTAAACTTGTGAAACAATTGGTTTTTTTCAATCTGTAGAAAGAAGCTTCATTGACCCACAGCTTTTATTTTTTCTGACAAGAAAATCTTTATTGGTTTCACTTAAATGGGCATGTGAATACTCACAACAGTCGATACTGGGCTTCAGAAAAATCTGTGCTATTGGATGATAATATTTTTTAGCTATACAATGCTTGTTTGAGAGTAGGAGGTCAACATTTCCAGCATCTATTAGTCTGCCTCTGCCTGTATAGTTTTCCTGGCAAATCCCAGCTCTCTTGCGCATTGTTAGAGAGTGCACAAGTGGATTACCATATAAAATAATAACCCTGTAGCTGAAACACTTGGGAGTCATACATGTGTTAAAATGGGACAACCCTTCCTGGGTCTTTCGTCCACTAAGTTTCCTTAGCTGCTGTTACTTCTATATTAAATTTTTCATCATAAACTCTTTCTAGTTTACACCATCATTTTGAATTTAACTATTACTCATGTTTAGGCCTCATTTATTACAATAGTCATCGACTGTTTGAATGAGAATGACAATCCACTGCATGTGATTGATTCTGTAAATAAATTTGTGTGTGAAAAATAATCCTGGGATATTCTTGTTATTTATCATTGCAAGTAGTTTTTGACACCAGTAAACAAATTAATAAAATAGGCTTGAATTGCATTTCAGTCTTAAACCTGTTATGCTGTATTTGTTAGCTAGCTGATTATCCAAACTTTTTAACATTCCATTATACTTATTGCTGATGGAAATTATATACAAGAAAAGTAGTTTATTGAACATAGAATTTGATAAAAAGTAAGAATATTACAAAATAATCCTCTTTAAATCTCAGTGTTCACAGTTTACAAAGGATTAGAAAATACCACTTTTATTCACTAGGAAAATAACAATAAATGCTAGAAACACTACTATATTTCACCCATTTCCTGCTGGGTTGTATCCTAGGTACTTCCACTGCTTACCCATTCTGCTTATTTTACTTTAATTTTTTTTTTGTGGCAAATTGTTTTGCAATTTCAATGTCACAATGCTGCAACAGAAGTCACAAGACTGTTCAAATGTATTGTTAATTGACAGGAGTTTATGGAATTCCATAAGATTACTCAGTTACTCATAAGACATATTCACACCCTATTCTGTAACTCATTGGATATAAAATGAGTCGAATTTACACTTGAATTGCTTCACTAAGTAATAAATTACTTGGACATGTTTCGTAGGCATATGTTACCTACAGCATCAACAGATTTAGAGTGGCCGACCTGTTGGTATTTTTCGTGGACTCCTCTCCTTTCTCTAATGGCTGATAAATGAACTTGTAGAGTGGGTTGTCATCGGCAGAAATTCCAAAATTCATAAGGCTAAGTTTCTGCTTTAAAATAAAGATCTTTTCCCATATGTTATCACCTAATGATAGACTTGTCTCCTTTGATGTCAGCTCCTTATTCCCAAGCATCCCCATTTCCATCCTAATGCAATACTGCCAACAATGGTTTCAATCCATGAACTTGATGAAAAAAGAAATCAAAGAATATTCCAAGCTCATCTACATCTGCATTGAACAATCTTTCTTCATCTTCAATGGCAAATATTATAAACATAAATCAGGCCTCACAATGGGAAGTCCCCTGTCACCATTCCTGGCAAATTTATTCATAAGCTTTTTCGAAACAAAACTCACCAATGGATTCCCTCACATTTTCAAAACTTGGTTCAGGTATGTCGATGATGTATTTGCCATAGTAAATGCTAAAATAATAGAAGATGCACTGCTACTACTAAATTTACAAATCCCAGAGATTAAATTAACCATGGAAACCGAGAAAGACAACTCCCTTCCGTTTTTGGACCTCAAAATTATCAGGAACTATAACTGGAATTTGGAATTTTCAGGAAGGACACACACAACCACATAAAATCTAACAGCTTCAACCCAACTAACCACAAACATGCAATCATCCACAGTTTGTTAAACAGATTACTTAACATCCCTATGGGGAAGATAGAATATGAAAAAGAGCTTAACCAAATATTAAAAACTGCCGAGAACAATGGTTTTAACAAAACACTTGTTCTGAAAAACAATAGAGAGAAAGAGAAAAATAGCAGCTACAACCACCCTCATGGCAGAAAAAAACCAGAATATTTTAAAAAAAATTCATATTCCACCCTCAGGCCTTCAACAAATTTAAAAATATCTTCAAAGAACACAACATCTTCTTAGCTCCATAAAACAAACAGCATAAAAAACCTTCTAAAGAACAAGTTGGACTAAACACCTGCATCCAAAAAATCAGGAATTTACAGAATCAACTGTAAAAACTGTGATAAAAGATACATAGGACAAACCAGAAGAAACATATGAACCAGGTTGAAGGAACATCTGGGACACTTAAGAAACAACCAAATGGATAAATCAGCAGTAGCCTTACATGTTTGGGACAATAGCCATAGAATCAAAGATAATGTCCACTTGTTAACACCGACTGCCTGAATTAAACATATGGGAAAAGATCTTTATTTTAAAGCAGAAATCTAGCCTTATGAATTTTGGAATTCCCACCGATGACAACCTGCCCTACAAGTTCATTTATCAGTATCAGCCAGAGAAAGGAGAGGAGTCCACAAAAAATACCAACTACAACAGGCCGGCCAGTCGAAATCTGTTGATGATGTAGGCCTGCGAAACATGCCCAGGTAATTTGACTTAGTGAAGCAATTCGAGTGTAAATTCAACTCATTTTATAACCTATGTGTAATTATGCTTCACTATGTACCACTTCCAGTATTTTGATTCTTTCAATCATATTCTGTAACTGTTAATATTTAACAATTTGTTAAAGTTGTTAATGAGTTGCCATGTGCTATTTGGTATTCTGTAATGGAACCACAACTTTGAGAGGAAGAAAATTATTGTGATAACCAGAGCTGAGACCATGTTAGCAATAACAATATTACATGACTGACTGAAAAATTAACACAGTCACACTGATTCTTAATCTGGAAGCTCAAAGGAATGAAAAATCACTGGAGATCCAAAATTCCTGTTTAATGACGAAAGGTGACCTATGAATCGTCCTTAAACAGAATGAATCTTTGAAACAAAAAATCTTCGTGTAATTTTGCTGTTTTGAAATTAGTTTTCAAGCAAAAAGCAGAAATTGCTTATTATGAATTTTTTTTAATAACAATTTTGTGAAACTTAAATATTTTTCAAATATTTCTCAAAGGAGGTTGAAATATAAATATTTTCTCATGTTCAAATACACTTTGAATTAAAACAACTCCTATTATTATAAGCTTTGTCTCAGTTTAATATACACTATTAGACATGAAAACTACACAACATGACAATACTGTAAGCTAGAAAGAAATGCATTCCAGCAGTACCGTTACTGCGCTTATGGCTTGTTCTCGAAACAGCGATTATCAGTTACAATGGCTCAGTTTACTAATGCTGAGTATCTTGAAATGTTACTTATTTGTTGTGCTGCAGCAAGAATTTGTCAAGAACGATTTCCAAATCACCACATGATAGGACATGTTTCATCTGTCAGAGGAATGTTACTTAAGAAATCCTTTACTTGCTGGAAGAAATCTTGTCAGGAGCAGCAAGCAGCCATGGTATAGCTTGCACTATTGGCATATCCCATTGGACTGTTTTGAGAACATTAAATGACATTCTCATTGATTTTCTGTTCTTATCTTGCTTTAATTATTCACAGTTTTATAATTAAAAAAGAACGGGAAAGCATAATTTTGTAACTTAGGTTACTTCTTTTATAAATAAGTGTTCTTATTAATAATTTGCGACTGCCTCTGTGGTCGATTGGTCAGCGAGCTAACTTCTCACCCAGGGGTCCTGGGTTCGATTCCCGGCTGGAGCGGGGAATTTTTCTCTAGCCAGAATTATTCCCTATCCCCCACAGAGTCTGGAAGTTTGTGAGTGTGAATGTGTGCATGTGATTTAAACCAACATAAAAGAACCTACAGACAATGAGTTGTTTCAAGTGGAAAGCCTCCCGATATGACCTTAGATGTTAAAGAGGGCTATATAAATTTAGTTATCTGCTTATTGGTATACAAGGCAGCAGCAACTGAAGATTCAAAAAGTAACCTGCTGAATTTGCTGTTAGAATATTGTGCAAAATAAAATAGTAATCATCCCAAGAATGGAAATGAGTGAATAACACTCAAAACAAGATGCTCTTTCATAATTTAAAACAATGGCCATAGTTCTCCTCAGTGTGTTTGTTTGTGTGGCACATGTGGTCTAGGCAGTGATAAATAATGCTCTTAAAAATAAAGATTTTAGTGTAATTTCTAATCATTTTAATTGAATTAAGGAACTGTGGACACACTTCCTGGAATGCAGAACTCCTTTGATGTTTAAATAAAAAAATTGTTTATATAATTTGTGTGCAGAAGTTAGTTACTGTGATGTTTTTGAATTAGAAGTTCTTTTGAGTTGGATCATAGTAACACTAACAGATACATTTTACATGGACTGCGTCAGTTTGAGTCTGCTGAAGATAAAGCGCACAGATGCTTTGAAACATGTCTAGGCAAAATTTATCTGTTGATGTTATAGTGTTACTATGATCCAACTCAAAAGAACTTCTAAAAAAAAATCATTGTTCATATAAATGTTATATTATAGCTCTAAAAGAAACTTGTGAGTTTTGTATTAATAGTTTCATGCAGCACATAATTACATAATCTCTGTAATTTATTGGTGAAGTATGACTTTTTATTTAGGTAATAATTTAAGTTAATGGCTTATGAAGATTCATACAATGTTGAGTTATTTGTTTATACTAGGATTGCCAGATTCTGTATTTCCTGAATTTATTCATTGTCTCATTTACTTATTGCCTTCTTTGGTTCCTTTGTAGTCATTGATATATTGTTTGTTTCTTTCCCAAATTATCAAAAGTTGTTCTTAAACAGTCTAAAAATTATGCAAATAGAATTTTTATATTAAGAATAACAGGTTGTGTTAATGAAACTTATTGATATATTGGTAACATGGCTAATGGAAAAACAAATAATATCTGAGGGATCATGGCAAAAACCTCTGGTTCTTAGAGAAAGCAATATTTCAATATCAGGATTTTTAAGTATTTTACCAGTTAGTCAGTTTAATGCTGTATTGTAAAATCTAATGCAAAAACACATGCAATGTTGCCTTTGCTTGACTTAACTGTGTTGGAACCAACACATCGAAGGTCGATAAAATTTTTCATCAGTCTAGTAACCCTAGTATATACATATATAAATTGATAAATTATTCCATTCAGATTAACATAGGGTGGTGCAAAAGTCTTGGACACTGGGCAGAGATTGAATTTATGGTTCATTACAAATAGAAATAATACTTGCAATTATTTTTTATGTTCAAACTGTTTTCTGTCTGCATTAATGCATCTTTGAAGTGGTAATAACACTTAATGAGTTAAAACTTCTTATTGTACTATCTTGCTGGTATTTTCATTTTCTTTTAACCTACTGTCTTTTGCGTCACCCTGAGTATTTATTTAATGTATTTATTTTAATATTTTATTCTTGAATTAACATTTAATTACTGATAATAATTGATGCTTGTTAAGTATTGGGTTTCAAAACTATTTTTAGTTGTATACTAACACCAGTGTATATTAATATCAGAAAGATTATAACTAACATCAGTCTTCAGCTTGAACTGCAAGAATTTATTTTGCATTGTAGTTTTCTGTGGAGTGCACTCAGCACTTCTTCCTGATTTTCAGAATGAAGTTCATTTTATAGGTATTTTTTATTTTTATTTTTTCCCCGTCTTTATGTTGTGAAAGCTTTTATTATAATTTTAACACATTCTAATTTGAGTGTCAATTACTGCTTTCTCTTTCTATATGTGTTGTACATCAGCATGAATCAAGTGATTTCTGTATTTAACAGCAAGGCATATGCAATGCTACGTTAGCAATACATTCCACTTAATATTTTATTTTTATTCAGGTGACACCCAGGTAATTGTAAATTAGAATGACTTAACAAACTGTCTAGTTTTCTTGTTTATCACTGTTTTGTTGCAAATGCTTGAATGTTTTGTAACATCATTAATGAAAGAATGTAGAATCACTAATATTATTTCTTTGTACCTTATTTTTGAAGCTCATATCCTTAAATTTTGCACATCTATATCCCACCTTAACAAAATGCATTACAAAAATCAGCATGAAATTAATACTGTATTTAGCTTCTGCACCTTTAGACATTCTAATAGACAGCTATTTGTTTGTTGACTAAGTTGTGCTATTTAAGTCAAAATAAATTGTTAATGGTATTCACATCCATCATGAAGGTGTAATTTGATCAGGAATAATCAAATATTTTGCATTTCTGCTACAAGAAATTGCAAAGGCAATTGTATTAGAAGTTAAATTAGTGTGTTCTTATATTTGTTTATTGTAAGAGTAATGCTGATATTATTCTGTCATGTAGCACCACTGTATTTAAACTCCATATGGGTAAAATAATTTCTGTTACAATGTGTAGAAAAGAAAATGTTTTATTTATGTTAAAAAAAAGAGGATTCAACAATTTCAAGCTAATTTGCATAAATGTATTATGGATGGATGTGATTATTTATAACAATTCCCACCCTTGCAATAAAATAATTAGGTTATGAGCGCTTCTCAACCTTGTGTATTTATTCTGCTGCTGCACAGCTTACCTCTGCAAGTTAGTATTTTCAGACACATCATACCATACAGATCATGCATACAAGTAATACATAAAGTCAATATTTGCCTATTATTTTCACCTTGACAGTTCATTTGCATAGTAAAAGCATCAGTAGTGCTGTACTATGCATTTACTTTTAATTTGTTTATATAAAAATTACAATGTTTATGCACCTTTTTTTTTTTTTTTTCTATACTTTTATTTGTGTCTTACACATCCTGTCATCCCACCCCTCCTCCATTCCTTTTACTTTCAACCCCATCCTATTTCTTTCAAGTACAGTACAATCCATATAAACCTGAACTACCTTAATGGGCGATAATTTCCCTTTCAGTGGCTCTAGGAGAACAGTCAGTACCACTGCCCATTATTGACTATTTTGTTGATTTTGATGGCCATTGCAAACATTGTTGACAGCATTTAGTTTGCAGCTGTAACAGAAACATGCCGTACTCACTTCAAGAGCATGTTTTATTGTGAAAACGTATTTGGAGACAAATTTATTGATAACTCAACAAATTTCAAAGAGAATTCAATGTGTGTGATGTTCCAACAGAGGCAACATTTTATTAATACTAAGAAAGCTGGAGACAACTAGTGTACTCATGAGTGAGAGTGGAAAATATAGACTATCATTGAGTGCAGAGTCTGTTGATGTATAGTAAATCCTCCAAAGAAAGTGTTACATTGATTGAGCCAAAAGAGGCTATTCAAATGGCACATGTCAAAGAACTATGAAGAAATCAGGATTGTGATTCCATACAAAGCGCATATGGTGCAGCATTTGAAATAAGCAGATCATGAAAAACAAATGCATTATTGTTGATGGTTTCAGGGTTTTCTTATTCCATATCCAGACATTCTCTTTATAATGTTTTCGATGAGGCATAGTTTCACCTACAGACTACATCTATACACAAAACAGCAAATATTGGGCTGCAGTGAACCCCCTTGTCCTCCACAAAACACCACTGCATGATGAAAAGATTGATTATGGCATGCAGTATCAGATTCCAGGATTGGAGGCCCCATTTTCTTTGACATGATTGTAGAAACTGCAATTTATATGGGTGTCTTCAATACATTTGTGTAGCAATTGGGTGATATCGAATTGATGGAAGGTTATTACCAGCAAGATTAAGCAACATGTCATACATCTAACTCATCCGTGCAACTTGTAACAGTTTCTTTAATAATTAAATAATTCCAAAAGGTCTGTGGCACACCAGATCATCTGACCTAACTTTGCCAGACTTTTACTTTAAGAGATATCTTAAAATAGTGTGCATAAGAATAGACCTTGGACATCTTTCATGAATCCATTAGCAATGAAATAAACAACATTAGTAAGGATCCTCTTCATAGAATGTCGCAGAATATGATAAAATGAGTGCACATTTGTATGGAAGCTGGTGGAGGACTCTTCCAACATTTACTCTGAGGAACATCAAACAATGTAATCTCCCAATTGTTGTTATGATCCCCCAGAGTTATGCATTTGTCCTATTATTGGTTCAAGTTTATATGAATTGCACTGTATTTCTGGATCTATCCTTTCCTCCTCTCCCAGGTGGACATCATTCCCAAACTTTTCTGAGTATTCTTTTCTTCAACATTCTCCTTGTGTGTTCAGTCAGTTTTTCATATTAAACATACTGTGCCACAGCATTTATAATAATCATTTCTTTCTTAATACATTTTTCTAAGTTTTTATACTTTTGAATGTCTTGCTGACTTTCTAAAAAAGTCCCTTTTTGCCATTTCTGTGGACAAAAACTTCAACATTGAATCTTGATTGAGTTTCTAAATTTCAGGCCCATAATTATATGATGGGTCTTTTCACTGTTGATTTGTAAACTTGCAATTTAGTTTCTTTGTTTTCATTAATTTTAACTAAATGAATCAAATTTGAGACATACATTGTGTTTTATAAAGATGCCCAACATTATTTACTTTACAGTATTTCATGTATAATAGGTAATTGCAGTAATTTCATAAAATTAACCATTAACAAACATTTAGAATTTTTGGGAGACAAGAAATGTTGTACTAAAGCTGAAGCTCAAATTCAGTGATAATATTTTAAATAGTTATTTTCACTTCTAATTTCAAAATTTAGGAGCTCAATGGAAAAACTTGAATGACAAAACTAAAAAGAGGCAGAAATTAACAATTAAAAGTTTACAAAAATACACACTGAAAGACTAAAGGTCATGGGAAGGCACCGGATATGATGTTAATACCTCATTCCTTGGCTTACAATGTGTTACAATCGCTCTGATGGGATATTGCTCCATGCATCTTGTAGTGCTAGCCTAGTTATTGTTCTTGTGTAGTTGGCAGTAGAATCATTAAGTATTCACCAGTATCAATAACACCCCATAAATTGTGCATGTAAAGGAGACTGGGATTGAATACCTGTACTGGCATATGTTTCTTCTCAAGTTAGATATGTCAGGTCCTTCCAGATCTTTTTGAGGTGCTACTTTAAGCAGAAATTGTAGCTGCCATCCTAAGTAAGAGATCTGAGTCTATATCACCATGCTGTAATCTTGCTGGCCTCAGCTTAAATTTGCTATGTTAGTAATTAGAGAGATGCACTAACTCGGATTTCTGAGTGAGAATTATTATGCTTAGAAAATTCTTTCTGAAATGTTTGTATCTTGATTTTTTACTGAATTCATATCTGGGAGTTGATACATAAATTCATGTTTGGCATACAAAAATTAAATGCCTAAGTATGCTCTGAAAACAGTTAATGAAAACAATTAAAGAAAACTTAAAATTATGAGGAGCATTCAGTAAATCATTAGGAAAAGAATAAAAATAATAAATTAATTTTGGGCAGTTTTTTAAATTTATTTTCAACATAATCTCATTTTAGCTTGATGCATGTTTTCCAGTGCTTCAAAATTTTTGAGCTGTTCAAATAATATAATTTTGAAAGGTCCTATAATAAGCATTTGCTTTAGAGATAACCTTAGTGAATGTGAATTGTTTTCCACCAAATCCTGTTGTCAAATCCGAAAATAAATAAAAAAAGAAACATCATCGGGAGTCAATTGATTTTTAATTTCATAATTATTGCACAGGTGTGCATCCATGCATTGTCTTGATGGACTAGAATCCTTCCTTTTCCTTGCCAAATAAGGAATATTTTTTTCCTTATTTGATGCAGTAATAATCATACTATTTATCATCCATCTTTTCTGCAAGCAATCAAATGGATTATTCCGTGTGCATGCCAAAAAACCATGGTTAACACCTTGGTTGAATTCATAGTCTTTGCCATCTTGGTTCGGCTTAAGTGCTGTTTCAACTGTACCTTTTGCCTTGGAGTGTAGTAGTATATCCATGTTTTGTCCACAGCATGTATTGACACAAAGCTTGTCAACATCGCAATAGAAAAATACCAAACACGTCTCCAAATCAATCACAAATGTGTTTGTTCTCCACTGAGAGCAAATGCAATTCACATTCTGTCAACATTTTGTTTTTTCATCCAACATTGAAAACACTGTACCTTGTGATACCTGTGAACTTTTCTACAATCACTCAAAATCTAATCGTGAAATGTATCAGTTATTTTGGAGGAAGTTGCCACTGTACATCCTGAATAATCATTTGTTAATGAATGGCCATGTTTAAACCCATTTACCCAATTGTATATAGTCATAAACATGGAGCAAATTTGCCATGAATTTTATCCAATTTGAACTTTGATCTCTTTTAAAAAGTTTTTATTCACTACACAAATTTTTTTCTTCTTTATTTCTAAATAAATACAAGTTGTTGCTTCAGTCACCTATGACAGTGAAACCTTGTAATGGATATAATTTAAACTTAACCATAGTTGTATGAGAGATGATGCATACTAAAACCAAACTTTTTTGGATTCTACAAGCACCATCTCTTACTAAAGATTTATTGAATGCCGATCATATAAGCAGGCTAATGTTGTAACTGCAGTAATTGGCATGGAGAGGTTTCATGTTCCAGTGACACTGAATTTCAATTCTCTCTTCAACAAAACATTTTGACTATTTGAATAGTAAGCAGAATAACCCAGTGAAGGCTTGTGAAACTTTCATGATATTTCAACTTGTTTTGGTCATTCAACAAAAACAGGAAAGGGTTAATGCACATAGTCTTAGCCTCGAGCTGCATTTTCAAAGCTCTTTATTAGATACTGTAAGTAGCAGCTTTGCTGTTCTCTTTGGAGGATATCCCTTGGGTTTTCTTTGTTAATATTTCAGATACAAGTTTGAGGAGCTGTGACAACCCTGAATCATTTCACCTAAAAGCATCATATAGTATACCCAAGGTTGCCGGTTCAAACCTGGCAGAGGACAATGGATTTTTTTTTGGGTGTAAAAATCCTTATGGTTTCCTTTGGAAGGGAAGTAAAGGCGTTGGTCCTGTGTCATAGATTTATGGCACATAAAAGAACCTCAAGCCTGATAAAAGAGGCCTCTGAGCATAATCAAGCGGTCTTTCATGTCCAACATAGAATGGAACGCTGAGAACCACAGCAGTTAAAGAGCTCCATAAATAAAACTCCATCTCCATTTCCATTTACCTAAGAGCATGCATACCATTGCTATTATTGCAAAATTCATTAGGTATAAAGAGCAGTTTTCAAGAGGGGCAAAAGGTCCTATTCAGTGAGAGCTATTTCCTCAAGAGTTCCTTGTTTACTATATTAAAGTACTTTAACATTATTTTTAAATATTTTATGTAGCAAAGCTCAATTCTTATTACAGTGATACTTATAAATGTATTGTTGCAAAATACTATAATTCTCATTATGTCTTACTGTTAGTATTTGTATTCACACTCTTTCAGTATATTTTACAATAGTGAATTTTCTGATTATGCATAATTTTAAAAAAGACTGCCACATGAAATTCTCAATGCTTCTCTGAAGTTAGACTGGGATATCACAGAATTGTGTGATGTTGACTTCAGTCACAGCAGAGGCTGAAACATCTTAACACAGAGAACTCTGCCTTTTTTAAGTCCTTTAAATCATCTAAAGCAGGCTGTTTCTGCTTGGCTGCACACCGAAGACCAGTGAATTACTCATAGGAGTATGCCTGAAATATGCAATACGCCTCAGCATTGAGAGCAAGTTGTTAGGATGAGTAAGAGGCAGCAAACGTAAATGTTGGTGTTATGACCTTTGCCTAGTAATCTATCACATTGCCCCTCCAACTGGGCTCAGAAGTCTGTTGAATACAGATACTCAACGGAGTAGATTTGGAACAACTTGAGCTCAACACTATTGAATGATGTGGTACAACTTTTCACAAGTTTCAGAGGCTGTATATTTAAGCAACAACAGTACTTTATTGCACTGTACTGCCCTCTCCTTTTGGTGTTATGCAAAATACAAGTAGCATCTTACAACATATGGCATTATACCAGGTTGCCGATAAAGAGCGTTGTTACTTATGGACTATGCTTTCAAAGGGAAGTAAAGCTGTTGGTCCCGTGTCATAGATTTATGGCACGCAAAAGAGTCTCAAGCGTGATTGAGAGATCTCTGAGCAAAATTAAGTGGTCTTTCACGCCCAATTTAGAATGGGATGCTGAGAACCACAGCAGATAAAGTGCGTCCATAAATAACACACCATTTACAGTTATATCCTCCCTTCTTTTTCTCTGTATGTATTCTCTGGTTCCAAATTAAACGGTAGTTAAGAAAACTATAAGTAGCATTATTCAGTAGGATTATAACATTAGGTGCACTGTAAATTGTTAAGCAAAGATATAAAATTCCAATTTCTCCAAAACAAAAAGCATATTTAAGGATTTTGCAAGAGTAATTGTAACATGTTTTTCTAATTCAAAGACTAAGCCTTTAGTTAGTTTTTAATCAAATTTATATTTGCTTCATATGCTCTCCAGCAAATATTGTGAATTATAAAACAGAATCTATCAAACTGGACCCATTACAAAGCTTATAGTAGCTTAGTCATGATGCTGTAAAAACACGCAAACTAAACAAGCACATCACATTCCAAACATTTGTGTGGTTTTGCATTGTGAACCTTCCTGCATCCTACCATTTTCACCATGATTTGCTACAAATGTAACAGTTTAAGTGAACGCTTTCAGTGCATGTTTTGCCACACTCAAATAGATTGTGTTGGAACAGTGAAGCTAAACTTGCTCTAGAATTTCTGAGTTGTAGCTGAACCACGTTATAGGTATTGTTGCTTATTTTCCATATTGACAGGGCACAAATGTGGATGATGCAAAGGTTATAATAGCCTCTTCGGGGTTCAAGATTCTTCCCTGTGACAATTTGGATGAAGCTGCACGGTTGGCTGTCAAGTTATCCGACATTGTCAAGATGGCAAGATCTGCCAAGCTTGATGTCAACTTTGAAATGCCCCTTTAAAGGGTAAAAGGGTGTTTGCATCATTTTTGTAGGAAAGTTTGAATTGCTTCAGAATCAGGAGTAGTATTTATTGTTTGTTATGGTATGTGTGGAGTTGATTAGACTCAGAAAGCTTTAGGATACAATTTTAGTATTATAATTTATAAATAAAATGCTAAACAATTTGTAGTTGTGTTTTTTGTTTTCTTTTGTCATCTTTTCATCAAAGTAAATAGCCTGTGACAACTTTCTGTTCATACAGTATAGTGATAAAAATAAAATGGAAATCCGTTAAAAAAGATAGAGGTGTTATACAAAATATGTATTAGTTTTCCATCTTATTATTAGTATTTTTACTTTCTGTGATGCAATTAAGAATACTTACTATTTAATCTGTGAAATGTAATTATTGAACTAACCATATAAGTGCTGTTGATCAGCAGTGTGTTCCTCACTGTATATAAGATACACTTGTTCACATTTCATTTTCAAAATCATTGAAATACTTCCGCCATTTTTACATGGCAATCATTTGTTAGTGTACATATGAAAAAAGAGCCTTTTCTCTTTACATGATATGTTTAAAAGCTAATGTAACTGTAATGTACTTCATTGTTAATAGCAAAGTTTGGAGATAAAAAATATTTAGGCTGTTGTGGTTGTATGGATATGAATTAACAAGTTACAGGTTGTATTTTATTATCATGGTAACATAACCGATAGAAATCTGTGTATTCAGGTAATATTTTTGAATTACTTTTTCATTTTTATGTAAGTATTTTATAGCAGTTTTATATCACATTTATTTTAGCACATAAATTATGCTCAAATGAGAAATGTAGAGTTGTTTTCTCATAATGTAAATATAGTTAGCATCCAAGTAGTATTGTTGTTTATATAATTAAAGTATTGCACCTTATGCAAAATTGATTTTGCTATGTTTGTATTATGAAATGCACTGCTGTTATTTGTTGCAGTTGAAATGCATGATTAAAGTTTATTATGGAAGACTGACACTGAAAGTAATTGGTAGAACTTTGCTTTCAAGTTGTTTATCATGGTTTGAATGTAAAATACTAGCAATTATGCTTATGAATGATGCAGCAAATGTTGAATTTCTCCAACAGGTTAATAAGTGTATTATATTTGACCACTAATGCATGACTTACTGAGTAGCCTTATTTATGCATGAAAGAAATGGTTTCATAATTGCTATTGGTGTAAATGATGGAGCTCGGTTGCATTTTGTTTTTATATTGCTGCTTAATGGTTGGAGGTATTGGGATGTGATATATACTAGCAGACATAGGGTACACAAGGCTGTCACCAGAAATCATAAAACTCAAAAACAACGTACTGAATAAAGTAAAATAATCTCAGCCGCATTACAGTGCAACAAATTCAGGATATTGAAGAAGAATGGCTACCTTGTCAAACTCATAAAATCAACATAAGCTTCATTTGAGACATTTGTGGTAAGTTAGGCAACTCATTGTGTTTATGTGCCATGGCATAAGCATTCATGCCTTGTAATTATCTAATTACAGCACCTCTAATGTTGCTATTTAATGTATTCACAGAAGTCTTTCATTATTTAAATGAAGCATGCTGCACAAATATTATGCACCCTACCATGGAAACTGAGCATTATTTTAAGTGTGACAAATAATTCTGTTTGTTAATGGGAACATTTTATATCAAAATAGGGTTTCAGAAAAAATAATAAATACATGTATTCTTCGGTAAAAGAATATTGAATTAATGCAATTAAGTTTTCAACATTCAAATACACCATCATTTGCTTAGAGTTTCTTTCATACATATGCTAACAGGATAAATAGATTCAGTACATGAAATCCAAACTTCAGCACTATTAAGTCTCAAATAATCCTTATAAACTGTTCTAATTACAAAATATGTTGATTGAAAACATGGAAAAAGTAGTTGAATTGGAGGAAGAAATAACAAAATCTTACAATGCAAGTGGTGAAGCAATATTTTTGCAATCGCTAAACAGATAAATACTTCAAAGCTGAACTGCCAGTGCTAAGCTGTACTGCCAGTGCTGTCACTCTTGGCAACATTATTAATACAAATATTGTCATTACTGGGAAACAGTAAACAAAGCAAAGTGAGTGAGTGACACAGCTTAGATGGTAATGAGGACGCTCAATCAGATTACAGTGCCCAAAACTTGTATTTGCATAGGTTAAATGAAAATACAATGATGTAGGAAAGTAGCTAAAACTGCCCATTATGAGGGGCCTTCGGTCAACTCAACAGAAATTGCAAGAAGTAGTTAAAGCAATCTCAGAAGAATTATAACTTTACTTTAAATACACATATTTATCATTAAAAGAAATAAAAGATTATATATTTCAGGCTAAAGTTCTTGTTAGGAATTCATGTGAAATTTTTAGAATCTGCAGAATTTGAATTGACACATTCCTGGTACCATTTGGCAAAAATCAAAATTAATATAAAGAAGCAGAAAAAAATATAAAAGTAGATATCATGGAAAAACTCTGAAAAGCATTGTGTCTAAGTTCAATATTCCGACTTGAAGGAACTGTAGCACTGAAGCAAAGAATATATCTATAATATAATCCATATATCTATAATGTCCTAATTTGGCATTACCTAAAATCTTAACAAACAATAACAAAAAGCATTATCCAAATGAGTAAGTTTCAAATCTGAAAGGTATTTGAAAGTTATACATTATCTGCATTACTAATGTTCACTATCACAAAAGTGTTACCATTTTATTTTCCACCATGGACTTCAGTGTGATTTGGCAACAAAGGATTGCTGCTTCTAATGAAGTCTCTAGAACTAATCTCACATTCACACTAAAAAACTGGATGTTGCTTGATAAAGGTGACTGGTAAGCTTGTCATGCATCTGGGCTGAATGTTGTGAACTGTACCAAAATTTGATGTGTGTATTTTATATGCATCATCTCATTAAATTTTTTAAAATACTTTTATTGTATTATGATAAAGCATGATTAAGTTAATTATGCATTCACGATAATATTGGTGTTGTAAGAAGTGTTGTGACCTTGGAAGACAAATTAGAGGAAAAAGGAGTGTAGCAACTGGCATTTAATGTTAAGCTGAATTAGACAATTTGGTAATATTTCTCTATCTGACAAAATGTAAATTTTGGAAATATTTTGTTGAAGGTATTTCACTACACATTTATATAGTGGAATTTGTTTCAGCATGGTTATACATATCTTATTTATCTTTTTAGTTAGATAATATTGAGTCCTTTAGTTGTAAAGTGGTGCTTGAAAGAAAAGCCAAGTGTGATAATATTGCAAGTAACATTATTATTAATGATGCTTAAGAAATGTTCAGGTGATTGTATAATACAGCAAAGCAAAGTGCTATTATAGTACCAGTATAAAGATGGCTAATCCCTCTATGACTCAGATCAAAGAAGAATAATGTTTTGATTTAAATTTTCTGGGCGATAAATGTATGAAAACGTATCAGCAGTTGAAGTGCATGATTATTACATTAGCAAATGAGGAAATTCAAAAGTGGCATACATTCTTTAAAAATAACTTTGAAAAATTGTTTATGACACGGTCAGTTACCATGTCAGTTGCACTGGTGTGTCGGCATTTGTCCTACAGGAGTTATTTTACTTCGTAACAGATCACCCTTGTGTAGGGAGTTGTGTTATGCACATACTGCTACATATTTTTCTCATAGCAATCCATGCAAGCCATAAGTGCTGGAAATTATACATGAATGTCATGCTCATGACGGTGATGTAGAAAGTGAAGCATATTTAAACTGCTGTTCACTTAAATTGAAAAGAAAAAAATTAGTTTCATTTGACTAGCCAAGCATGTCTTGAATTTATTTCACTAAGGGGCAGCGCCATGGCAGAGTGGCCTGGCTTTGATTCCAGGGGACCACATTTGCCAAAGCAGCATTTGGGCAGGTTTTCTCCAAGTTCTCCTACCATTCATTCCAGTACCTGCTCTATATTCAATTTTCCTTTCATCCATATCACCATAAATTCATATAATAGTTTTCCTCGCTCTTATACAGACATCAGGCTGATCATCTATCCTGGCTAATGTAGTCTGTCTGGTTCCTCCACTGGTACCTGACTCCAGGCACTGGTTTAACCCATAAATGTGCTGCTTTGCATATATGCAGAAGTAATTTTTAGCCAATGTTTTAGAATATTTTAATACTTTTATTAGCAGTTTTTAATTACACTGACCTTAAACAGCAAATAAGTCATCTTTGCAATTTTGTGTTGAAGAAAAATATTAATTTCTTTCAATAGTATTCTGGTATCTTGTTGTTTTTTAAAAATAAAAGCAAAATAATGCAATTGTAGTCAAATGTGCTCCATTATCCGCACATGCCAATCAATTATTTTACATGGGGTCTCCCTATCCTTTATCACAGGCACTTTTTACTACAGTTGCCAGGGTTTAAACTTGCAATGTATGACTTTGAATGGATGGCCAGTCATTATGTATTGCACTATTGAGATGCTATTCTAACCACTTCTGTAGCAGGTGAAAATGAAAGGTATATGAAACCGGTTTACAAAGTAGAAGAATAACACATGTAGCAAATTAATTTGTACATATAAGAGTTGAGTTCAGAGGGGTGTAAGGTATCCATATGAGGAGGGAAGAGTGAAAGAGAAAATGTTATTCTTTAAACAGCTTTCAAATCCTATATAGAATTGAAAGGCCACAAAGGTACAAGTCATAGTAAACTAGATTATTCAAAATAACCAATTTATCGCATGTTTTTGGATTCTTTCAAGTGAATAATTAAAAGGTTCATTAAGGCTTGTGTAACTACCAAATTTTATGACTGGATACATCATTTATAAAACCTATGGAAGAGACATTTAGATCCAGTTTGATGTAAAGAAGCCACCAATTAGAAACTCAGATGCCTGATATTATGCATTATGTGGGTGTTTTTATCAATTCAGTTATTAAATATTATAATTTAATAACATGTGCCGTTGTAAATAACTCAAGGTTAGTAGACCAATGTTTTCAGAATAACTTGGTAAGCGTGAGAGAGAAACACTCTTTAACTAATTAAACAAGTTGTGTACTAAATGCAACTAAGGTAACTATAGAAACATTTAAAGGGTAAAGAAACAATGAGAAATACTTTGTTAATTTACAGGTTCATTGTCTAAGGTTATACCACTTCTTACACCTTCCATGAATTTATGTGAAACTATTAGTAATAAGTAGAATACACAGTATTAAATCTCATTGATATTGACGGCATTAAACTCTCCAAGTAATTTAAGGGTATAAAATGTTAATACTTGAGAAGGTGGCATCCTGTGTGTCTTTATCTTTCCCACAGGGTAACTTCGCTGAAAAGGCGATAGAAGTGATGAACAATGCAGGATTTGAAAATTTGACCATGGAAATGGACTATGAAAAAGCAGCAAGTCTCACAATACAGAAAGCTAAAGAATTTTCTGCTACCTTGCTTGAAGAACGTAAGAGAGCTTAAAAACGAAGAGCAGTCACATGACCCAAGAACATGTTGATCATGTTTGTACAGTAAATATTTGATCTTAAGTTATAAAGACAAATTAATTTTAATATAAATATTTTTATTATTAAATCATAAACTTTCTATATTAGGGCTAATGCTCCCATTAATGAATACTCAGCATTTACATGCAACAGGCAGGCAATCCTGTTCCCTATATGTTAATTCAAATTGGAACAATACATTATGATCTAACTCAGAATATTTGTGATAATAGCTCTGCTCCTCCCCATTCTCCTTCTAGTCATTGTTTTAATTAATGTCTGAGACACAATAGACATATAAAACTTGTTTTGAGATTTCATTCTCTACATATCCAGAAAAGATGTTTCACCTAACATGTCTGCCAGAGCACTGCCATTAAAATAACAGCTTTGTTCACATGCAATAGTAGTTCATACTTAAGGCGTTGCTTCAAAAAATGTCATAAAAGTGTATTATGGATTATTTTTATGTGATATGATGTTTAAAAACTATACATAAACTTTTCTTGTTGTATTAAAATATGAAAACTATAAAATATTTATTGAAAACAAATATTCGAGGAGCTTTTATTGGAAAGCATACAAGTTACTTGATAACCAATGCACCATTCCTATGTCTACATCATTCATATAATATCTGGGTTTATGACAGCTGAAAGCACATTGCTTCTGAAACACACTTTTTATTTTATTTTGATGCTGCAAAGCACATAGCTTCTAAAACAATTTTTGCTTGTATTTTTATTTTAATGCTGCATTCGAGTTTAGCTAAATGAAAAATTCTTACTTTAATTTTTTCCTGTAGTATGTTTGGCTAAGTTTTACGATCTTTGTAGTACAAGTTGACAGAAAATATAAAGCAACTTACTCCAGTGTGAATGTGGTTATCAGTCTTATTAATATAATGGACTACCAACTATACATTTTGGGGGTGCAGGATTGTGCAATAAAGTGTAGTAATAAAATATTAAGTGCAATTATTAGAGTAAAAGACATTTAATCATAGTTTAATGGATAGGTTTTCGATTGCTGAAATTAAATAAATGGTTCATTAATTTAAAGTTCAAAGAAAAATAATAGGTTGTGATAGTATGTTGCCATTTTTGGACTTAAAAATTATGAGAGATGGAGATAGTATAAAATTTGATATTGATAGAAAATCCACACACATGAATAACTAAATTAAGTTTCATATTAGTTTACTGCTTTCAGAAGTTTAATACATAGACTCCACAGTGTACCACTTGATCAAGAAGAATATTCTAAGGAGTACCACAACATTTTAGAAAAGCAAAACTCAACAACTTTGAAACAGTTTCTATAAACAAATTAATTAAATTAGATTTGAAGTACAGCAAATTGTAACAATTGGCCACATTAGAAAGCCAACAGAAGGTAAAGGTTTGTAATATAAAACATTTACATCATTCATGGATTTCACCAAATTTGAAGAGATTTTCAAAAGATACAACATTAAACTGGCTCCTCAAAATGAATGAAGTTTACATTATTTAATTGATAAATCTCTCAAAAATATTATCTTATTCAAGATAAAATCTGGAATTTATCAAATAAATTGTAATACTTGTGCAAAATTTTATATAGGGCAAATCATAAGAAATTTAAACACTAAATTGAAGGAACACCAGAGGAATATTAAATATAAATATGCCTTTGCACACTGTTTTTTGTTTGGATAATCATGATATTGGAAAAGATATTAAATTGATAAAACAAGTTACATCGTTTTTGGAATTGAATGTATGGAAAAAGATTTATATTTGCAAAAATGAAAATCATTAATTAAATTTTGAAATCCTGCTGCTGAACAAGATTTTGAAGTTATGTAGAACTACTGCCAGACAGCAACAGTACAATTCAACAGCTTTCAGTTAAATCACCTGAAGATAGGAGCGAATGCTTCTGAGAAATGAAGTAAGTATTAATATGTGACTCTTTGTATGTTGTAATATGAATATTTCTTCACTGCTAATAGTGCTTTGAATCTTAAACATTTTAAGACTCTTAATACTACAAGGTCTGTTATTGTTTTCTAGTAAATGTGTTGCATTTCAGTTCATTCCTCCCAACCCAAGTGGCAGAGGTGGTTAAAACATGGATTCGTGAATGGGAGGTTGCAGTTTAAATTCTGTCTGAACTGCCCTCCCTGACAGGTTTTCCTCAGTCTTCATAACTGAGTAATGCTGGGAAGGTACCTTAAACTTAAGTCTGGAATGTTTCATTTTCAAATTTCCTTCCCCAGTTATTTTACGTATTATCAGGGTCCACTGCATATCATGACTTATGTAGTAAAAACAGGCAGTGTTTATGTGAATACAAAGAATTTCAATCTATTATTACACAATGTATTACAATGTAATTTAACATAATTTTAAAACTTGATACTAGTTTTGTTGTGAAGATAGTCATGAACTTGTAAAATGCATGCACTGCAATTCCTATTATACCACCTTTGAAAATTAATTGTATATATTAAAGCTGAAACATAATTTTTTTATAATAGGGGACTAAACTACGAATGTCTCAACACAAGAACAATTAAGTATTTGTGTACTCCAATTCTATCCAATGTTAACTGCAATTTATTGTGTAATCGCTGTTAGGGGGGCAGATAGTCACCTATCCTTTCTAAGTTGATGCCTGTGAATACTGTTGACACACACACGATCCATCTACCCCAACAGTGCTGGCATAAAAAAAGTTATTGTAGAGCCCTGATATTTTGAGGTCCTGTGTACTTTGAGCTGGACTTAAGAAAATAAAAATTTTACATAAAACTATAGTAAAATCCCATTTTTATGTTACCCACATGTATGTTTTATGTACTTCCGAATGTCTAAATTTTTAACTTTCTTTCAATTTTCCATGTACAGTAAAGGCCTAAACCAGCTTGTGTTCTAAAAAAGTATTTCTGTTTTAACAATATTTGTATCAGAATTAAGGGCTAGTAAAACTGTCCCAGGTTTTAGGGATTTAGTTTATAATGCAAGAAATAACCTTAGCTATGCATTTCTATTATAGATTGACAGGAACTGTTAGGTTTGGAGGAGTGCACTTGCTCTTTCTTTCTCGACCCTTCACTAGTTGGGACTACGTGCCAATCAGTTATACAATGCATACCATTCATTCAGAAAAAAATCTGATGTGTTGCATTCACATGCTTTTCTCTACCTATTCTGCAAAAAAAAAAATATTCTTACAAAAGATTATTCTTTTTTCTACACCATGCTAAACGAGATAAACACTAACACAATTGGTTTTACTATGTAGTTCTGTATAAGCAGAAAGGAAATAATGGAATATACCAGGCTAAAGTGATAGTCTAAATCTCTTAAAAGCTGATCGTTATGACAACAGTTGAAGTTTGGTTTGCTTTGTATTTCCAGAAAAACAAAAGAGAGATGAAACTAAAGGTGACCCCATTTAGGAAGATGTGTAGTTTAAAACTGAAATCAATTACAAGGAATGTCTCGGAAATTGCCAACTCTGTAAAAAAAATGCATATGACAAATTTATTGTGTTAACGAGATCTGCATTGCTTGTGTTGTAAGTTTATTTTCTATCTTTCATGGTTACCATTTATGCAAAATTCATCTGGAATGAGCAGGTCTTCAGACGCTATTCCCAGAAAATCAAGATATACATTTTTATTGTGATGTAAATAGCTTTAATATACATTATTTTACTCAAAATTGTTAGAGCCATTTTTTAGAAAAAACATTTTCAAAATTGTTTCCATGTAAAGGTAGTTTGGGTGGGGAAATCTTCTTGAAAATCTTTATGTTGCAAGTTTGGTATTTAACTGTCTTAATTTTTGGGTTATGCCATCCACAGACACACACATGGACGTTTTGTCTAATTTTTTTACTCAGGGGACCTCAAAACATATTTCCACGAAATTTTGGTATCAAATTTTTGGGTGGATTACAATACTTCCTCTATACATTATGTACATAGTATGTGTAGAGAAAGTAAGAATACTGTATTGGTACAGTAATTTGTACTCAGCGACAGTGTCGCCCTCTGTGGTGTAATGGCTACCATGCTAACTTCATAAACCCAAGGTAGCGGGTTCAAACCCGGTGAAGGATGATTGATTTTTTTGGGTGTAAAAATCTTTAGCATGGCTTCTTTCAGAAGGCAAGTTCCATGTTGTAGATTTACGGCACTTACAAGAACCTCAAGCCTGATAAAGAGGCCTCTGAGCAAAATTAAGTGGTCTTTCATGCCCAATTTAGAATGGGATGCTGAGAACCACAGTAATTAAAAGAGCGTCCATTTTTTTTCCTCTTCCAGCAACAGTGGTCATTAAATATGTTTAAATAAAACTGCACATTTTACAACAGTAACAGGCTGACTATTGCAGTAGATGATACCTGTACATACTGTAACTAATGAATCCACCTGTCTCATGTTAATTTTAAACTTTTAACTTGTGTAAGTCTGTGGCACGGGAAAATGTTTTTGAAATGTATTATTATAAATAGAACTTTCATCCAAAGGTGCCTGGAATGCAGATGGACACAACTTATAACAAGATTAGTACTCTACCTCTGTACGCCTGGAGATCTGGGTCATGGCGGCAGACCAGTCTGCTGTCGCTTCAGGCCATCTATTCTGTGCCTCTAGGATTTCCTACGAGACTCCTGCACAAAGCCTCTGGTCTGCCACACCTGAAGTACGAAATTAGTCGTCGGGCAATAAAATTCAACGAAGGTTAGTTCTCTTGCGGATTATAATCCCAGAAACCGCGCTTCAGGCGAATGCGGCTTCCCCGCATGACTTGCGGGCATTCCCGGTAACGAAGGAGCACCTCCAACCTGCTACGGCTAAATTTGCAATCTTTCAAAAGTTGCATGAACTCCAAAATTTCAACTCCAAAATGAATATGTTATAAGCTAACAAGGGCGGTGCCAAGGGCCGTAGCACCATGACTGGTAACCATTAAGGAGCATACTTGCTACCTTCTGTCACTCCCCAGCCTCATTTTCACCCGCCATCCAGGAAAGATTGTTAAATTCTTACAAGAATGGGAACACGTCTAAATCACCGCCGGGCTGCCGTCAGCCTGCCAACTGCTCGTGTCGTGCATGTATGGGGTGCCGCATGTGATAAAAGCGAGCGTTAAACACTGCCAACAAAGATAACAGTTATTACTTGTAGGGTATGTTACTGTCATTCATAAGTAACGCGGGAGTTACGGAAAGGAAAAATAGAATCAGTGTAATGTGAGGAGCACGCATATGCGCGATCGGCGGTCTAACAAAACGCCCGCAATATCAAATATAATACCTGAACATCTAGAACTAAAGTAGTAACAAGGAGAAGGCATACATATTTAAAATTTCAGTGGAAGTATAAATAAAAATAGAAGTGTTTGGACTGAGAAGTGAAGATGAGAACCCCATGCCAAATGAATTTGTTCCATATCCTACCATCTCCCAGTATCTCTTAACAATCGCCTCCCATTGGCTATTATCTCTAATATGGTGTTACGTGATACAAATTAATTATTTTTAAACATTTATCTTAATATATTCGAATATAATTGTCAAATTTAAATTCTCATAATCGTGGGAAAACAAATATATCGCATAAAAGACATATTGGAGTGCATGTATTTTCCTATCGGGAAATAGGATCGTTTCCTTTAAATATGCCTATGAATGGCGACATGTTCATCTATCATGACAGAGTATTCAATATTCATATCGCTAGATATATACTATCCTTGCATGATTGTTCATCTCTACTCAAAGGTGTGCATTAACTATTCAGGGGAAAGGGGGTGTAACGCAAAGCCGAATACATCTTTACGAATCATAGTTATAAGTAGAGCGGTAACATTTAGGATCGCTGTAAGAATACACATTTGTCTTTATACGGCGGGCATCAATATCCCGAGGGTTGAGGGAAGGGGTAAGTACGGTCGCGAGACTGTCAAAGTCCATAACATGTGAAAAGTATCAAGTATTTTAAGGTGCAAACCAACGAGGAATATCTCGAAAATTAACTCCACAAAAAATGTATTTTACATAAATTGCTGACCTGTATTTTGTGAATTAAGATGTCGGCTTATATTTATCTGTTAGGGGACTTTTAAATCTATTCCTAGAAAATTCAAGATATGCTTTCCATTTTAATGAAAAAGTATTAGACTAAAATTTTTTTTAACCAAAATCGATAGAGCTGATTTTTTTTCTTTAAAGAAAATTAAAATTTTCGAAAAAATTAAAAGATATTTTGCGCTGTAAGAATATTCCTGAAAATCTTGGTTTCGCATCCTTGGAAGATGTTGAACGTAAATATCTAATTTTCATATTAGCGACTTTTTTACTTTCTCTATACACACTATATACATAGTGTATAGAGAAGGTATTGCACTCCACCCAAAAATTCGATACCGAGATTTCATCGGAAATGTATGTTTTAGGGCCCCCTTTAACTAAAACAAGCATTTTCGGGAAAAGGTCCGTGTGTGTGTCCTTGAACATAACTCAAAAACGAAAAGTCGGTAAAATACCATACTTGGTATTTAAGTTTAGTATCTTCCAGGGATGCGATACGATGATTTTGAGAAAAATGCCCCCACCCCCAACTACCCTTTACATGGAATTTTTTCGAAAATTTTGATTTTCTAAAAAATTGCATCAACGATTTCGATTAAAATATCGTATATTAAAGCTATTTATCTGACAAATAAAATGTATATTTCGAATTTTCTGGTAATAGCTTCTGAAGAGTACTGTATTCTGGATGAATTGTACGGAATTTTGAATAACTGCTAAATTGTAAGAGATGGACAAAAACTTACTGCACGAAAAATGTAGAGCGCGTTAAAACACACAATTTATGTTATATACATTTTTTTTTCGTGGGATTCATCGTTTTTTATTCATTCTTTATTTTTGATTTCTGCTTTGAGAAACATACCTTTCTCATCCAGGAATTTGTCAACTGCTGTCCATACAAACAGGAACTTCAGTGCCATAGCAACCAGCTTTTGACTATCACTTTAACCTATGGTAGTCCCTTATTTCGCTTCTATTGTCAAGGAAGCAAGTAATAAGACTATTTCTGCTATTTTTTTCTGACTAGCATGAAGTAAATAGAAGTATAAGCTTTTTAAGAATAATTTGTTGCAGGGATATAGAGAAAGTCATGTGAATGGTACGCGTTAGTGCTGCTCACAGACACTTAAACATGTTAAACCTTTTCTATTTCTTTTTATGAAGGCAGGGAACCTCAAAGCATATCTTTCCAGTGAAATATCGATGGTACTATCTTTACTTGCTATACATAGTAGAAAAAGCAAAAATAGTTGAAGTAGTGGTAATACAATGTAATTGATCCACAAGTTTCTTCATTAGTTTTAATTCACGCACGTGAAATGTGATGCTGAAACAAGCTTCTAACACGATAAAGATTGATAGAAAAAGAAGCTTTACCTCCGTTAACTTGATTAAAAATACAGGATTATTCACTGCAATAGATTCATCGGAAAGGGCAATATTGTTCAAGGAAGTCCACTTTAATTGCCATGACTACGCAACGTTATAAATGTTTTGTTGACGGTGGTGAAGACCTTTATTTCTGCCTACTCGGACAACATGGTTGCACGAGGTGCATTCAAGTTGTAATACCTCCTATTTTTTTTTTCTCACAAAGTAATGACAAGAAAAATGTGAAAATTGTGTCACTTCTCAACGTATCTCCCTCTAGTCGTACACATTTTTCACAACGTCGACGCCATGATTCCATGGCCGTTGCGAACGCTTCTTTAAGAGTGTGTTTTGACCACTGGAAAATCGCTGAGCCAATAGCGGCACGACTAGTGAATCTGCGACCACGGAGAGTGTCTTTCATCGTGGGAAACAGCCAAAAGTCACTAGAAGCCAGGTCAGGTGAGTAGGGAGCATGAGCAATCACTTCAAAGCTGTTATTACGAAAGAAACTCCTACGTCGCGTTCGTCCGATGCGCTGGTGCGTTGTCCCGATGAAAGACAACCTTTTCTGCCCGTTTTTCACGAAATGTTGGGAGGAATTTATTCTTCAAAGCATTTTGGTAGGATGCAGCTGTCATCGTAGTGCCCTTTGGAATGCAATGAGTAAGGATTACACCACTGCTGTCCCAGAAGATAACCACCATCATTTTGTCAGCACTGGCGCTCACCCGAAATTTTTTTGGTTACGTTGAGTCTGTGTGCTTCCATTGAGCTGACTGGTGCTTCGTTTCAGGGTTGAAAAAGGGCATCCACGTCTCGTACATTGCCACAATCGATTGAAAGAAAGTTCCATTCATAACGTAATCACGCGTCAACATCGCCTGACAATTTGCTACGCGCGCAGCCTTGTGATCATCCTTCAGTATTCATGGCACCCATCTGGAAGACACGTTTCGAATTTTCATAGCTTCATGCAGGATTGTGTGCACAGATCCCACGGAAATGCCAATTTTGGACGCGATGTCTACTGCGCTCAATGGGCGATCCTCCAAAACAATGTTCTCCACTCGCTGGATCATTCGTAAGACCGGTTGGTGCGAGGCCGTGACTGTCTTGGTTTGTTGTCACACGATGTTCTGCCTTCATTGAACTGTCGCACCCAGGATCGCACATTAGACACATCATGGTACCATCACCACATGCCTCACTCAACTGGCGATGAATTTCAATTGGTGTCACGCCACGAAAATGGAGAAAACGAATTATTACACGCTGTTCTTGCAATGAAAACGTCGCCATTTTAAGTATCAAAAACAGATCTAACTCTCGTCACTGCCACTAGAGTTCTAGGCACTGTACAGTGCTGCCATCTCATTCACGCATTCACAAAGAGTTCACGTGTTTTTTAAAACAAACCAGAAGTGCCTATCTGATCCCAGTCCTGGGGAATAAAAAAAAGAAAAAAAAGAAAAGAGGTGTTATAACTTGAACGCACCTCGTATGTACTGCACTCAAAACGGTTGTTTCCTTAGAAAAGGCGCGAAGGCGCTTGTCCCTCTAGGAAATCTTAGGGCATTAAATTGACCGTAACCTCATCCAGTCCAGTGTGATTGGCAGGCTGAGGGCAGCCCGAGGTGTGTTAGACGTGTCCCTGTTCTCAGAGAGAACCTAACCACGTTCTGACGGGATTGTGGGTTTTGTAGGATGGCGGGTGTGTATTGGGGTTGTGGAGTGACAGGAGGAGGCGAATATTGCTCCTCGACGGTTGCCTTGATGGTGCAACGGCCCTTGTGCACCGCTGGTGTGTTTTTATCAAAATGTTTCTTGAGGTTAAATTTTGAATCCAAGCAACTCTTGAAGGATAATAAGGAGCTTAGCCGTAGCAGCTGTTGGTGGTGCTCCTTCGTTACCTGGGATGCCCGCAAGCCATGCGGGGAAGCCGGTATCGCCTGAAGCGGCGGTTTGTGGGATCGTAATCCCCAAGAGACCTAACGAGGGCGCTCCGATGGAATGGTAACCCTTCGTTGAATTTTGTTGCCCGACGCCTAATCTCGTCCTCCAGGTATGGTAGACCAGAGGCTTCGTGCAGGAGTCTCGTTGGAAAGCCTCGAGGCACAGAATAGATAGCCCGGAGACACCTATTCTGTACCCGCTGAAGCAACAGCAGACTGGAGTCTGCCGCCATGCCCCAGATCTCACAGGCGTAGATTAATAAGGGGATAATAAGAGCCCTCAAAAGGCGCAACTTAAGGGGAACCGTCATCGAGGATCTCAGCATCGGGTACAGTGAGGCCGCAACCCCATTGCCCCGGCACCACAGCCCCCGGACATGTTCCCTAAAAGTGACGCCCTTGTCGAGCTTCACCCCCAAGTAGGTGATGGTGTTGGTCCATTGTATCCTTCGTCTGAGGTACGTGAATGTGGGGAAGTTTGCGGGAAAGCGGCGCTTGGTGAAAAGAATAGCGTGGCTTTTCTCCGGATTTATGGACAATCGCCAACGCTCGCACCACTCTTGGATGAGGCAGAGGTGTCTCTGGATAGGGTTGAAGGCTCTGCGTGGGTGTTTATTTGTACAGTATAACAGCACGTCATCAGCATACTGAGCTATGTTGACTTGCTGCACTGTTGGTAGGTCGGCCATGTAGACGCTAAAGAGCGTAGGGGAAAGTACAGAGCCTTCGGGGACTCCGCCTCTTACTGGCCTAGGTGTTGATTTGTGTCCCGCAACTGAAACTACAAAAAATCTGTGTTTGAGATATGAGTGTAGTAGGTGTATGATGTGTGTCGGGAGCTCCAGTCGGATGAATTTGAGGAGCAGACCCGCGTGCCAGGTCGTAGAGAAGGCTTTCTCCACGTCCAGCGACACTGCCGCAGTGTAGGCTCTGTCCTGGAAGCCCAGGGCAGCGGCCTCCACCACTCTCAGTAGTTGCTGGGGTGTAGAATGCCCAGGGCGAAAACCAAATTGGTGATCTGGGATGGCATGAATGTCGCCCAAGAGAGGGGACAAGCGGGCTAGTATTAGCCTCTCGAAAACCTTCGAGAGAACTGATAGGAGACTGATGGATCGGTAATTGGATGGGTGTAACGGGTCTTTCCCCGGCTTCAAGATGCATATCACCCGGGCCTCCCTCCACTCGCGTGGAAAGTGGCACAAGGTGAGGCACATGTTGAAAACCTTCGTAACCTCATGGCTATTAAGAGCAGCTTTTATACCTACAGCCCCGGCGCGATGCGTTTGGAGCCGGCCTCCGAGATTGTTCTACTTGTCTATTGGTATGTAACTGTGATTGCGGGAAGGGATTTTTCCACAGTCCACTACACTTATACCTTAAACTACGTGTATTAGCATATACTATTTAATATGACCCTGAAATAATTTATTAAATACATGTATTTTGAGATGTACTGTTCAAATAATTAACCTTCTGTAAAAACACTCACGTTTAACTCGGAATTCAACTTACGTTTCATAAGCTTTAGAAAGATCAGCGTGTGTTATTAGAGGAGTATAAGAATTCAGCAGCAGAGGAGTAGCAAACACAAGGCTACTGAAGCAATTTAGGTTATGGCCGTATACGTTTTTCAAATGTTACACCACCTCCAAGCATTGGAATGCCTGGTTATTATAAAAGAAAACTCAAATAATTTCACTATGAATATATTGGTAGTTGCTACATTGGCATAAAAGTTAAGGTGGTAACGGTTGCGAATGAAGCTGGTATCTGAGATGTAATTTCCGATAAACTGTGGAAATAGACGATTTTCTGTTCTTATAATTGTACCGGGAGAATAAAGAGCAATTCGTAGTCTGCACATTTGTATGCGGTACAAGAGTTTGAAATGTTACCAATTCAGCATACATTTCTGGTATGGGTATACTTAAAATTAGGATTATTCTGTGCACACTGTAGAGAATATGAGAGGAAAAGGATAGCGGATTTATGTGCCTTGGCAGGTTTCCAGTATTGCAAAAATAAATGGAAAATCTTATAGGCAACATAAAAGTAACGGCTCCAGGTTACATAGATAGCATTAACCGGCTAGGAGGGACTCGGGGCTCTAACCACGTCCCACCCTCCAGTACTGCACCTCATCTATGATGCTTGTAATGAGCAGGGTTGGGGGACGCAGCAGTCGGGCGGTAAGTTTTGGTCCGACTTCGGGCTATTGTGTCACGGAGTATATAGGCAACATAAGGGGAATGCAGTAGCGGCTCATGAATATACATTCTGGATGTTCACAATAGTCTGAGAGTCAAATAACTTTATAAATGTGACTAGCATCTACTCCATAATAATTATGATTACAAAATAGTTGCAGCCGCTTCCAGCAGCAACAACAGCAGCAAAAAAGCATTAAAGACAACGACGACAATGATGATACTTATGCATAAGCTGTCTTACAAAGGGTAGTTTTGTAACTGTTTGTTGCGTACATAATTAAGTACAGCATTCTAAGGCAAGAATTAAGTAATACGGAAATTAGCTAGTTTTGTAGCTGTTATTGCGTACATAATTAAGTACAGCATTCTAAGGCAAGAATGAAGTAATGTGGAAATTAAATAGCAGCTGAGAATATGAATATTCTGAATTATGTAGCCAATTACGTCATTCCAGTCGCACATGCACAAAAACTATGTAAAGCGTACACAACTCAAATTGTGCTATCAAAATTTATGCATCATTTCATCGAGTTGAGTGGAGTAGCGCGGTAGATTTAAACACCGTATATTTTAAATTACCGCATATACGCAACGTTTAACATCATTCAAAGAAAAATATCTATAAAGTGTCAAAAGTTAAGGGTGTTCACGAGCTCTTGAGCCCTCATATAGTAGCCGCCACTGGGAAAATGGAAACAAATAACTTCGTAAATTGGAATAATAATTAAATAAGATTGGAGCCAATTTTGCCATACATGAGAAGGGGAGAAAATTCCATAGAATACTGGCACGGAAGAAATTTCGTCCGAACCAGTATTCTATGGAATCTCGTCGTATTAATCTTCTCTACAGAACTTCGTATTCTGAAAAGTCATACAAATAAAGTGCAATTAGGAAAAATAAACGAGCCTGCGCTATCCTAGAAAAGGCATTCAAGATTAGTAAAAAAAAAAATATTGCTATGTGCTCATAATCCAATCTCTTTCTGTTTCAGTTGTCATTTCATTCATTTCTGTTGAGAAGAAGACATAAAAACGAGTACTTAATTAAACATTTATTTCCGTAAAATTAAATGCTAAAAACCATTAAAAATGTTGAATTGCAATATCCCAGTAGAGGCCTTGTCGGAACCCCCTGCTAAAATCTATAAAGTGAGGTAATAGCAAAATCTAATATTAATTCCAATAGTTCCGCTTTAATCTATGAATTTAAAACCTGTTTTTAAAAATATTTAACTTCAGGATTAATTCATTTTATTACTGATTTTATACAAATTGTTTGAAAATGGAACTCTGTATATAACTTCCCCTTGATTTTTTGCTGGCTACACAACTTTGTCTTGGGTATATTAATCTTGGAGTTCGTGGCAAAATGTGTTTTCTACGGCTCTGCAATACCGAATATAACCACTGCCTCCTAAAGTATTAACACTGCAGGAAGAAGTGATATAACGTATGCTATCTGAAGGCCTATGCTGAAAGCTTTAAATTGCGATGCCCTCTAGTGTGAAGAAACAGCGAAATAAAACAACTGAAATTTGTTATTGCGAGAACTTGGGTAGGAAAATAATATGGTCGCAGGCAGTCGAAGAAGTTGTTATCAAATAAATTTGTAGTACAATAGTGATTAAAATATTTTCTTTGCAGCATGGCGGATGCTGCAGCAAGACAGCTTCAATATGAATACAAAGCGGTAAGTTCATATAGTATTTTTAATCCTGTAAAATTGAACCTTTGTCCATGGTATAGAAGTAAATAGGTATATTTTTAAGGAACAAGTATGCATTATTTTCTTTTAGGTGGAGCCATGAATTCATTGCATTTTTTTAAGGTAAATGGATTCTATTTTATTCTCTGTTTTGGCAGAACTCTAATCTTGTGCTCCAAGCGGATGTTCGGCTTATTGAACGACGAAGTAGAGATGAGGCTACAGGAGAGGTTATGTCCCTTGTTGGGAGACTGGAAGGAACTAGAATGGGCGACAGACACCAGAGAACGCGTCCAGTAAAAGCTGCAGAAAGAAAGGCGAAGTATGTTTATCCTTAAATGTCGGTACATACTGATAAATTTTATGAATAAATAAACTGCTTAAATGCAAGCTTAGTACATTTGTTCAAATGTTATATATATACGTTGAGTTGCTGTAATGGGTTAAGGGCCAAAATTTCGCACAGCAGTTCCACGGCAAATGGATTAATTGACCTTAAAATGTGATAAAAGCCACTTTGACATTCGCTATTGTGGAAAAGCATTGGAGCAACATATTTACTATTGAGTTTTGATACATGTGTTATGTTACTGGAATATATATAAAATCTGTATCAGTACTACTTTAGAATTAAGTAACAATTTGCCATATTATTATGAGACTGAATTGGGAAAGTGCTTCTTATAGCTATATCAATTGTGTTTGCTGATACACTTTTTTATGCAATCATGTCAAAACAAGTGAACATAAAAGTATACTGTAAGACTTTGAGGGTTATTATGGAGAATTGGGATGGTCTAGATATAAAAACAATTGGGGTTTAACTGATAGATTGGTTTATACTGATTTATGTTAGTTGGAAAAACTCTTTAATGAGGTTAAATGTTAATTTATTACATGTGCGTAACAAACCTTATTTGCTAATATTTATTAAGTATGCTGCCTAGAAGGGGTAGTATAGAAATAATGAAATTTTGTGGTACTTTTACAATGTAAATATACAACAAAAATTAAACATTAAGTGCCTAAAACCTGGGTTTCATTGTCGGCAAAAGATGATCAGTGTTATGCTATGCAACAATGTCATATGTTACTAGATGCTGTGCTGCTGTATCATGGGTATGTATCTTGTAGATACCAGCTGTTCAGTGAAGGCAGTACAAGGTACTTTGGTTAGGAATTCTTGTCAGATTAAGATTTTCTAAATTAAATGCGAGGTTAGCCTTAGGTTTAGGTGTGTATATGAGTTTATATTATTCATGTATACACTGCATTAAATACATATATAGAGCAATTGTGGGATGAGTGGCAGCTAAGCTTTCATATCATAGATAATGAAGTGCAGAATTTACTAAATGAAGAAACTTTAGCTTTAGATTGAATAGGAGGTGAGTGGAGGCTGTTAGGTCATAGGGATTCTGCATTTTCTTAGGTTTAGTGTGTTTATATGAATTTATATTACTGATTTACCTACTGCATTAAATATGTATATAGAGCTATTGTTTAGGACGAGTGACAGTTAAGCTTGCATATCATAGATATTGAAGTGCAGAATTTATTAAATGAAGGAACTTTAGTCTTAGAATGAGTAGAAGGTAAATGGAGGCTATAGGAGTCCTGCATTTTCTAGATTTAATCTGAGGTTAGCCTTAGGTTTAATGAGTGCATATGAACTGATGTTACTATAATTATATACTGCACTAAATTTATATGTAGAGTAATTACTTGGGGGAAAATGGTGATTCAGCTTGTATAATGTGGGTTATAAAGTGTAGGTTTTGACTAAATGAAGAAACTATGTGTGTTAGTCTTACTTTTAATGCTTGATGAGTATAAAGCTGCCCAACAACTTTGAAGAAAGTGTGATGTTGATGCAGGTGGTCAGGATGTGCTCTGCCAGGTATCCGCTGTAATGTGCTTTCTTATGATCGAACATATTTCTACCCTAATATTGCTTCCACCTAATTTTTTTCTGTTATGGAAACGCAAATTTAAACAAACTTCTCTAGAGAACAAACTCCAGTCCAGGACTATATGCACAGAATTATCTGGTTCATGTTGCAGAAAAGTTTGTCTTGGTGGATCCCTGGTTAACCAGTACACAACAAATATGCAGTTTCCATTGTCAAGTGAATGTGAGAGAAAAGGGTGTTTTCATATATGGACACTTTAAAACTACACTCTTTTGCTTTCTTTTTCAATGTACTTATTTTTTCTACATCGGAATGTTTCAGAGTTTCAGTTTGCAGTGAGAGTAGTATCACAGCTAGCAAAAATACGAGTGCTTGACAGAAACTGTCATTTATTAGGCAGTCTCTTAATGTTTTATTAATTTGTTGAGTTGGTTTTTTTAACACTGCGTCACTTACATTGTTATTATGAGGGACTAGTTTCGAAAGCCTATGCTTTCATTTTCAACCTCACGGCATAGGCATAGGCTTTCGAAACTAGTCCCTCATAATAACAATGTAAGTGACGTAGTGTTAAAAAACCAACTCAACAAATTAATAAAACATATAATTTGACCGTCACTGTTACTAAATTCCTCCAAACATCAATCAACCAATTAAGTCTCTTAATGTTTCTGTATCTGGCAGTTTGAATAAATTTGGTTGCAATAACTAAACAACCATCGCAAGTGTTGAACTCGGATCTTTCAATGTGCACGCTGTCATTTTATGTTAAATTGCACATTTGATTGCAGTAACTATACAACCATAGCAAGTGTTGAACCCAATACCTTTCAATGTGCATGCTGCCATTTTACATGTTAAGCTGCACATTTGGGTCAGGAACTATAAAACCATTGCAGGTGTTTAACCCTGTACCTTTCGATGTGCAACTCATTTTATGCATTAAACTGCACATGGGGACTGAAAGAAATAGTCCAATAGCACACAAGTTCATTCACCTTGTGACATATATGCTTGTGTCACCTATATCCAATAGCAAGCTAGGAAAAATATATAGAAAATAAAATTGTCATTTATCATGTGAAAACAATGTACAGATATACTAGGAAATAAAACGCTAGCTTTTATGCAATGTGAGCAAATGATATTTATATTTTAAAATATATATTTTGTTTTGCGGTCTCTAAAGTAATGATGCTTAATACTCATTACCTGTAGTTTCAACAACTAACAGTGCAATGGATTGCATGATAGACTGCAACATCAAGAGTACCTGAATTGAATCTCTGCCAACTAAAGATAATTTGTAAAATTGAGTGTGAGGGTATGTGGTGATCAGAATATTATGTAGAATAATAACAAAAATAATGAAAGGAAATAAAGATAAGAGAAGGGGAAACAGCTTTAAAGGGATAATAGGAAGAAGGCAGCAACATTAGCTTTTTAAACCATCTCCCCACCCATAATCCCTCTATAGCCACACAGGTCCTGTTAAAGTGCAAAACTGGCCTAAGAAATAAAAAACATAATTTCATCTTCCAAAATTTATTATTCATGCAATAGCCATTAATAAAGCATAGGGGAGAATTAGCACCGCAACTTCTGCATAATTACCTTTTGAGTCATTCTACATACTGCTATAATAGGTTTATGTTCCTGTACATCAAACAGCAGTAGTCCCTGCGATATCAGCTCTGTCTCATGTGAAGTATTACTATTCACATGTTTGAATATTTTCATTTTTAAATTAACATAAGATAAACAAAAAAAGAATCTTTAAATTTTCCATTCTAATTATACTTTGATAATGCCAAATTTCTGTTATAGTATTCTTTTACTATCAGTTTTTGTTATGAGTTGAGTTGAAATATGAGTTGATTAAGTTCAAGTTCCCTTTTGTATTTTAATATTCTACTTTCAGACGGCAGAAACGTGATGAAGCACAATATGATTTTACTCGCATGAAGGGTGCAACTCTTCTGTCTGAAGGTGTTGATGAAATGGTAGGCATACTCTACCGACCCAAAACTCAAGAAACACGACAGACTTATGAAGTTCTCCTAAGTTTCATTCAAGAGGCTTTGGGTGACCAGGTAAGCCAATATGAATATTATTTTTATAGCAGAATTTATACTTTAAGACAGTTTTATTTTGAATTATTTCATTTATGAATACCAGTAGAATTTATTTATTTAAAGTGCAATTAACCACTTCATAGTTTTAGATATTAACATTTTTTTGTATTGCTTTTATTAATGTACTACTGCATGCATACTTTTGTCATACTTTTGTAAATCCCATATAACTCTGTATGGAAAAAGTAAAAAAAAATGTACTTTTGTTTACTCAAAAACAGCCTGAAAATGTGTGATTAAATGTTGGGTTTGAAATTGGGTATGCTGAATAACATAAATCTCAAGCAACATAAAACAATAGTTTTCTGTAGTAGCCAATTAAATCTTCATCCACTTTTAGCTCAAGATTTGCAATTTCTGGATGAAATTTAAAAAGTTTGCTGTGTTAAAATTTCAAAGCAGATTAAATTATACTACTCATAACATTAAGCTCTTTTGCAGCATTTGCTGTTTTTCATATATTTTGTATCTATATTTAAACATTTGTTTCAAACTGAAAATTATTGTTAAAGAATGGTTTCCATTTAGGGGCGGAGGAAAAACAAACACGTTGCACTGCTTAACTTATCTTAATGGAAGTCACATCCTTCAAGTTTGCACTAACACAGTCATTTGAATATTTTCAATGAGAATTTCTTTTAAGTTCTCAAAACAGTCCACTGGGATGCTCCATTGCCCTCCATGGTGTAATAGTTACCATACCAACTTCATATAACCAAGGTTGCGGGTTCAAACCCGGCAGAAAACGATGGATTTTTTCGGGCTTAAAAATCCTTGGTATGGCTTCCTTCGGAAGGGAAGTAAAGCTGTTGATCGTGTGTTGTAGATTTATGGCACGTAAAAGAACCTCAAGCCTGATAAAAGAGGCCTCTGGGCAAAATTGAGCAGTCTTTCATGCCCAATATAGAATGGGATGCTGAGAATCACAGCAGTTAAAGAGTGTCCATAAATAAAACTCCATTTCATTTTTTCACTGGGATGCTCTGATAATGGGATCTGTACCACAGTTGCCTGCTTCCAACAACTGAAGGATTTCTTTTTCTTGTGAATATTTCTTTGACCAACTCCTTCAACAGGAGATATGCTTCATGTATCTAGAACTTTGACGGAAGAAACAAATGTCTTATGATGCGGTGCTCATCTATTTGTAAATCTTTCTCAAATTCTAGGATTATTTTCTGGAGAATTCAGTATAACACATCTGTTTATGATTTGTCTGTGTAAATAGATGACACATTCAATAATATTAAATTCACATACAAATTGAATTATTTTGCCAGTATATATCTTCTTTGATAGGCGGATACATTTTTACTTATTTTCCAAAACATTGGTATGCTTCTTTATAACTGTATTAAGTATATGTTTGTTTCTGGGGACAAAATGCTAGAATTGTCTGGAATTTTAATCCACAAATGAAAAACCATAGAGCAGCATAACCCACATAAAGCCTATGCATCCAGTGAATCAAAATAAAATCATAACTGCAGAATTTACTGGCCTCTCTAGCATTCAGAGTCAACACTTGTTCCAGAAAAGATAAAAATTATTGACCTATCAAAGTATGACCATAGTTATTTAATGTTCTTGTAATGAGAGGCCACTCACCTCACGGTAACATCCTACTCAAGTAAATTTCTCTGATTTTTAAAGTGAGGAAGAATCAGCACTCACTTAATGAATAGAGTATGAATGTCCTTCAACTCTTAAGAACTACGGACTAAGGATTTGCCCCTAAGTATCAAAGAAGTTTCCTTTCTGACACAAGAATTGCAGTTGTTCTCTCTGTATTACCTGAGAAACTAAGGGCAGTTTATTCAAGAAATTTAAATGTTCCAAAAGCCCACAATTCAGTGCATTCCGAAGAACATTTAGTTTGTTTTACACCACCCTTATAAAAAGGGTTATGTTTTGCCTTGGCCACTGCCAGTTCATAGAAGAACACATGGAAAGGATTAAAAAAAAATATATACTAGCTGACCCGGCAAACTTTCTTCCGCCTTAGAAGCAATAAATGAGCAGATTTTGGATTTGATTAGTTCAATTTGTTATTAGGATAATAGATATAAATACAAAAAATCAATATTTTAATGATTATTTATTGGCCATGTATTTTGGTGCATGGGTTGCGCTCTTCAGTGAAGCATCTTGTGATAGACAACATTTCTTGTTTTATTATCAGGCGCAAGAACAAATAACACAGATGGTCTTCTGACCCGTGAACATGCCACATTTAATTGACCATGGGAAAAACATGGATTTTCTAGATTCAGACCACAAATTTTCAAGGATTGGCCTTGTGATTTGTTAATGGTCATGGCGAATGCAAGACAGATCAGAAATTGAAGTCGTTTAAACTTAAACATCAAATCGGTTGGGATTATCGGGATCCTCGGAATGAGAACTTCCTCATCTTTGAACTTTCCTTTGAGCATCGTCATGTAAATCACATTGTTCATAAATTTACTTACCACCAAACGCATTCTGTTGCATAGTTTTGGTTGGTTTATGTTTTGAAGCATGATTACTACGGAGCCAACCTTTAGTCGTAAATTGTGTGGCGGTAAGCCAGGCACATCCAAGGAGTTTAAAAATTTAATTGGGTAGTTGCTCTTCACGTGCAATTTCATTTGCAATGGTTTGAATCCTAGTTGCATTATGGCTTTGTCGGAAAAGAAACGGTTGTCTTGGTCGTGGCATTGTTAATGATAATGGCACAATAAGCTAATAGAAACTCGAAACAAACACCATAGACAACAATGCATTTAGCTGTCTGTTGCGTTTTGTTATACCACGTTTTATGTCACGTCCCACGGAAACGTCATATGTCCGTCTCCTGGTTGTAAGCTACCTCCCCACCGATTTTCAACCAAATCAGTTCAGCCATTCTTTAGTTATAAATAGTGTAACTAACATAACTTTCTTTTGTGTGCAATGATTTTGTGCTAAAATGAGAAGCTAGCTAATTCTGGTATGAATTTTTAGTTTAGTCTTGTAACTCATGTTTAGGGAACTTCATTTTGTATATTCATTGTGGTTTTTATCTTGATTTTCAACATTTTTGTAAACATAATGCAAATTTACATTTTAGTATGAAAAAATAGTTTTGCATTATATTTTGTCAGAATTTCAAATAGGTGTTTCATTTTGACAAGGTTTTGTAGTAATTTCGATAGTCTCTGCTTATCTGAGCATGCACATTTAAATACTTTTACCTGAAGTTATAATGACATATAGGCCACAAAAGGTGGTGTTGATACCATGGAGCAGAAAATGTGATGTTACGGTGTGAAAAGAAAAACAAGGAGCTGGCCATTGGTGATTCTCCTTGGCATGATTGATGCAAGTATAATGAATGCAACATTGTTTGGATGATACTGTCCGTTAATACAAAAATGAGACATCAGACTTTTGATCATAAATTTGGGAGAGCAACTAGCAGGAGTAAAAAAACTCAATGGCAATATTAGTAGTACCTGTTCCAGGAAGGGCAGTGGAACCTGCAGCTACGAAGAGATGATGTGCATTTGTGTAGAGAAGAAAGACAGAAGAAGGCAAATGATATGTCATAAGTGTACCAAACCTGCATGATTTTTTTTTAATGGTAGTATCCTTTTAGGGATGTTTTTTTCCATTTGCCTGAGGGTGGTGGGTGTTCAGATTTTCCATGTTACATGTACTGACCTCTGAATTTGGTAGCTTGGCATTAGGCTGCAAGCTTTTGTTATGCAGGAGCCCAAATATGTATAATTTATCTGAATATAAGGGTCAACTTAGGTTAATTGTTAAATTTTATTCTGGTTATTATGTGTGCTCTTAATTATCAAACTATTTCAGCCTAGAGACATTTTGTGTGGCGCAGCAGATGAAGTGCTGGCTGTCTTAAAGAATGAACGTCTGAAGGAACGAGAAAAGAAACGAGAAACAGAGGCTCTACTTGGGAACTTAGCAGATGAGAGATTTGCACTTCTGGTAAATCTTGGGAAGAAAATAACAGATTTTGGAACTGAAGAGAAGGCACCAACAACAGGTAGGAGTTTTGCAGGAAGCACAAACTTTAATATATATGTTTTAATTTGACAAGTTAATTAAATGATTTTAACACTGTTTTCAAACTTCCATGATAAGAAAAGTATAATATATATATGTGTTATCAGAAAGCTTTTAATTTTAATGTTTTAAATAAGTAACATTAATTTGCCATGTAGTTGCTGAAAACTGAAAATTTTAATTCCGGTTGGTACAGCAATAATTATTGTAGCTCCTGTAAAATAAGCCCATGTATCTACATCTATTCATGTTGAAGTCTATTTTTTATTATAGATGAGAATATTGATGAAACTTATGGAATAAATGTCCAGTTCGAGGAATCTGAAGAAGAGGATGATGAAGATATTTATGGAGAAGTTAGAGAAGAAGAGGATGAAGAAGAAGGAGAAGAAGCAAAATTAGATGGAACTATCCATGCAGAAAATGTAAGTTATGTATGAAATATTTATGTTCATTTTGTTTACTTTGGAGTTTTGGAGAATAAGTATATGAATCTTAAAAGAAGAATTCTTGGACAGCACTGATGAAAGCAATTATAGTTTTGTGCAAGGGCTAAAAGCCTGATGGTAAATGATGCCTGTAATAGCAAGTCAGTTCAGGTTAGAATACTTCTAGAATTGATTCTGTAGTGGCAGGATTTCTAGACTACATGGGAATCAGAATGATTAGATTTAAGTTTGGCATTGACTGATTCACATTGCTATCCTCAACAGTTTCTACAGATGCCATGTATAATTTAGCCCTGAGCATATGGTTAGATGATGATGATAATGAAAACTGAGTGATCTCTTTTGCGGCCTTGCAAGGAGGCTCTTAGAGCCCTTGTGGCTTATAAACTGAGCTCCGGTCCAGTCTGGTGGTCCCAATAAATCGGACCATGTCCTTGATGTCTGCCCCTCTTATATCTTCAAGTGCCAGAAAGATGGAACTCAGGATTACATATCTTTGCAAAAGCAAATGCCAATACGAGAAATACATCGGTTACTAATAAATTCTTCAATTGAATAGAATGCCTTATTTGCTAATTATTTACACAATTCTATTTTGAATTTACTTACATTGTTTATTCACTTTATTTCATTAGGAAGTATATTATACAATTTAATTCCTTTCAAATATTGCTAGTCTATGGTATACCTCACTAAGTGTAGTGTTATATTCAATATTTTCAGAGTTTATGTTATTACAATTTGTCTTTTATTGGCTGAAACTTAAGCTTGTATAGTTATCCTGTAGCTTCAGTGAATTGATGCTCAAATGATCTCGGGGCCCAAGGAGTTTAAAGTTACTCAACATTCATCTCGAAAAAAACTTTATCTGGGTAACTCATCCTAAGCGAGATTTAAACTTGCAACCTCTTGTGAACCAGACACGCTATCAAGGCAGGCATTTTTGTGTTTTTATTTTTATTCATTTGTTTGGTGATAGGATTATAGTACATTATTCCATAGGCTGACCACTGCTTTGCCTGTGACCATTTTATAGTGGTCTGCCCTCATTACATTATATATGCAATAATATCTTGCTACATATTCGTTCCTAATGTTGAAATTGTCTGTTATTTCTCTGACTTTTCTAAAGCCTTATTGCATCTCATTACAAATATTGCCCACATCTGAATTCTTTTTATAAGTGTTCCTGCAAAATTTGTTCTAAAATTTAATAAAAGTGCTATTCTGCTGTAGTTGCTGGCGCATGTTTTACTTCCTTTTCCTTGTATATCGAATGTTTTATGTAATCTCCAATCTTCAAAATTCTTTTACTATTTTTAATTACATTTAAGAGCCTTTTTCAACCTTTGGAGCCTTCCTAAATCTTCAAAACATTTCAAGATATTCTGTTGGTAGCCCATCTATTACTTTAGCTTTATTCTTTTTAATGTCTTCAGTGATATGGGCATGATATGACGTCCTGAACATTATTGTTAAATAATGGATGACATTGGATAACTCCATTAAATAATAAAAGCCTTGAAGTCTGGACTTATGCAATTCGGTCTATGGCATGGTAGAAGTGGCTAACTTATCAAACCAAGGATCGAGGGATCGAGTCCAGTCAAAATGTATATTCTGTATTCGAGAAACTGTGCAAAAAGGATTGTGCAGACGGTTTCGATTGAATGTAGATATCTGTATTTTACCAATTTTTTGTAAAAAAAAGTTCATTCACACCATTAGGCAGCATTATAAGGTAGGATAGTACTGCAGCTATCATGTGTCCGAATTACCCCTAGGGCATGGTGTGTGAGAGTGACCTCATCTCAATTATTGGGTATCCTTGAATAGGTTGAGATGTCCAACTTGTTTACTTCTTCATGTGAAAGTTATCTATCTAATTCTTCCAAATACTCAGTTACTAACTCTTCACATGTCATTATGTTTTTCAAACTGTCCTTTGAAGTAATTAAACCAATTTATAGATTTAATTATATTACATCCAGCTCTTCCTCTGGTAAGTGTAATTACCTCCCAAACTTGTTACACTTTCCTATTTTTAGTTTTAATTTTCTATGCTCTTAATTTATACCAGTCTTGTTCTTGCTTTTTAACATTGCCTTGTATATTTCTTTTAAATCTAGTAATGGTTTCTGGAAAGAAATTAGGTTAAGTTTGGAAGATATTGAAAGACAAGAATAAATAACGAGTTTCAATTTGAAAACCTCATCAGCAATGTATAGAGAAATGAAATTGGTCTGCAACAGGGAAAACTATATTGATGATTGTGATAAAGCAGCAAGAGAAGGCTTTGCATGGTCTAGAATAAGGTTTGTGAAATTAAAAGGTTTTGAGAAGAGAATGATTTGGAGAAATGCCCCTTGTGTCACCTTAAAGATAAAGAATGGCATGTAGTTTTAGAATGTGAAGAAACTAGGATGCGTGGGAAGAAGACAGGGTAAAAAGGATATCTCTCTTAACTTCTCTTAAACTGCATTTGAATCATGCCACAAAATTATTGCCTGTTTAATAAGCATGTCAGTGGAAGCTCTTTTGTAATTTACAGTTGGGAGGAGCTGAGGAAATGAAGAAAGAAAAGTCACTTCATCCTTTGGATATAGATGCATATTGGCTGCAGAGACGGCTATCCAAATTTTATGACGATGCAATGGCTTCACAGGCCAAAGCAGCAGAAGTATTATCAGTACTACGTGATGCTGGAGACGATCGTGATTGTGAGAATCAACTAGTACTTCTCCTTGGTTATGACTGTTTTGATTTTATCAAACTTCTGAAAAAACATCGCCACATGAGTAAGTTACTTTAAAGTTAAACATTTTTCTTTCTGTAGCATGTATGAACATAGTAGATAGAGAAGGTATTATATGCCACCCAAAAATTCAATACCGAGATTTCACCGAAAATACATGTTTTAGGTGTTATGAATAAAAAAAAGCATTTTTTAGAAAAAGGTGTGTGTGTATCTGTAGACAATAAAACTCAAAACGAAAAGTCGGTTAAATACCAAACTTGGTGGTTAAGTTCAGTATCTTCCAAGGATGCAACATAAAGATTTTCAGGAAAATCCCTGTACCCCCTACTACCCTTTACATAGAATGTTTTTTAAAAAAAATATTGATTTTCTCAAAAATGGTTCTAATGATTTTGGTTAAAATGCCATAGGTTTAAGACGTTTTTATGATAAACAAATGTATATTTTGAATTTTCTGGGAATAGCCTTTGAAGATCTCTTTATTCTGGATGACTTATGCATAACTTTTACATAACTGGCAAACTGTAAGAGATAGACAAACATTTACTACATTAAAACACGAAAAATGTAGATCTCATTAAAACACACAGTTTATTTCATATGCATTTTTTCTTTTCTTTCTTTCTTTCTTTTTTTTTTTTTCTTTTTCTTTTTCTGAGATATTCCCATATTATTAGTTTCAGTTTTAAACTACTTAAACTTTTCTCAAACAGGAAGTCATCTTTCTTTTCGACTACTTTTGGCAAGCAAAGAGAGCAGAATTTCAATTGCTTCACATAGTGACGTGCTCCCTGTAGTTATTGAGTTATGAGTTGAAACCCTACTCTTTTGTCAGACTCTGTTCTGTATTAAAACAATTTTACATTCTGTAGAGCACCTGTAACACCACGGTTAACTTTAAAGGCAACATTTTGAAATTAGAACATTTCTACCACATTGAACAAAATTATATCTTTCCTTTTTCAAACAACAAAATATAATGGAATCATTTAACAATGAGTCAACATTTTAAACACTTTAAAATTCTCTATGCACACAGTTAATTTATCGAGTGCTGCTCTTTTGTTGTGACTTGGTTCCACTAAGAGTTGCGCTGGCTGCCATCTCTTCTTTGTTTTAGAATTTTAAAGTATTTAAAATTTAGAGTCATGGTAAAACAATTCTGTTTTAATGGTGCTCCACTATATGCAAATGCTCCTAATTATTTATAAACAAAATATAATTTTCATGTCTTAACAGTCCACTGCCCAGGAATAAATTAAAGAAACTTTGGTAGTGCTTTTCTTTACAAAATTTTGCATTTTGACTGAATAAAATAGAAAATATGAATATCAAACCATAGAAGAAATGAAATTAAAACACATATTGTATAGGGTATTTGAAGCATTCAAATATCAATGCATTGATAAACTGAAAAGCTAACCTGGGTAATAACTGATGTGCAGAAAAAAAAAAATTACATGAAAACAGGTTACATTTCAGTTTTTACTTAAACCACATTTATGTTTCTGTTTTCTGAAGAATTATTTTTGGTGTTGGTTTAAGTGTAAAAGAAGACATTTTATACTTAATATTTTCAGTTTTATATTGCACACTTTTGGCATCATCACAAAGTGAATCAGAGCGACAGAAGATCCGAGACAAGATGAATGAGGATTCTTCTCTGGCTCGCATCTTGCGACAGTTGGACACTGGCAAAGGGGAAGATGATGGAGGAGGGGAAGAAGGAGCAGTGGCTCGAGCAGCAAGGCGGAAAGAGCAGGCTGATGATGGATTGGATGGTGCTGGTGGCTTAGTTCCTGGCTCCAGACAGGTGCTGGATTTGGAGGACTTAACATTTGCCCAAGGCTCACATTTCATGGCCAATAAACGCTGTCAGCTGCCAGATGGTTCATTTAGAAAACAAAGGAAAGGTATGCACAAATAGCTTGAACTCGCTTAACAATGCAGAGTCAACTGTAACTTGCGTTTATGTAACATTAACATTTAAATTGGCAGTAACGTATTAAGTTTAATGCGTTAAATAAACTTTCCCTTGGAATCATGCCACCTTAATAGTAATATAGGAATGGTTTAAATGACATAATTTTTCCTACTTATATAAAGTTTATGAGTCAATTCTGATCAAGGGACGATGTACAGTTTTAATACTTAGATAATGTAGTCTGCACAGAAATGTAATTTTGGTATCCCTCTAATTGAAGTTTAGAATTTCAAATTATACCTACCTACAACAATTAAGTGAAGTTCCCAGTACACCTCAATTATCTGATTGTTTTTTCACAATGATTAAATTTTGGTTAAATACCCTTATCTTTTGATACTTAAAAAGTGAAAATAGTAACAGTGAAGCAACACAAATATTAATATAACAAGAAATCAAATTTAAATATAACAAGAAATGCATTGTAACAAAACTTGAAACCTTTCCATTTGAGAATTAAGCATAGAATATTTATGGTTCCATGAGATTACCATCAGTTATCCCTAATGGGACATTTTTTCCACTACACATAGTAAGGAGGCATTTTATATTTAAAATAGTGTAACTCAGTGGATCGAATTTGCGAAAGCTTCACTGTTTGTGGCCAGTTAGCTCAAACATGTTTTGGAATCATCTAACTTCCATCTTTAGCTTTGATTCATAGCTATGATAAAGGTAAATAGCCAGAGGTGAAGGTTTTTGAGTGAATGATTTGCTGAATTTCTTAAATAGTTAATGTTAATTGATAGTTAATTGCCTTTGCATTATTCTTTCCAAAAAGTATTTGTGATTACAATGTGTTGCTTTTAGGATATGAAGAGGTCCATGTTCCGGCTTTAAAACCAAAGCCTTTTGCACCTGATGAAACCCTCTATGCAATAGATAAGCTCCCCAAATATGTACAACCAGCATTTGAAGATTTCAAAACCCTGAATAGGATCCAAAGTCGACTCTACAAAACCGCTTTAGACTCGGATGAGAATCTTCTTCTTTGTGCCCCAACGGTAAGTACTGTTAATGTTTAAAATGTTTTTAACTTGGAGAAATATTTCTCAAAAGCAAGAACAAAGATCGCTGAGAGAATTGCAAGGTTAACAGTGAAGCACTAATGAGTTGCTTCATCAAAATTGTCATTTACACAGCAGACTTGGACCTGTCCTACATCATCAGCTGCATATAACTGCTGGATGCAGGTGAAATGTGTGATGGTCAGCTACTTCTCTTCTGGTAGGAGACTGAGAACTTCAACAGCGAATCTTCTTCTAGTGGGAAGTTTGTCAGTTCCCCACCAGAGGAGAATAAGCTGACCATCTCAGATAGCTCACCTACATCCAGCATCATATCAGCTGATGATGTAGGAGAGATTCTATGATACTGATTCTTCTATGTAAGTAACAATCTTGATGAAGCCTTGGATAGAATGGCTCATTAGTGCATTATTACTAACTGATCTTCCTGGTGTATCATTTCCAAATCAATATTAATTACAAGGTTGTCATCTGGCATAACAGATAATTACTGGTGAATGCAATAAATATTGATGGTTCAATTGGTTAATTTAATGGCCCAAAAATTGTTGGTTTTTAGTTATAGTTATTGTTGTGGAAACATTCAGTTTTCAGAGCTCTTTTGAGATCAGTACCATACTATGCACTCCTAATTATATAGTCAAGATAAGTATATATAATTTGTGCATTTGAAGAGATTTAAATTCTTATCAATTCATGTTGCTGTATGTTGAGATACTGTAATGTGACAGGACAACCTTTTAAATGCAGTTGGAGTAACAATCTTGAAGGAATATATAGGAAAGTGCAGTCAAAGTGTATTTATTATAACATGTGCATATCTTTAACTCTTGGTTTAAATTAAGGAACAATTAAAAACAATGTGTACACAGGGTGCTCATTACTCTCCTGTTCTGTAGTGAGTGTTTATTTGTTGCTTTTCAGTTTCATTAAAACATTGAACTTCCCCATTTAAAATACTTGCTGCTTGATTCTACTATCTTAATTTGCATCCGTAAATGCTTCTCACTAAGGGTTGGATCCCAAGCGACCACATGTTAGATTTCTGATGGACATTAAATAAAAAAAAATAAAAAATTATCAATGGGAGGGGGTGGGTGTAAACACAGTGTTTGTTAATATCAATAATCACTTAGGTTTTATTAAGATTTAGGCTTTGTGGTGTGCTGGTGGAAGATGCAAGATTAAATCAAGGACATTATGCTTGCACCATTTTTTAAAGCAATTAAAACTGTAAGTAGCAACCTGGAAATTATAAATAAATTTACCTTCAATAATCTTGAACATTTCAATTTGTTTAGGACTCTAATTTCACCAACAAATTATTGCAAATTAGGAGATGGGTTTCAGAGCAGTGATATCAGTTGGATGTAGGTTATGCTTATTTTTGGTTTTCTTTTATATCCTTGTGGACATGTGCAAGTTCACATAAACACTAATGAATAATGTGCATGGGCCAATTCTCTGCATCTGTCTAGCCAAAGTTAGCTCCTGTCTACACTTAGTTAATTTCCACTGCAGTGGAAAGCAATAATTGCTAGGCAAGAATGATTCAGCATGCAATGCAAAATTTGTTGGTAAGTGAAGACCAGAGGCATAGCCAGGGAAGATTTGGGAGTTGAGCCACCCCCTTCACCCCCAACCTAATAGCAAAATCTAATTTTAATTCCAATTGCTGCACTTAATCTATGAGTATAAAATCAATTCTTTAAAATACTTCAACTCAGGATTAATTTGCATGCATGTATCATTTGATTTTACACAAATTGTGTGCATGCATTAGTTTGGGAACAAGTTGCATACATTTTGGATAAATAAGTAATGGGGGTTTTGCAAGTTTACAGTTTCTGTTGAATAACTTAAAAAATGTGTAGAAATATTAAGCTGTTGTGTATGTTTTTGTTCCTAAAGGCTAGTGTGAGAATTGGCTAGGAATTTGGTAGTACTAAGATATACATGTGGTGTATGTAAATATAGGTTCAGTTCACATAGTTTAAAAATGAGTGATGTATGCTTTGAAATATGAGTATTCACTTCATTAATAGCATTTAAACTCATTATTAAATTAGTGATGTGTAATCAAAATACTTAAAATCATTAAGTAATTTTAATTGGAGTTGAGTATACACACATGTGCTTCACAAAAACTTACTTATGCCCAATTAAAATTACTAATTGCTAGCTTCACAGTGTACCACTTCCAGTAATCAAAATTATACTTAAAATCATTTTATCATAATCCACCTTTTCAGTCAAATCACTACACTGAGTTCTTGAAACATGCCTCAAACACTGATTTCACTGTGACTATGAGTCTTATCAGTTTGAAAATAGAGCATATTGAATAAAGTTTAATTTTTCTGATACTTATTTAGTTCATGTGTGTTTTGCCTTTACTTTCATTAAAACCACTCAACAACTGTTTTAATTAATGGTAAAATGTTTAATAACAATTGTTTTTTTTATCTATGTTTTATTATTGTGCAGGGTGCTGGTAAAACAAATGTAGCTCTACTGTGTATGTTGCGTGAAATTGGAAAACACATAAATGCTGATGGAACTATTAATGTTGATGAATTCAAAATCATATATGTTGCCCCAATGAGATCTCTGGTACAAGAAATGGTTGGCAATTTTGGAAAGGTAAGTTACTAGAATTTAAAAAAATACTGAGGTAATAAGGAAATGGATATATAAATCTTCATAAACAGGGTAAATTGAAAGCCCTAAAGTGCCAATTTGCTAAATTTATTACTGACTATCTCAGAGACTATTTAACATATCAGTCAGATATTTTTATTTTCTATATGACATGCATGTGTAAATAGTAGGTATTGTATTCCACCTAGTAATTTGAAACTGAAATTTCAATGAAAATACATCTTCTGAAGGCTCCTGAATCCAAAATCATTTTTAAAAGAAGGTTAATATGTGTGTCTCTAACAGCACGACTCAAAACCCAAAAGTCAGTTAAATACCAGGTTTGATATCAAATAATAAGTATTTTAGAACAGTGGAGCATCATAATTTAAATGAATTGGGTCACCTTTTTTTACACTTTTTGCTCCACTTCGCATTCGTTTGGGAAACCATATTCAGGGTACCTTAACCCTATCTTCCAAGGTTAACTGATGCTACCTGTAACAGGTAATTCTGTGCAGCTTGGTATTGTGCTGCCCTCTACTCTTGAAACATTTTGAAAGATACCAACCAAAAACTAAAAAAATCAGAGATGAGCTGCTGAGACTGCAACAGGATTTATATTGGGAAAACAAAACAAAATTTGGAAACTAGGATGAAAGAATACATGAGAAGTATTAGGTACAAACACGTAGACAAGCCTGCAGTAGCATATCTCTTTTGATCTGAAAATATAACATAAAGGAAGAAATAGAGTTGATTAAATATTTAAAGAAACCTTTGGATCTGCAAATTTGGGTAAATATCTATAACACCATGGAAGAAGATTCCCTTATAAATTTAGGTCCCTACCATGGATGACATATCATATTGAGAAGAGTAGAGGGCAGCACAACACCAGACTGCACACAACCACCTATTGTATGTAGTGTCAGTCAACCTCGGAACTGAGGATAGGGTTAAGGTACCCTGAAACCAGTCTTCTCACATGAAGGCAAAGTGTAAAAGTGCAAAAAGTGTAAAAAAGGTGACTCAATTCATTTAAACTAAGTTTGATATTTAGTTCAGTATCTGCTAAGAAAATGAAATGGCATTTTATTTATGGATGCTCTTTAACTGTTGTGGTTCTCAGTGTCCCATTCTACATTGGTTATGAAAGACCGGCTAATTTTGCTCAGAGGCCTCTTTATCAGGCTTGAGGTTCTTTTACGTGCCTATGGGACCAATGGCTTTACTTCTGTTCTAAAGGAAGCCATGCTGAGGATTATTTTTATGCCTGAAAAAATCTATTGTCCTCTGCTGAATTTGAACCTGCAACCTTGGGTATGTGAAGTTAGCATGGTAACCATTAAACCACGGAGGATGACTAACATTTACTAAGGATGCAATACAATTTCTTAACTCATTAATATTATAAATTGTTTACCATTTGGTGATAATGATTTTATTGGATCAAGTGATGGTGTAATGTGAAGTTACCATATTTATCTGAATATGGTTGGTTGGTATCTAATGTTGAGCAGTTGACAATGAAGATATTCACTCTCTTGCATTCCAGTATTTTGATGTTATGTTATCATGTTGACTAAAGGTTGGGTAGCGGAGTAGGTAGTTTCCATCCATATCTTCTTTAAGTGTACAGAAGACACAGAGGAGGTCTCATTATACTAATCTTGAATAAATTTTTATTGAGACAGTCATGGCCTGTTAGGAGTCTTGCTACAG